>JARUPZ010000031.1:279916-726267 GCA_031213475.1 Nereocystis luetkeana | reverse complement strand
ACTCGTTGGGTTGCTTGCTTTTAGTCGTTTGATCGTTGACCACGCATCCCTTTTGAGACAGACCAGGGAGGGGTGTACTCGATAGGAGATATGTACTCGATCTCACGCGTGGCCGTAGTCGTAATACCATAGACCAGGAGGGGGGGGGGGGGGGGGGTCAAGGAGGCGGAGGGGAGGAAGCGTCGGTTCTGTGTCTCGCTCTCTTCTCCGAGCTGAGCTTGCGTTTGCTTGCCTGCGTGGTTGTTGTCGGCGTGTTTGGCCATGGAAAGGGGTCTGATCATCAGCCCCGCTCACGTAATTTCAGAAGGGGTTGGCGTGGCCCGAAACAGCACGACCAAAAAGAAAAATGCAGCTGTTTGTCCGGCGTTTTCTTAACGGCGCTGATCGTTAGACATGCCTAGACCAAATCTGCCCTACACGGACGATTCTAAAAGTGCTGTGTACGAGAGAAAAGTAGGCAAAATCACGAAATTTGACAAACATACGTATACATATAGGTGTACCACTACTTGTTCTACTGTAGTATTATTGTTAATACTATCTATAAATACTTACGTGTGTTTTTTTCTAACCCTTGCACCCAACGGCGTACGTATTTGCGGTGTCGTGTGCTGCTGCTGTGCCCGTGTCCCGTGCGGCTTACTTTACTCAACAGGGGTCGAGCTTCGAGGACAGCCTTCGATGGATCGCGACGTTGAAGGCGGCCATCAACAACAGCCCTCCGGACGACACCGACCCTCTGTTGGCGGAGGCGCTCAGGCTCGAGGACACGTTCTACTACGTAAGGGCGCTTGTTCGTAGAGTTGTACCCTGCTATTGTGTACCACCCCCCCTTTCCCTCCTCCCCCGGCGGGACCCGAGCGATCGATGGCTGGTGTATACATGTGATGTGTGTGTTATATGCGCTGTATGCATTTTGTAGCTGATATCATCACGTACTTATTTTCTTGTTTTGTATGGTTACCCTTGAGTGGGCGCGTCTCCGTTTTTCTCGGGTTATGCACGACACAGGCGGATTTCGAGACGAAGCAGCCTCTTGGCGTGGTGCTAGAGAGGTCGAAGGAGTGGGCCATCGTCAAGCTAGCTAACCCCGAGCTGAGCCAGGTCTCCGTCGGCTCGGCCCTAGCTTCCGTGAACGGTAAGCGGCCATGGCTTGATTGCTGTACGTACGTCGTACTATATACTGCTTTTGTCTTGTTTTGTTTGTTTCGCTGGGTTGGCTTTTGTTTTGTATTGTTGTGTTTCGGTGCGTTTGTTTTCATGTGTTTGGATTGTTTGTTTCTGTTTGTGTTGGGTTGGCTTATGTTTCGTTTGGCTGTCTTGGTTGGGTTTTATTTTGTTCGTGTTTGTGTGTTTTTTGTGTTGTGCTTGTGCTTCTGTAAATTGCTGCCGGGAACTTGCCCTTCCAGGACTGTAGTCCCGTTTTGGGGACAAACCAGTCAAATTCCAATGAACTTGTCTCCAAAACGGGACTGCGGTCCTATTAATTGAAGGGTTGAAAGACACGTCACATGCAAAATAAGGGATTTTCGAACGTCGTTCGTATTTGTAAGCTGCGTACGAGTATGATGCTTCGGTCGTAGTATTACGGGGGACCATAGTGAATACCAGGTAGGACCTACGGTATACATGAACTATATATTTACCTATTTTTACTATTACGGGGGGCCATAGTTAATAGGACCTACCAGGTATGATGTACACAAAAAACTATACCAGGGTACCAGGTATATTCAACCATTTTCAATAACAATATTTGGTCCTATTAACTATGGTCCCCCGTAATATCAATATTTGGTCCTATTTACTATGGTCCCCCGTAATAGTGGATTTATCTACAGTATTACGTAGTGCATATACATATATGACCTCATGGTGTGTTGTGTTGTTTGGATTGTGTAAATTATTTAGTACGAGTAGCGCTCTTGTTTCGTTTCTGTTGATAGTGGTTTTGTTTTCGATTTGTTTCGGTTTGTTGTGTGTTTTTGTTATTGTGCGTTTTTCCAGGTTGTGTTTCGTTTTTGGTGTGTTTGTTTCGGTTTGCTTCGTGTTTTCGTTGTTTTTTGTTGGGTTTCGTTTTGGTTTTGATTCCCCGTTTTTTTCCTTTTTCCCGTTTTATTTTGTAATGGTTTATTTTAGTGTTCTTGTTTTTTCATAAAAAATTCGCAGGGACGAGTACGCCACAGGGGGTGTGCGTTGAGAATTCAACCGAAACATTTGTTGTGTTCCATCTTGCACTTCGCTTCGTTTTTTGATAATTTCCATTTTGGGTGTTCGATTCGCCCGGCACGAGTATGATATGATCCCAGGTACTCTGGGGGAACACATTCACATTATATAATACGACTCATACGTATAATACATACCAGGTACAGCAGTACCAAGTACATTTAGACGATACACTGCTGTCGATAATAGTGCCAGGTATATTTATGAAATGCCGAAACAACAGCTGTGAGATCGAGGATTTCGTCGAAAGTTGTCTTTGTAAGCTGTATGTGATAACTTCAACCGCGCGTGCTCGTACGGTACTAGATGTGGTAGTTGGTGAAATACATGTTCGTGCACTCCAGCTGCACGTACGAGGTCGGTCGCCCCGGTGGTTCAAGTGGTTAATTAACCCCTTTAGAACCGCAGTCCCGTTTTGGGGACAAACTACTTGAAATTTGACTTGTTTGTCCCCAAAAACGGAACTGCGGTGCTAAAGGGGTTAACCTCGAATTCTACTTGTTTGAGTCCTGGGTTCGAGCCCCAGGTGGGTCGGACATTTGACTTTATTTACAAAAAATAAAAATAAAAAAGGATTCAATTGTTGAGAGCGCCTTGCAGCGTGGGTAGGCACAATTCGATGCGAGTCGACGAGGGAAGAAAAGGCTGAAATCTTCTCGCGATAAAAATGAAGGCACGTACCGTAGCGGGAAGGGGGTAGAAGAGCCTGCTATGTGACCCTGGATCTGAGTTACGAGTTGGAAGGAGAGAGAGAAGAAGATGTGCGAAGATAATAAATGGGATGGAAAAAAAAAAAAAAAAAAGTACCTGGTATTAATATTATTAGTACATACTCGTACTACTACGTAAGTAGTACCTGGTACGTACTACAGTACTAAGTAGTCGCACGTACAGTAAGTTCCACGTACGTACGCGAACGTTATGCTGGAGAACCTCCCCAGCGCAACCCCCTCCCCCCCCCCCCCCGCTCGCCAGCTGTATACCAGGTACTGGTGTGTAGGTCGGGTTGGCGTCGGTTGACAATAACGCTGTAAAACGCGCCAATCACGCCGTAAGCTACGAGACAACCGGGGGTACACGTACCGTTTTTTTTTTGGGAGGGGGGACAGTCGGCATGCCTGGCGGTCAAGTTTGTAGATCATTTGTGCGGGATGGAGGAACCTTATCTCCCGCGCAAGGGGGATGATCGCATCACGCAGTGTGTGCCAGGTGTTACGGTGAGGCACCCACGAGGCCACTTAGGTACGTCGTGTAGATTATAGGCCCATTGCTCTCGTTGACGGGGAAGACGCCAGGAACTTGTCAATGAACTCGACGCTGTCACCGAGGAGTGCGCGAGAAAGTCCGCTTCGCAAGCGGGTGTCGAGTAGAGAAAGCAGTTCGCCCTTCGTGCGACTCGCCGAACAACACCCCGCGGCTCTCCGCGCTTGGTGCTAGCAGTGTCGGCCTGGTCGGTGGAAACCAGACGTACTCCGTCCCGGCATTTCGAAGGGGTTTGAGGGTCTCTTATGGCCGTACGACTACGGCCATGCATGACGTGAGTACACCCCCGCCTACTGTACCCTTTTGTCCCTAGCCCCATTCCCAACGCATGCCTCCGTACACGCCCACCCCCGTGATTGGCCAGGCGAGTCGGTGGTGCTCCGAGCATACGAAGAGACGATCAGCATGCTAACTGGCTGGAAACCCCCCCTTAACCTCATCTTCCGTCGCGCGCCTGTCCGGGAGGGTTGGCTAAAGAACGCCCCCACGCCCAACAGCAAAAAGGTGAGTTTTTTTTGTGTGTGTGTTTGGCTTTTGCTTTTGCGCTGCTTTTGTTTTCGCTTGGCATTGCTTGGCTTGGCTCGGCTTGGATTTTTCGTTTGTTTTGTATTTTTTCTCCCTCTTGCTTTTTGTCTTGCCATGGTTCGTGTGGATGTATCCTTCATTTGGGTCGAAATAAATGCCCCCGTGATTAACCCCTTTAGAACCGCAGCACCGTTTTGGGGGCAAACTACTTGAAATTTGAGTAGTCTGTCCCCAAAACGGGACTGCAGTTCTAAAAGGGTTAAGGTGCATGTATCAATGACTTAGGTGTACCTCGACCCGTATTTTTATTATTTGGGCACGCATACCCAACACAAGGTCTATAACCCTCTGTTAGTTGTACATCCATGATTTGATTGTTTGGGCGCGCATACCCAACACAAAGTCTAACCCTCTACTCGTATATCCGCTTCCGCACTGCCCTCACCTTCCCCGCCCACTCCTGCCCCCCCCCCCCCCCCCCCCCCCCCCCCGTTCACTCTTCGGACCCCCCCCCCCCCCCCCCTCTATTGTACCCTTCTGGTGGTTTGTACGCGATTGGGGCGTTCCACGGTTCAGGGGACGAAATGGAAGAACGTGTGGGTCGATCTCCGGGAGGGAAAGATGTCCTGGTTCAAGCTCGGGCCCGGCGGCACCCTCCAGGGGGCCATGCCAATGATCGGTTCGGCGGTTGCTCTCGTGCCGTCCAGCGAGGTGAGGCGGTGGCACTTTTGTGACGCTGTCACCGCTGCTTTCGCCGCCGCCGCTTTTTGGTTACGAATACGGTAGACCCCCTCCGAGTAGGTTCAGCAATCTGGGAGAAGGGATCTTTCGGGATGTTTTCGACTTGAAAATTGTCTATCAATAGCGTGGTCTGCACTTCGGAATCGTCGTCCGCAACTGAGAAATTTCCTGGTTCGATGCAAACGCGGCGCAGCCGCGTTTATGGCGAGTTTTGGCCCGTTTTGGCTGCGGTTTGGGGTCAGGCTTAGGGTTAAGGATAGAGTCAGGGGTTGGGTTGGGTCTTCGCCCGTACCTTGATCCCAACAGGAACCAAAACACCTGAACAGCCTACCAACCTAAAGATCCCTTCTCCCAGATTGTTAAAAGTCCTCGCAGACCCTCTTCCTAAAGAAGATTGCTGCTGACCACCCCCTCGCCTCCATCCTCAGCCGACGCGCTCTACGACATAGGGAGTACCTGGTATCAAACAGGCTCAGCACTTTTTTTTTTTGCCCGAACTATTCCTGACTGGTGGGGGGGTTCTCACGACTGAAGATGTATCGGGCATGTTCTTTTTTTTTGCTATTTTTTCGATACAGACTTCAGTAAGGGTCAGTCTTATCGGAGAGTTTTTTCCCATAATTTCGATATTGTTTTCGCGCAATTTTTTCAATCTTCCGTAGTTTCCTGATTTTTTTTTTCCAAATACGTGAAACTTAACGAACGTGATTTTTTTGCTTCTGGAAAATTTCACGAATAGTGACAGAACGCCTCCGTGTACCTGGTATTGATTGATACATACCTCCAATTATTTCCAAACTTTGGAAATTGTGGAAAAAACGCTCTCCACTAAGAATGAGCCTGAGACCATCTGATTGTGCACATCCGGTTAATTAAGCGTGCAATTCGTCTCACAACCCTTTTTGGGTACTGCACTGCGCAAAAGCCCAAATTTGACGTTCAATTCCAAGCGTCTTTGTCCCCATGATGGGAGCGATGTCCTAGCATAGAGGGGCTAAAAGCCTGGTTTTGGTTGAGAATTCGGGTAAGATTTATCCGTAAGAGATCCTCAAGCATGACGCCTCAGACAATTTGCACGCGCACACACCCCTCCCCGCAGCATGCTTGAACTCCCGACCCCTGCGCTTAAACCCCGCCCCGCATGCGCTTCCCGTTCCTCGTCCCCCCTTGCCGCGTATGTGCGTCTTTTTTTTTGTTTTGTTTCGTTTTGTTTTGTTTTTTGTTTTTGTAAAAGTCCGGCCTGCCGAATTGTTTCTCGGTGGTGGCAGGGGTGACTTCAGTGCTGATGCAGGCCCAGTCGCGCGAAGATTTGGTGTCGTGGGCTAGCCACCTGTACCAGGTAAAATATTGCGCTCCGAATCTGAATGATCTCGACCCGCTTTTTTTTGGGGTCGCCCCATCGAAGTCGCAGCGACTCAGACCTCGAACGGATTCACGATCTGGACTATTCTGGATCATTAGGCGCTAACCTTTCGTTGTGAGACGTTTTTTGTACATACGGTGCAGGTCCAAGCCAGGGAGTATGTGCTATAGACTTACGCAGATTGTACGCCAGTTGTTGCTGCTGCTTTTGCTGCTATTGCTGCTGTCGCTGATGCTGATTTCGTTGTCGCTGTTGCTGCTGCTGCTGCTGCTGCTGCTGCTGTTCCTGCTACCGCTACTGTTTTGCGGCTGCTAACGTTACTGCTTCTGCTGGCCTACCTGTTGTTATTGCTGCTGCCATTGTTTTTTTTGCTGCTGTACCGGTGGATCGGTTTTTTGTTCTGTGGCGGCACAGGCGAGCGCCGTTGCCAATGGCGGAGGGTACCTGCTGGACCAAGAGCGTGATCAGGAGGTTGCGTACGATGAAGAGAGGTGCCGCAGGTTCGACCCTTCTCCTTTTATTTCCCTTTCTTTCCTGTTCTTGCCTGCTTGGAATCAATGAACGTGGGCTCAGGGCTCATCTTGCGGTATATTTTTGTACTTCTCACCTTTTCTCCCACACTGTTTCCGCTTGTCGGCGTCGGTGCCGCTACACGTATGTACTCACGCACAACCAACATCCATGTTGTGTGTTTTCGGGACGATATATATATATATATATATTGTTTCACGTTCCCGTTTCCATTTTCACGCGTGTGTTTTCCTTGACAACAACAGGCTTGAGCAGGAAGCGGAGCAGCGCGAGCGATTCGCTCGCAACAAGAAAATAAGCCCTCGGCCGCAGCATCAGCAGCAGGGGGAGCAGGACCGCCAGCCGCTCCAGGGTGGAGACGGCTCGAGCGGCGGCGGTCTGGCCCCTGGAAGGCTTACAGCGGCGGCGGCGGAAGCAGCAGCAGCAGCGGCTGCCGATGACAATGAAACGACGGCCGGGTACACAACCACGCCGGAAACAGCGAACGAGGAACAAAAGGAAGCCAGGGGGGAGGGGGGAGGGGAGGGATCTCGCAGGATGTTCGGCTCCACCGGGTCGTCGGAGCTGACTGCGGCCTCCCTAGGGGTTACGAACGCTGATGCTGCTGGCGGGTCGGGCCGCTTCGCCGGCGCTGATGCTGCCGTTGCTGCTGCTGGTACCAGTGTTAGCGGTAGCGGTGGCGGTAGCGGTGGCGGTGGCGGCGGAAGTAGCGCTAGAGGAAGCGCTACGGGTAGCGGTAGCCAGGGGCCTTCTTCGTCGGATGCTGTCGGCAGTGGTGTTGCTGTCGGTGGTGGTGTCAGCGTGGAAGGCGGCAGTGGTGGAGACGCGGCGATGACGGTGGGTAAGAAGGAGATGGGCATCATGGACGTGCACACGGAGATGGATATGGATGGCAAGGAGAAAGACAAGGATAAGGATAAGGATAAGGGTACCGCTACCCGAGGGGTCCCGGCCGGTCTGCTGAAGAAGACCTCGTCCGTGATGGAGCTCATCCGGGAGAGGGAGGCCGCAGCGAAGGCCGCCCGTCTGCCTCCGGAGCGGAAAGCAAGCGCGGCGGTTCTCTCCCCGAGCTTCGCGGCCGTACGGCAGCGCGGTAAAGGAAACTCGCGCCCGTGGGGAAGCGGTCCTACTGGTGTAGGCCCGGACTCGGATGTGGGCGAGGCGGCGGGGCCAACGCTGCACATCGATGAAGGAGGCGGCGCGGGGGAGGGGGAGGGGCAGGGGGCGGGTACCGTGGGGTCGTATGGCAGCCTCGCTGGGGGCGTCGCGGAGAAGATGCTATCTCCGTCGTTGTCCGCGGCGCGCTCCCGGAAGCAGATCGATCGGAGCGCGTGGAGCGGGGGAGGAGGAGGCGGAGGCGGAGCGGGAGTGGGGGCGGCAGCGGGAGGAGGGGGAGGTTTGGCCGGCAGGAGTTCCTTTTTGTCGACGTCGGGATTCTCCTCAGGGGGGCTCGGGGCGAGGTCTTCGTTTTCGTCGACGCCTGGGTTCTCCTCCGCAGGCGGCCACGGGGGGGTCAGCCCGGCGTTTTCATCGGGACAGGGGGCTGTCGCGGGGGGGGGTGGCGGGAGCGGGAGAGAAGATGCAGCGGCGGCTGTGGCGGCGGCAAGGCGATCGGCGGAGTCGGAGTCGGGGTCGACGGCACCGGAGTCGGTAAGGCCGGAGTCGGTTAGGCTGGAGTTGGCGAAGCCGGAGGCAGCCAAGGCGGCGGTGGCTGCGGCTGCTACTGCTGCGCCGACGATAGCGGTAGCGGTGTCGCCGGCTGTGCCAAAGGAGGCAGTGGCTACTGCTGCTGCTGTTTCGACGACGCCCGCAAAGCAGACGGAATCGCCGGCAAAGCAGACGTCGCCGGCGAAGCCCAGGTCTGTCAGCGCCGCCGCCGCCGCGTACGCCCGCGCCGCGGCCACCAGCGGCGGCAATAGCAACAGCAGCAGTGCCCCAGTCGTCGCCGCCGCCGCGGCTGCTAGCAAGGAGCCTTCCCCGTGGCGAAGGCCGTGGGCTAGTAAGCCGCCGCCCGCCGAGGCAAGCGGCGGGGCTCGAGACGTCGAGGAGGGCTCCACTAATACTGCCCCTTCCCCCGCGTCTACGGCGGCGGCGGCTGCGGCGGCCGTGTCGGCGCCTGCGGCACCGGCTGCGAGCGACGCGACAGGCGGAGGTGGAGGAGGGGGGGGGGGGAGGGGGCAGCCCCAGCCCCACCCCTGCCGGTGGTAGCTCGCTGTCCCCGGTCAAGACGCCGGGAGCGGGGGGCGCGGCTGCTGCGGGGGCGGGGGCGTCGTCAGCATCGTCGTCGTCGCGGCGCAGGCCTAAGGAGGAGGCGTCCGCGGCCGGGGGGGGGGTGGGGACGGGGGTTGATGTGAAGGCGTTGACCGCGAGGATGTTTGGGAGCTCCGGTATGTTGGGGCGAGGCTCGGATGGTGGCGGCGGTGGGTTGGGGGCGACCGGCGGGTTGTTCGGGTCGACGGGCAGGGGGAATGCAGCGGCGGAAGTGGAGGCTATTGCGCCGCCTGTTAGGGGCCCGATCGGTGGGCCGTGGGACGAGGAAGAGGTGGGTTTGTTGTGGCGGTGGTGGTGTTGTGTGGTTGTCATGTTGGGTGGGTGCTGGTGATTTGTGTTGTTGGTGGTGGTAGAGGGTGATGTAGGTTTTGTAGCGGTGCTTGAGTGTATTATTGCTGCTGGTAGGGATAGTGGTGTCGGTGGTGTCGGTGGTGGGGGTGGTGGTAGTGTTGACGTTTTTGCAGGGGGAAGGGGGGAGATAACGAGGCGTGTTTTATCTGCTTGCGCTTTGTGTCCGGGAAGTGGCAGGTTCGGTAAATGAAGAGGTAGGAGTTCTGCGTGATTGGGATACGTGTATACTTGAGACTTGAGGGGTGGGAGGAAAGCGCCTGCGTCTTCCCTCCCGCCCCCCCCCCTCATCGCTTTTATTCTCACTACGAACCACTGATGCGAATGACTCCCCTCTCTCGCGTTTTTTTTCTCCCTCCAAACCAAAGCAAAATTCAGCTGTGTATTCTGTTTTCGTCCTCACTACGTAATCGTGCACAATTTCTTCTCTCCCCCCCCCCCCCTCCCCTGTTTTTTTCTTTCTTTCTTTCTTTCTTTCTTTCCATTTTCACAATGTATATATGGGTTGCCTGTTTCCGGTGTCGCGGGCGGGGTGGGGTGTACCGTAGATTCTCAAGTGGGTGCGAGACGTGACGAAGATGGACATCGACCCCGAGTGCGGCGTGGCGTACGGCTTGAAGGATGGGGTGGCCCTGTGCAGGCTGATGAGCAAGCTGCAGCCAGGCGTGTCCATGACCGCTCCAAGCGACTCTTCTCTCGCCTACAAGCAGGTGGGTGGGAGTGCAACAACGAGCATGCTGGAGGCGGGAGGAGGGTCGGGGAGGGGGGAGGGGGGGGGTGTACTCATTGTCATGCATGGCCGTAGTCGTATGGCCACAGGGGGGGGGTAGGGGGGAGAGGGTGTACTCATATCATGCATGCCGTAGTCGTATGATATGGTCTTAGAGTGTATTAAGCATTCATTAGTATACACGTTCTGGTATAATGCGAAGTATATACTGAGTACGAACCTACCGTGTACTTGAGTATGACGTTTTTTTCTTTTTTCTTTTTTCTCCTCCCTTTTTTCAGCTTCGTTCTTCTTGTGTCGCTCCCTCCTGTTGCGGGGGACTATAGTAAATAGGACCAAATGTCGTCTGTAAAAATAGCGAAATATATGTAGGTGTCGTGACTCAGACCCGGGATCAAAGCAGGGTCTCCTCCCCCTCCTCAGTACGTCTCGCGCCTTGGAAGGCATTTTTATCGCGAGAATGCTTCAACGTTTTCTCCCCTCCGTCGACTCGCGTCGAATTGCGCCTACCCACCCACGCTACGCGCTCTCAGCAGCTGATTCTATTAACCGGTACACAAATAAGAAAGTGTGTTGGGCGTAAGCTTTTGTTACCCAGATCTCCAAGGAAGATAATAAAATTTAAAAAAACCTTTTTTGTTTTGCCGATAAGACCTATGCCAATGGAAACGCGAAGTTCAAAAGTTTTTTTTCAAATATATGGCTTTAAAAAAACAGCCGAAAAAAATCTCGTACCGCCGCTGTGGGAAAAAAAGAGAAAAATGTTTGATTTTTTTTTTTTCCCCCCCAACGGCTGCAGGCGGCGCAATTTGTGTTTTTCTGGTCGCAAATTGTCAACACGGTGATCAAAACCAGCTCGTGCGACGATCGACGCTCGATCTCGACATAGACTCAGCCCACGGCCAACCCACTCGGTATCTGGCAAGCCCAACGAGTATAGATGACGGCCTCGAAGATATCAGGCGGATCCATGGTCTAGGGGGCGAGAGCTTGCCGGCGGCGTCGTACGGTATCCTCCCACACCTGAAAAAAAGTCTATTTTTTGCCATTCGAGACGGATGGAGAAGTTTTGTCTTCTGTTTTGTGCAAACCAGCGGCCAAATGTTTTTTTATCACACGCCTGGTCAGCTCCCGCCACATGACACCGGCCATGGTGTAAAGACGGTGACCCTAGGGTGGGTCGGAGCCCCGAACGAGCGCACTCCGTTCAGAATTCATGACGCAATCGTTGGTTTTGTTGATCGATGTCTGTCGAGGACTCGGAATCTCGCCGCTTCGAACCAAAGATCGCCCTGAGTTTTTCTCAAGCCGATGTTGGCCCAACATCGGCCCCAAATTTGCTTTTTTCGGGCTTTTCCAAAAGTTGGGAACTTTTTTTTTTTTTTTAGGTGGCCCATAGGAAGCGTGTTCTGAAAAATTTTGGCGGGTATCTTTGAAATTCAAACTTTTTATTGCAACTTTGCTGTACCATTGGCATAGGTCTAACTTCATAAGTTCACCCCAGTGGGATTCGAACTCACGAAATCAACGCTATTTCGGGGGACCATTAATAGGACCAAATATTGTTATTAGTAGTAAAAATGGTTAAATATATACCGGTAGTTCTTTATGTATACCATAGGTCCTATTATCTATGGCCCCCCGTAATAGCAGCACCCTAGGGTAACCACTGGGCCACCGGGACGACAGGTGATGCTGGTACGCATCAGCAGTGCTGGTAGTTTTTCCTCACTCTAGTTCCAGTAACTACCTGGTATGTCCACAAATGCGGAGGGAGGTGCAGTCTTGAAGAGGGTTGGTAACCTTGGCCTTTTTGATGGTGTGCTCATTCGTTTTTTTTTTATTATTATTATTATTGTTACTTTTTTGTTTGTCCGCCAGTTTGTCCGTTTGTTTGTTCGTTTCGTTTGTCCGTCGGTTTAGGTTTTATCCGTTGACGGCAGTAGTGTATTAATAGTATTGAGTGACTGGCACTGTCATGAAAGAGCGAAGAAGTACGCAATAAGAACAAAATGTTCTCCTTTTTTCGCCGATGCTAAGAAAGTTGGGTTTGGTAAAATGTGCTCGGCGGTGAGCACATTACTTGCTCCTATATAATAGTCGGTTGTTGTTGCTCTCACACTACATACAGCTCATGCCCATAATACTGTCTCCGTGGTCATAGGACAGGCTCGAAAAAACTGGGGCGAAAGAACGCCTCCGGGAAAAAATACGCCTGGTGTAGTCGAATAATGTGCTGCAAAAATCTATGCTCAAGGTCAGACAAATGATGAGGTCACAATGGAATATACCTGGTAAGGCTTTTGCTCAGATCAGGCATTTCTTGTTGGTAGGCACATGCTATACTGAAGAGAATATATGTTTTTGCTTGTCATTTGCTTGCTTGTCTCTTTCTTTGTTGTTTTTTCTTTGTCTTGTTTGCTGCATTGTACCTGTTGTACACGTATGCTAAAATCTAGTTTTGATTTATTTTTTGGTCTTTGTCGCTGTTGCGTAGCTCTACTGTTTGCACGAGTTTCGTTTGTGTTTTTAACATTTTTGATGTTGTCTCTTTTTTTGTTGATGTTTTCTCTTCTCTTCTCAGATGGCCAACATCTGCATCTTCCTCAGGTCTTGCCGATCGCTGGGACTCGGAGAGAGCATCCTCTTCGAGACGGTGAGAGGTGTACTCCGACGGGAGAGAAAAGGGTTCGGACTTGGGAGGAGGAAACTGAAAAAAAATGATGGTGTGTGTGTGTACGTCACACTAAACCGCCTTTTCTACCCGTCGACATTCAGTACACTCCAGTGTCCCGGCTGATTCTTCAATCTAGAGATACAAGTCTGTGGTCACAATAGCGACGACGACTACAAATTGCAAGCAGCATCGACTGCATGGTTGGGGGATGATATAATAATGAATAAGTTGATCCGCCAACTATAAAAAAATCGGTGTCGCACGACACGGGCGGGCGCAGGCAACATTTTCCTCCCCCGGGGGTACTAGTTACTGCCGAGCATTCGCACTGCTCGTGGACGGTTGATAAACTACTGCAGTAAACTTTTGTTTTTTTTTTCCGGTCCAAGAAGATTTTTTTTCCCGGTCCAAAAAGATTTTTTTTTCCGGTCCAAGAAGATTTTTTTTCCCGTTCCAAAAAGTTTTTTTTCCTCTTCCTCACCAGAACAGTCGTAACTATTAAGAGGGCTGGGCACTGGCACAGTAGTATGTATTGGCAGCAGTAATCTACTGATTGACCTGACCAGTAGTTTCGCCGGTACTTTTTTTTATCGTGTGTGCGTACGCCCAAAAAACACGCCATAGTACAGTTCGGGAACCCACCGATTGCGTCCCGGGAGGAGGGAGGATAGGAAGAGGGATAGTACGGTGCTTCCATCCAGTAGACTGATTGATTTTGACGACACTACCATCGCTACCCTGACCGAGTCAATCAGTGTCAACCCTAGTTGTAGCTGGTGGTGTACGTGCGTAACAATTTGAGGGGGGGGGGTCGTACTCATTTGTTTCTTGCCCTAGTCATTTGACCATTGACCACGCTTCCCTTTCGAGACGGAGGAGGGGGGGGGGGGGGGGGGGGGTAATCGAAAAAAAAAAACGCGATTGCAGCAGCACCGGCCTCTCACAAAGCAACCAGGGCTGCTGAGGTGGGGGTACGGGGGGGGGGGGGTACTCGATAGGAGACATGTACTCGATCTCATGCATGGCCGTAGTCGTATGACCATAGACCCTCGCATCCCTACAATGCCGGGACGGAGCATGTCGGGTTTTCACCGACCAGGCAGACATTGCTTGCACCAAGCGCGAAGCGCCGTGAGGTGTCCGGCCAGTCGCATGAAGGGTGAGCTGCATCCTGCTAAGAACCGCTTGTGAGGCGGACTTGCGTATGGATGACAGCTTCAATGAGTTTGTTTGATTCTCGATGCAGCCACTTCCAGAGACAGCCATGGGAGTACTATGTAACTGCCTCTTGGGTGCCTTACCTTGAACACTATGTGATACGATCATTCCCACATGTGCGGAGTAAAGGTTCTTCACCTCGCACTAAAACGGCTGATAACGCCAACGCCAATACTATTATTAGTTCGGACCATATCCTAAAGGGGTGAAATACGTGTTTCGACGCTGTTTCTCCCCCCCCCCCCCCCTCCCATCCTCCCTCCCTCTCCCTTCAAACCCTCCCTCCACCTCTCTCAACCGCACTCGCGCCCTCGCTTGCTTCGCCCGCGCGCGTTGGCGCTTGTTGCTCCACCCGCGGCAATCTCTCTCTCTCCCTCTCTCCATCTCTCCCCACTCAGGCGGACCTCTACGAAGAAAAAAACATCCCGAACGTCGTCAAAACCCTCGTGGCCCTGGGCGAGTCCGTCCCTCGCACCTGCCTTTCCTTCAGGGGGCCGCAGCTTAACACGGCCAGGTTCGCCTGGACGACAACGGTTGTCGCGCCCGCCGCCGCCCCTGCCTCCGCTACCACCGCCTCCGGTCAGCAGAGGGGGGGTCCCCGGCGAAGCTTTGGGTCGACGGCGGGTGCCGGAGGAGTGGTCGTTTCGAATAAGCCGTCGGGGGTGGGCGGAGAGGTGGGCGTGGACGTGGGGACATGGCCTCGCCCCGGCGGTAACGCCGGGAAAGGTGTGCGAGCTGGGGGAGGAGGGGCGGGAGGGGCTTGGAAGAGGGGATTGGGCGATGAGCAGCTGGCCAGCAGCGGAGAGGAGGAGGATAGCAGCGAGGACGACGATGGCGGGGAGCAGGAGGGTTCTGACTACGAGGAGGAGGAAGGAGAGGGCGGGGTGGCCGGGGTGGTGCTAAGGAGTACACGTGTCGGTGGAGGCGTGGCGGTGGGGGCGGGGGCGGCTCGTGGCGTGGGGGCGAGCAAGGAGTTGACGGTAAGTGAGCATGTGGGGGGGGGGGGTGCCATCCATCCTTCCGTTCATCTTTTCAAATATCATGGTACTCCACATCATTCCTACTGCATGATCTATTAGCATTTCGGGGCAGGTATTTATATACATGTAGTTGTATTTATATGTATATGTTTCAGATCTGTATGATCTAGCTCATGTTGCCAGGTGGGAGCGGTATGATCTGCATGATCTATCGTACAGGCTTCTGGGGTTGGAACTGTACTGTACAGATCCTGCACAACATCTCATGACGGCATTATGTTAGGATCTAGATGATCTGCTGTACGTAGACAGATATATAGATTCTGAGCTCTCCAACGTGTGAATTGCTGCATCCATGTATCATGTCCCTGACCCTAATACGGGAGACCATAGTAAATAGGACCAAATATTGTTACTAAAAATAGGTAAATATATAGGTTTTTGTATTTACCGTAGGTCCTATTTACTATGGTCCCCCGTAAATAATAGAGAACCAACCCTTGGGATGAAGAATCGGCACGGACCTGTCATGTGCTTGGTGTCGACGGGTAGACAGGACGGTTTCAATGAGACACACACATCTATCCATCTGATAACCCAAAAAAGTTGCTATTATACCATGCCCCGAAAAAAAGGAACCTTTGCATACTATTAATAAGGATTATTCTTATCGGAGAGCTTTTTTTTCCCAAAAATTCGACATTTTTTTCGCGCAATTTTTCAATCTTTCATATTTTCCTGATTTTTTTTCCCAAATGTTTGAAATTTAACGAACTTGATTTTTTTGCTTCTGGAGATTTCACGAATAGTGACGGAACGCCTCCGTATAGTGATGCATATCTCCAAATATTTCCAAACTTTGAAATTATGGAAAAACGCTCTCCGATACGAATGAGCCTAATATATTATACCAGGTACAAACTGCACGATTTTGTTTGGGACACGGTCGCCCCGGTGGCTCAAGTGGTTAACCTCGAATTCTACTTGTTTGAGTCCTGGGTCCGAGCCCCAGGTGGGTCGGACTTTGGCTTTATTTACAAAAATAAAAATGAGAAAGGATTCAATTGTTGAGAGCGCCTTGCAGCGTGGGTAGGCACAATTCGATGCGAGTCGACGAGGGAAGAAAAGGCTGAAATTTTCTCGCGATAAAAATGAAGGCACGTACCGTAGCGGGAAGGGGGTAGAAGAGCCTGCTATGTGACCCCGGATCTGAGTTAAGAGTTGGAACGAGAGAGAGAAGAAAATGGGCGAAGATAATAAATGGGATGAGCAAAAAAAAAAGAGTGGTATCCAATTTTGTCCATACAGCATCGTACGGCAAAAAATATTTTCAAAAAAGTTGCTGTAATGCGCAATCACAAACAAGTTGCTATAAAGTATCTCCTTACATCCGTCAGTGCAATAGCTGGTATGTATCCATCCATGTATCTATCCGCCGACCCGCTATTAATAGGATATCTCCATCCGTCCATGAAGCCATCCGTCTACACATCGACTATGCCATGATATCTCCACGCACCCACGAATCCACCCGTCTATTCACCCATGCGAGAATCTGCTATACCTGGTACTGTTTATGATCTATCTATCTATCCATCTATCTATTTTTCCTTCCATCCATGTATCTTCCCATGTGATCTATCTATCTATCCATCCATCCAATAATCTGCTACAGAGTAAAAAAATATCTCCGTCCAATACTCTCCCTCCAATGGATCCATCCATCTATACACTATCCACCCGTTCAATACTCTGTTTTTGGGTGTGATGCATCCATCTATCCACCCATCCATACATCAGCAAATCCATCCAATTGTCTCCGTCCCAAAAAATACATCCATCTATCCAAAAAATGGATACACCGATCTATCTACTGAATCAATACATCCATCTATCCAATATACTGCAACAAATTATCTCCATACCTGCCATCCATCAATCCATCCATCCACCCATCCAATAATCCCAACACTCCACCCCCCACCCCCGTTCATCCCAGGACGACGTGCTGGCAAAGGCCTACGATTCCATGGAGGCGGCGTCCCAGTCGGGGGGGCTGTCCCCCCTCCAGTTCTCCTCCCTTTGGCGTTCGCTGTCCGGCGGACAGCAGAATCTCTTCACCGAAATGAAGATGTTCCACAAGTTCAACACTTCCGGAAACAGCGTCGTCAACTTCGAGGTTAGTTGTTGCTGAATTATCAACCCCTTTTTATCTCTTTTTTTTTTTTTTTTTTTATACTTCTTTGGGGATCCGGGCAAAATGTTTTATCAATATTAATAGTGCTGCAGTCCCGCTCTGGGGTCAAATCACTCAAATTTCAAGTAGTTGGTTGCCGAAACGGGACTGCGGTCCTAAAAGGGTCAAGGCTGCTCTCCCGTTGTTGGGACAGTTAGGGACAAACTACTTGGAATATCTGCAGTCACGTACCACTATGACCGAAAGTATAAGGTTCGTTTGGATATACTATTTATATGCTAACGGTCCCTATATTTGGGGTCAGAGTGGTATCTATTTTTCCTTCCATCCATGTATCTTCCCATGGTTTGGTGCATTAATATTCACATTTAAATGTTCCTTATAATTAGGGGTAGAGTGGTACCACTATGACCGAAATTGTAAGGAATGTTTGGATTTACTATTTATATGCTAACGGTCCCTACAATTCGGTTCGGAGGGATGAGAGCTTTTTTTTTCGGAGTGCAGCAGTAAAAAGGATTGTACGAATCCCTTTCAAGTAGTGCGGTCCCGTGTTGATCGGGACAAACCTACCTACCTCGGTATACACCTGCTGTAGAATTTATGTAGTTCGTCCCCCCAAGACTGGACTGCGGTTTTTGCCCTGAAGGGGTTCAGCGTACAAACAACAGCCTTTTAGAACTGTAGTCCCGTTTTGGGAACAAACTACTTGAGGGTCCGAGTGGTTTGTCTCCATGACGGGACAGCAGTCCTAGAAGGGTTGCTCAAGCGTACGCACTGCTGTTGTCTGTGGACAGACACCCCATGGTGTATGATATCCCATGGACGGTTACTGCTGTTTCGTGTGGACATGTATGTTATTACACCATGGGGCATCCCGTGATATGATTTTGTGTGTTTGTGTTTTTGTATGTCTTCGTACTATCTGCAGCCCTATTTACAACCAGGTACTGTATACCGCAGTGAGGTTGTATAACGTGCTGTACTGTCTTGTGCACCAGGTACCAGGTAGGTTTTGTATCTTCTATTTTACGGGGGACCATAGTTCGGTTTCTTGTTTATTGTATTCTTTTTTTATTGGTCTACTATTAATATTAGTATCCGCGGTTCGATCATCCAGCAGGGCTTGTTTACTCACTGTTGATGTAGACACAGAATACTCAAGGTATCTTGCACGTATATTTTCGAAGTACAGTATACCTTCATATAATGCCATTCATTGTTGAGCACAAGACAATGCACGAATGCCCTGTACCTGTTTGTTGAAGACGCTGCCCGATCCCCACCATCCCCAGCCTGCCCCCCCCCCCCCTCCCACCCCTTCTCGCGTCCCCTCCCAGGAGTTCAAAGATGGGTTCCGCCTTCTGGCACGCGAAGACGAAGCGGAGCACGAACGTGTGCTGGCCAGTCTAAGGAATTGGAACGCCTCTGAGCCTGCTTCATTTTAGAGGGGACGCTTGCTACCGCCCCCCCCCCCCCCCCCCCCCCCCAGTTCGCGTGGTGGTGATGGTGGGGGGGGTGTATCGTAGCGGAGCAGAATACACGTGAAAAGTACGGAACTTAATAGCATAGGCAAACGGGCTGGGAGAGAAGGGAATATGGTTGGGGTGGGGTGGGGAGGGTGGGGGGTGTTTTGCTTCCCCCACCCCACACCCACCGCCTGCTCCAGCTCTCATGTTTGCTGTCTTTCTCGTTGCCTGCTTGTGATGCGTGTGCTTCAAAGTATTTATCACGTCGATGTGTTCTGAGGGCTGCTCTCTCTGACGTGTTTTTTTTTTTTTCTTCTCGGAATCTTTTCGGGCGACAGGCGTTGAGAGCTGTGGAAGGGAGAGAGGTAGGGAGAGAGCAGCAGGTGCCGGCTTTTGGCGTATAGTGTTAATCTGGAGCGGGTTTCTACTTGGAGGGGGGGGCATTAGATAAGCGGGGTTTGAAACGTCGAGTCGGGGGGAGGGGGGGCATTATAGGACACTATTAATACATTAAGTAGCAAGCAGCAGGTTGTGGTTGTAGGTTTCCCCTAGCGATTGTTCCCCCTTCTTTTCTTTTTGGTTCACGTTTTTATATCGCAACCTGTTGTTTCCAGGGCTGTTTTTGGGTCGGGAAAGAGCGACTCAACCCATCCCGCGAGGATTTGGAAATCTCCTGATCCGACTCAACCCGTGAGATTCCGAAAACTTCCCGGCCCTGACCCGACTTGACCCGCGGGGTCGGGTCATAAACTGTGCAAAACCCTGGATTTTTATTTGTGTTCGGTTTCTGCCCCCGTCCGTCCGTGAGTACCCCCCCCCCCACCCCCCTCCTGCTCCTCTGTCGTGTTATTTGTGTTATTTTTGTTGTTCGGGTTGGGCTACTCCGTCGCGGCCTTCACGGCGCCGTCGGTGCCTCATCGTCGTCGGTATATGATCGTTCTGACAGTTGTCTTGGCGGTGGGCAGTCGCAAAGACGGACGGGCGACCAGGGGACGGGGGGCGGGGGGCGGGGGGGGCAGAGAGACAGACAGACAGAGGCCCGCGTGTATTTGGTGTGGATGGTTTGTGTGTGCGTACGTATATACGTCGTGTGTGTATATGTGTATGTTTGTGTATGTGCTCGTGCGCGTTTTTTTTTCCTTCGTCGGGGGGGGGGTGGGGGGGGCTGGGACCCGCCCCCCCTCCCCTTTCCACGCACCCCAAGAACCGAGACCCGAAAATCGATTCGTACGGACTCGTAAGTTTTGCTTCTTCTGTTACTTCCCACTACTACTGCCACCACTGCTACTGTTACTACTGCTGCTGCTTACAGCTCGTGGTTTGTACCGTTTTTTCTTCTTTTCCGGCTGTTGCTTTGGTCGCCGACGTTTCCTGGTCGTTGTCGACGGTTCTTGATGATCTTCGAGCCTGTGCGTGTGTGCGTGTTGTGTTTGTGTTGCGTTTCACCGCTCTGTATGTCCGAAAATATAATCACCGTTTGGGTGTTCTTATATACCCCAAGAGGTCCTTACGTTTCCGGACATCATGGTTCGTATACATACTTGAGCGTTTTCATCTCTCGCATTCGAGCGAGACTGTATGCGCTGTTTATGTTTTCCATCGAGTGAGCTTGACTTGAACGTGAAGAGTCAAGACCCTCTCTCAAAGTTACTCGAGCAGGCGTTTTCCAGAGAGGAGGGGGCGGAGGGGGCGGGGGGGGGGGGGCTGATTCTGATTTCGCGTCTTTTTTTTTGTCTTGCCTTCCAGTTACGCCGCGCTTCGAAAGCAGGCGTTTTTTTTGTTTTACTCTCCCGAACGTTTTTTTGGATGCCTTTTGAGGCTTTCCAGTCCCTGTGTACGATTCACATAGGCTGTTGGGATCGAGAGCAAAACATGAGCTTCCAGTTTGTCGTTGGTTGCTTTCGCCCCCTGCCCACCCCGCACCCACCCCACAACCTCTACTACTTTCATTTCTTGTTGTTTAGAGAGAAAATACGACGGGTTTCGTATCCGTTGGGTTTGCTGGTTGGCTGGTCGATTTTTTTAGAAGACGTCTGAACGGTGGGTATTTTCCGACTGGTGAGTTTTTTTTTTGTTTGTTTGCTTATTTCCCACTTTCCATACGGCCTGCGACGGCTAAGTAATTGGCGCGTACTTTCTTGGAATGACGCGAGAAAAAATTGACCAATAGGAAACGGCGGGGAGGAGAAAAAAATAGCGCTTTCTCTTGGGCTATTTGTTGAATATACATACGGTACGGAGCGTATGCCCTTGCAGAAAGTCCACGACAACCGCTGCTGTCTCTTATTGCTTGTTCGCGTAAGCGGTTGGGGGGAATGTGTCTCCCCCCCCCCCCCCCCCCCCCAGCATTATCTCCCCGTTGTCTTTTGGAATGCCTTGTGGCGCCCCCCCCCCCTCCCTCCCTCCCTCCCCGATGAAGTTCCGGAAGTTTTGATCGGCGTTTTGTTGCCCGTCTACCCTTTCCGCCGCCGTACTTATGTTGGAGATTTAGGAAGAAGCGGGGGGGGGGGGGGGGGGTGAGTGGAGTTGGGGGGCGATGCGGAAGCGTGCGTTTTTCCGGGTAAACGGTGTGATTGCCCCCCCCCCCCCCCCCCCCCCCCTTGGTTTTATGTTGTTCGCAGAGGTATTTTTATTGTTCCGCTCCAATTCGGTTCGGTTCGGTTCGGTTGTTTCGTGTTTTGTTTCTTAATTAGAGGTAATATGGATGGCGCGGTTGGGAACGCGGAGGGGGGGGGGGGGGGGGGGGCAGGGGGGGAAGGAAGGGGGGGGGGGGGGGGTCGAGAGAGGTGTGGGAGGGGCGAGGGGCGAGCGGGAGGGGGGAAGAGATACTATAATATGTATTCGGGCGGGATGGGTGGATGGGTAGATGGATGCCTGGCTCGTCTTGTAGTGTGGTTCTGTAGTCGCATATGGTTTTGATCTATGAGAGGAGGGCGGTGGAGGGGAGGTGAGTAGGGGGTAGGAGAAAGGTGGGCGAAGAGGCCCGGAAGACACAGAGGGAGAGGGAGAGAGAGAAATAGGGAACGCGAGTGTAGGGGGAGGGGAGGGGGGGGGGAGCGCATGGGTTTTCATTTCGCTCGTCTTGCGGAAATAACCGACCGTGCGGTAGGCGTCCTTACGAGCTTGAAGCACATGGGCTTGATAACTTTCTCGTAGATACAGCAGTGGATGCTTTTTGGTCTCCCGGTTAAGTCTGGTCTGGTCTGGTGTGGTATGGTTTTGTTAATGTGCCCGAATCGGCCTATATCTGTAACGGGGGGGGGGGGCTTAACCCCCCCCCCCCCTGCATGTTTTGTTGGCCAATGCGAGCGAGCCGATTTTTTTTGTTACCCCCAGGAGAGCGAGTCGATTTCGCTCTCACGCGAGACAAAGCTTATGAGCCCTCGGCGCGGGGGTAGCCTTTTTAAGGCTTAGCCGAGGAGAGATGAGTATTAGACCATAGGAAAACGCAGGACGAAAGAGAGCCAGGGGGGGAAGGGGGAGCAGGAGGAAGAGGAGGGATAAAGCGGATGCAACCCATGCAAATGCTCGGGGAATTTCGTCTCTTGGTCATGTTTTTTCAGAGATTTCTGTCCCGTCTCTTTCATGCAAATCCTGTCGCGCACGCACTGCCGCCGGTGTACGAAGCTCTCTATCGCTCTCTCTGCGTGTCTCTCGATCGCTCGCTCGTTCGGCGTGCTGCACGTGTACAGTATGCTATCAGGTGGATTCGTCTCTAAGTTCCTCTTGGGCGTTTGCGTGTGAAGTGATAATTCTGCCGTACCGGTATGTATGTACGTACGTACACGTACGTACGTACGTACGCAACGCCTGCCACTCGCAATATTTTGGTGGGGTGCAATACAACACGGTGTCCTTTTGCATCTCGTATATGCGGAGGTGATGCCTTCGCGGTACATATCTCATACCCTCTTGCCATGTTTCCGGAGGCGGGGGGGGGGGGGGGGAGCGGGGGGGGGGAGCGGGGGGGGGTGCGCGTGGGCTGGGCTGAGCTGGACTGAGCTAGACCAGGCTAGGCCGGGCTTGTGCTTGGATTTGGGCTTCCTCCTGTTCTGCTGTCTGT
The DNA here is from genome assembly GCA_031213475.1 of Nereocystis luetkeana. Lineage (NCBI taxonomy): Eukaryota > Phaeophyceae > Laminariales > Laminariaceae > Nereocystis > Nereocystis luetkeana. The sequence goes on along the minus strand of JARUPZ010000031.1, from coordinate 703,662 downwards.
CTTGGCTGGAGGCGCGTGGTGGGCGGCCTGATCGCCCCCCGCGGTCCGGCTGCTGAGGTTCCATTTTTTTTTTTACGGTAATCATGCCTCCACGACATCAGTACCGTCAGTCACAAGTCATCTCGTCGTCGGGATAGAGGGGGAGGGGGCGGGAGTGAGTGCGGTATCGGTACCGCGCTACATGTCTAGCCACGTCGATGGCGTTGCGAGGAAAATAAATAGGGGAATAAGGACGTGTGGGGGAAACGGGGCGGGGAGGGGGTGGGCGTGGGGGGGGGGGGGGGGGGGGGAGGGGGTTACTATGACGCCTCTCTTTGGCGCTTCTATTTAAGGTGACACTTGAAAGTTTCCTCCCTTTCTTTTTCGTCGGTTCCCTCTCTCTGTTTTCCGGAGAGAGTGGCCAGAGAGAAGAGCATTTCGCGCCCCTTTCACACGCTTTTCGTAGCTTTGGGCGGGTGGGTGGATGGGAGGCGTTTTTCACTATCTAGCCTAGGGCGCAAATTGCGCAAAAGCGGCGAGTGACCGATTAGTACACTCTCCTGTCTGGCCCTGCGGGGGTACCTGCTTACTTGTTACCTGTCTCTGCTGTCTTATTGCCTGCCTCCTGCCTTTTACCGTCCGCTGGTTGGTGGTTTAGGATTGATGGTTGGGTTGGAGGGCTACCACGTTCTTTTTTTGTGTTTTTCTGCGTCCATCTGATACCGGGTCTATCTACTATCATTATGGTATGTTTGGTTTATTTCTCTCTCTCTTTTTCTTGCTTTTTTTCGCTTTCTTTCTTGCTTTCCTCCCCCCACTGCGCGATTTTTTACCGCGTTTTGCGCTTTCGCCTGTGTTGCTTTTTTTCCCCCCTTCCTTTTTTTCCCCTTGTTTCTTTTTTTTCGGGGGGTAGTTCGCATTGCTTTTGCTTTGCTTTTGCTTAGCTTTTGCTGTGCTTAGCTTTTTTCGCTTTGCTTCTCTCGCGTTGCTTTTTTTTTTTTAATATTTGTTTTAATTCGTTCCACCTTTTGCTTTGTTTTTGTTTTGATTTTTTGATTTTGTGTTTTTTTTTTGTTGTTGTTGTTCGTTTGTTCCTTTCTCGTTGGTCTGGTGGTGTGTTGTCGACAGAACAAGCATTGCGAAGACTCATAGCACGTTCGCTCGCTGCGCTTGATTGAGGTAGTGACTGGTGACAGCGCACGTGGGGTACGCAGAAGACGATTTTCTATTTATCCATCCGTAGTAAGTCGTACCCTCCCTTGCCTTGCTCCATGGCCGCTTTGCACCGGCACGCGTAGCGTAGAGACCATCCGACATTGTTGTTGGAAACCCCCATCCCGGGGATGCAAAAAAAACGATCCCCGGGGTATTCCACGTATTAATATATAGTAAAGACATACAGTAGGAGGAATAGTAGTAGGAGCACACGGTTGGGTTGTCGTTGCTGTTGCTGCGACTGGTGGTGGTTGTGGTCTTCCTTCTTGTTGTATGCGCGTGTGATTTTTTTGTCGAGGAAATAAAAGGTAGTGTTTTTTTTTGTTTCGAAAACAAAAAAGGAAAGTTATGTACGGCATAGTAAGTACCAGGTACAGGTGACGTACCAGGAGGTACCATCCGCAATAATTATTATATTTCTTATTTACCCATGAACACAGTAGTAAATAATCGTTTTTTTTCTTGTTGTCTTTCGATCGTACGTTCGAGAAAAACTAACTGCTGTTGTTGCTCGCTACGAGAGAAAAGCCTGAAAAATAATTGAATGTGGTTGGTTGATTGGTTGGCTCGCTGGTGGCGGTGGTGGTGGTGACGGTGAGTTTCTTCGAGTGGGGTTTCCTAAAACACTGCTGGCGTGTTGCTTGGTTGGTTGTTTGGTGGAGAAATTATTTGGGGGGGAGGGGAAGGGAGGGTGTACTCGTTGTCATACATGGGCGTAGTCGCGTGACCGGAGTAGGGCAGACAAGTTCGTGTCCCGTAGCCATGGAGGAACAGGGCGATCGCAGAGAAGAAAGCGGGTAGGTAGTAGGCGAAAACGTTCAAGAAATAATCGCATGATATTTTTTGTCGTGATGAAAAGCGCTTACCGCGCCTTTCGGCGGTCGCATGTCGCTGCCAGTCCCTCCTTGCGAATCCTGCAGAATTGTCGGGCGTTGCCGGATGACCACGCTCAACGCAGGGTCAGCATCGCTGAAGCACCTTCGTGAGATTACCGCCCTCACAGGCAGACACAAATATTGAATGAAAAATTAGTTTGTGCCATACCGACCAAACCGGAGAGACAGTATAGAAATGGCTGCTATAGACAGCAGTATCCTAAATACCCGCCGCAAGATTCATATCCACATACGAAACCCGGGGATGCAACCCGGATGCCCCCTGACTTTCACACGCGGTACTTAAGTCCGGCTTGGAACAAACACGTATCAAGTGGAAATGTAAGGAACGCTGGGTTGAAAATATGGAGACCAAACAATTCTTCCATTTCCGTCCAGACTGGGAAATACAGTGCGTGTGTGTTCTTCACGTTAAACCGTTCTTTCTACCCGTCGACATCCAGCGCAACCAGTGTCCGTGCCGATTCTTCAATCCTAGAGAGATGCAAGTTCTGTGGTCACAAAACTACGCTACACAGAAGTACCACGTAGGTACGTATGCAGTAAGCACAGTAGACAATGTAGTGTCATGTCATCGCACTGGATAAAACAGGCACGACATGCACTTTATGCGAGTATTGAAGAGAAAAAACGAAAGAAACAACGGTGGGCGCCAGCAGTTTTAACCCTTTTAGGACCGCAGTCCCGTTTTGGGGATCAAATTACTGACGATGTAAGTGGTCTGTCCCCAAAACGGGACTGCGGTTCTAAAAGCGTTTGGAAACATTTTTTGGCAAGACAAAAAGGCTCAGATCGGCACAAAGGATTAAGAAAATTGGGTCAAGAAACACAGCTCAACAGTGGGGCCAAGTCTAAGTTCTATATATTACAGTTAGGTCGAGGTCGGAAAAAAGTAAGCCCGTCTCGCGGCTGGGCGTGGTGGCCCTTGGCACGATCTTGCCGAGTGTGCCGTACGAATCGCCCTCACCCCCTCCCCCACCCCGACCCCCAGCCCCGCGTGACGATGACCGCGCGGCCCCTTTGCCCCTCGCTTTGCCTTTGCCTTCGCCCTTTCTTTGCCCTTGATGTCGGCACACTGTTGGCGCTTGCTTTGCCAGACATTGAGCCCGGACACCAAATTGGCATACCTTAACCCTTTTAGGACTGCAGTCTCGTTTTGGGGACAATTGGGGACAGATTACTTGGAATTTGAGAGCCTTGCCCCCAAAACGGGACTAGAGTTCTAAAGGCGTTAACACCACGGGGCGCCCACTGTACTCGCATACCTACTGGCACCTTACACAGTCGGTTCTACAGCAGTGCGAAAAAATAATTCCCCTACTTCCAAGTGTTACGGGGGACCATAGTAAATAGGACCTACGGTGCACACAAAACCCTATATGTTTCGCTATTTTTACTATCCCTATTGGGCCCTATTTAATATTGTCCCCAGTAATAGTTTATTCCCCAAAAAAACGCGGCAAACCGAGGATCTTCTATAGCGGACAGTCCAAACGGGCCCGTCTGTCCGTCCGCAATACCTCTCGAAAAGCCACAATAAAACGGCACCCCGGTGGATTTTCCGCCAGTTAACGGTACGGCGCAACAAAACGAAACAGGGAGATATATACCTGGTTGTTAACAGAGCATGCGGGACACTTTGTGTCCCTGTGCAGATCTGCTTATTAAGTCAGTACTCGTTGGTACTCACGTTTTTGGTTGTTTGCTTAAGAGATAGAAGAACAGTTGTATTTTTTTTTTTATTACAGTTGTGTTCCTTTCATGCACGACGGAGACTGAGACCACGCTCGTGCCCACGCTCGTGCCTCTCTGTAAACCCCTGGTTTCCCACCTAAGATACGCCTTCCAAGTACTACAAATACGATCCCAGTGCCAGAACCCAGGTAATTACCGGGCTTTCAACCTCATACAAAACAGCATCATAACACTAGCCCACTCTGATGAGACGTATATGCAGAATCATGGGAAGTTCATGGAAACCCCGATTCCACGTATTAGAACATGAGTCGAAGATGCGGCTCTTCAAAACCCACTCCCACACCTCGGAACGGCAAGGCAACGAAGCCGGCAAAGAACGTAAAAAAAATGAAAGGAAGACCCAGCCTTAAGGGGCAGGAAGAAATCGTCAAGGAAAACCATCGCCATGTCACGCACGACGGGGGGAGGCGGGGAAGGTACCTGGGAAAGCGAAAAGTGAACGTAAAAACGAGAAGAAAAATAACACGGAAAATGTCAAGAACCACCGAAAACCCAGCCTACAACTCTGAAAACGTGTCCTGTGCCACAAAAGAATGGCACGATTACCCAGACCAGCCCCGACACTGAGCGGGGGGGTGAGCAGGACAAAATAATACGCGAAAAGCATCCCCGACCAAGCCCAAGAAAAAAAAACTAACAAACCAGGAACACACCTGCCAGAAAAAACCCCGACCAGAAAACTCGGAAAACGTCAACAAGTAGAAACGTCACCCCCCAAAGTCCAGGAAAACGTCAAGAAAAGAATATCGAGTGGAGCCGATAACCGAAAGTCAGCTATCGACGGCAGCGCCTCGAGATTCGTCTACGTTACGCTGGACTCCCCGTGCAAACGCGCTAGCCAAGTGAATTTGCAGACACCAAGAGTCGTACAGCTCTCGTCGAAGTCGTGTAGCGCGCCGGAGAAAGAGGAAGCTTGATCGGTCCCGAGTCGTCCAAAACCCGGGTCCTGCCGACGACGCCACTTGTTAAGATCAGAGCATACGGGACGCTTTATATCCCTAGACAGGTCTGCTTATTAAGTCGGTACTCGTTGGTACTCACGTTTGTTGTGTGCTTAGAGATAGAAGAAGAGCAGCTTTATTCCTTTCATGCACGATGGAGACTGAAACCACGCTCGTGCCTCTGTGGAAAACCCCTGGTTTTCCACCTAAGATACGCCTTCCAAATACTACAAATACGATCCCAATGCTAGAACCCAGGTAATTACCGGGCTTTCAACCTCATACAAAGCAGCATCATAACATGGTGGTACGGGATACCATTTTCTGTCGTGTTTCCTGCTGTAAGTTTACATACGGACTTCTGTAACAAGAAAAAACATGTTATGGCTGGTCTAAGGTCTAAACCCCTATCACACGGCCCCACTCAAGTCTGCGTTCGATGTAGGTTCGGTTTCGCACTGACAACTCCTTCCCTTCTCGCTATCCGTCGCCTGAACTCGTGTGTCGTGAGGCTAGAACCTGTCCGCTTTCTCTCGGAAATGTTGTCGTTCCAAGATTAAGGTAAGTACGAAGCGAGTATTCGAGCATGCAGCATACGATAGTATGCATCATGCGTGTGATGTGTGTGATACAGACTACAAGCACACGATCCGTGATGGTACGTAGCACTGATTGATTCATCTTTCTTTTGTTCTTTGGGGGCCGTATGGGAGTAAGGTACAAGGGTGTCGACCGAGCCCCAATATTATGACCCCGGCCTCGTCTCTTGGAAACCTTCCCTTGAAAATCTTTCCTTTCCATTAGAATACAGCGCGGAGTGCCTAAAAACACTTGACCCCCACTCACACTCTAGACCCTTCGCGTATTTGCCGTATCCGGCCAACCTCGTCCTAACACCCATCCCAACATGTCGCCAACGATACAAGATGAATGCTAGTTGAGGCGTTCGCGCCTCGGTGACTCCGGATACACTCCTCCACCACCCTGAACCGACCCACCGTTTCTGCTAACGGTTCCCGTACGGACGATCTTGAATCTTCTAGCCTCCCTGGCTTCACCATGTTATGGCTGGTCTAAGGTCTATAAATACCCACCACTCATCTTCAACCAAGTCTGCGTTCGTTGTAAGTTTGAGTTGGTACTCACAGGTCCTTCCTTCCTCGCTATCCATCTCCTTGAAGTCGCGTGTCAGGAGGCTAGAATCTCTCCGCTTCTCGGAAATGCGGCCATTCCGAGATCTAGGCAAGTACAGATAATCGAGTATTTGTTTGAGCATGCACTGTATACGATAGTATGCAACATGCGTGTGCTCCGTGCGATATACGAGCACATCATCCGTGATACGTACGTGACATTGGTTCATTTTCATTTCGTTCTTGGGGGCCGTATCGAGTAGACACGAGGGGTGATGGATGATAGCCGCCCCCTTCCCAGAAGAGTGCAACGGGGAACTTGACCCCACTCATGCCCCTAGCATCTCCGAGCCTGGTCATCAGTACTTTTTGGTATTATTTGATTCCACAATTTTATGTTCTCCTAAGGTATTTTTCCGCTCCAGTTTTCGGAGCCTGTCCTGTGACGACGGACTCAATAATTTGGACATGAACTACTAGTGTGAGAACAACAACAGGTAGCTACGACACATCACCGCATTTATTTGCCGTGTCCGATCAGCCTCGCCGTAACATTGACACCCATAACGTGCGCAGTGAAAACCGATAGCCGACACACGCCCAAGGATCCCGTCCCAACTTCCGGCTTCTCCGGTGCCCGGTGCCTTGAGGTAGGCGACCCACCCGAACATCCCTCGTAGTAACCCTCGAACGTGCAACAGTTACTCGATAAATAATCGGTACGGGTATCGTTCGTAGATCAAGCATAGATCATCAACCACAGCAAATGATTGATTAAAGCATAGCCGGTCCAATCCCATCATGATTGCAGTTGGCGAAGTAATCCGGATACGAAATGATTTTGGCGAAATGTTTCCGCGAAAAAAACAAATATCACCCATCATCCTAAAGAAAACGTTCGCCCTAAACTTCTAGTTCAGACTGTTGAATGCGGGCGCTGTCGGTAGAGGCTTCTGTTGCCCAGCGGCTCTACCGACGCTTCTGTCGCCCAGCGGCTGTGGCAGTGTTTCACGGTGTCGTCTAGGTCGGTGCCCGCCGCTTGCAAGGAACCGCGCAAGCCATAGCTTCAGTCTGCAAGCCTGTGTGATGGGCGTTGCCGTGTATTACATGGCATGTTTTACCAGGGTGCTACTTACTAGCGCTTCTGTTACTATTAATCCAAAAAAATAGGTTGATTGTGTTGCTTCAGTTCGGATTGGCAGTTCCAAAACGAGCTCTAACCTTAACCCCAACATCGACCACCTCCACCACCACCACCACCACCGCGCTCGCCACACACACGCGTCTTGGAGCAAAACACCTAGAGAATAGCAGAGCAACGCATATATATCGTTGGCCCTGTAGTACAACGGTTTCACCAAAAAAGGGTCACGGAGAACCGGTCCACCGTGAACGAAAGATGCGCTCGAAGCTCAAAACCGGCTTTGATCAACTGATACTTGGTTTTGAAGTTTGATTCGCGAGACAACGGCAGCGGTCGGTCGTGGGAATCAATTTTCTTCACGAGGCTTTCTGTTTCTTCAAGCTTATAGCTGTGCACATTTCCCCGTGGGTGTACGACTGCGGGGTCTCCAATTTGGAACCTGTGTTCTTGTCCGATCGATATTTACTCCAAATCCAGATTGTAGTGTCCGATCTAGTTTCACTCTAAAACAAACAAGGCGAATGTCCAATCGATTTTCAAACCCAACCTGGTTATACTAACTTTCCGGTCGATTTTCCTTCGAAAACCAGGTTTTAATGTCCGATCGAGTTCACGCAAACACCAGGTTTTAATGTCCGATCGATTTTCACACTAAAACCAAGGTAAATTATGGGCCATGTTTACTCCAAGGTAACTATGCGACCGATTTTCCCTCCAAAACCAGGTGTATTGTCCGATCGGTTCTCCCTCTAAAACCAAGGTAATATAATAGCAGGTTTTAATGTCCAGTCGGTTTTCCCTCCAAAACCAGGTGTAATGTCCGATCGGTTCTCCCTCTAAAACCAAGGTAATATAATACCAGGTTTTAATGTCCAGTCGGTTTTACCTCCAAAACCAGGTTTTAAATGTCCGATCGATCTCACCCTAAAACCAAGGCAAATGTCCGATTGATTTTCACTCTAAAACCAAGGTAAACGTGCGATCGATTTTCCCTTCTAGTACCCAGTGTAATGTCCAATGTAACACTACGCAGTAGGTTTATCGATTTTCACTCTGATATCAGAGGGGAAAATTCCGATCGATTTTCAATCCAATCACCAGGACCGGCTTCGGTGGCGAGAAGTTTGGAGCTAGCATCGAGGCCTTTTGAAGGCGGATATTCGACGACCCCGGTGCTTTCCCGCCGGAATTCTGGCAGCTCTTCTTGCAGTCCAAGCTCACTGCCTTGGGGGGAAAATGTCGCCCCGTATGTGCAGGTATGACATGGAGACGTCTTCTCGCAGTCGGGACTATGCGGCAGTGGCGGCCACGGATGGAAGAGATTAATCGTGAGGCAAGACAGTTTGGGGTAGGCATTAACCCCAGCAAGACCGTTGCTTTGCTTCCAAAAGGGCATGTGCCTACGTCGGAAGAGGTAGCACTTCTGGGGGGCATCGGTGTTCGCATTGCGGAAGGGGGTGGGATAAAGGTGGTTGGCGTGCCCATAGGCACTGATGCATTTGCGGTGAACAGCGCCATGGAGATAGTCCGAGATGGGGGAGCAGAGCAACTCGCGTGCATCCTGCCGCGTATGCCGGACAAACAGTCGGCGAACCTCATTGCCACCAGTTCAATGGTGCAGCAGATCTCCTACATTGAACGGGTAATGGACCCGGAGCTGTAACTACCCGCGTGTCAGCGGGCAGACACTAGCGCAATGCGGATGCTCGAGCGCCTTCTCGAGCTTCCAGGGATAGCGGACGAATCGCCGTTCTTTGCGGACGGATGCCCGGCGAACCGGTTGACGCTACAGCCCCACCAGAAAGCGCAGGCGAGCCTCTCCACAGGGGCCGGGGGGGTTGGACTGTTGTCGGCTGAATCAAGGAGAATGCCAGCGTCCATCGGGAGCTTAGTGGCGACGGTGCCAGAGGTCCTTGCTGACCTCTCCGGTCCATTGGGGGGAAAAGTCCGAAGGGAGTTGCCCAATTCGCACCTCGTTCGCCGCATATGGAGTAGCGTCAGGAACCTTCGCGACATCCATGGGGTATCGGAGGAGGCAATGGCGAACGTGGTCCCGGAAAGCTGGCGGAACAGGGCGTTCCGCGCGAAAGAGGAAGGAGTCTCAGGGCAGTATGATGTGGAGGTACTGCCGGCACGTGACGCCCAAACGATCAGCTCCCACAAGGAGCAGCACAAGCTGGGGCAGCAGGTAAACCGGGTACGGTACCAACGGTATGTTGCTTCTCTGGACCGGCTCCCCGAGGCAGCAGGCCCGTCGGATCGGAACGACGTGTTCGGGGGAATCGAAAACAGAGATCTTGCCAAGGCTCCGCTACGGAGCCTATCGGGACCAGGCGCTGTCGCCAGTTTGAGGGCAAGGCCTTTGGACACGGCACGAGTCATACCGGCTTCGGAGTTCGTGTCTATGGGACGGCGCTTCCTGGGAATGGAGGAGCCCATAGCGGCGAGGTGCCCCTGCTGCGAAGCGACAGATGTCACCACGGGTCACGCGCGCACATGCCACCGAGCAGGCGCGCAGGGAAACCAGCATCAGCCGCTAGTCCACGCGCTGTCCCGCACCTTCAAGTGGCTGTCCATCCGCCATCAAATGGAAAGCGGAGCGCCCTTTAACGCCGACAGAAACCTCCGCATGGATTTAGTGATCGAGAGGGGAGGCCTCCGAGACGCTACGTCGTCAGAGTACCGCAACAAGGCGACACCCCTTGGCATCACGCATGCAGAGCCCCAAGCGAGAGTCCACATGCGGACTGGCAGCGCTGATCGAGACGAATCAGCTGCCTCCACTTCTGAGGCGCGAAAGCGCAACCACTACGCTCGTACAGGACAAGTGTCCTTCGACGAGCGCTGCCATAAACTTGTCCCCTCGCGGTCGAAAGCTTTGGACGCCTCGGGAAGGAAGGTAGCGATTTCATCGACCAGCTGGCGGCGAGCATCGTCGGAGGAACGGACGGGGGGTCTTTCGCAAGAAAAGGAGTTTGTAAGGAGCATCTTTTCCAGGTCATATCGGTGACCACCCAGGTCGCGATCTCGCGCCGGGTGCACCGATATAAGCTCGCCCTGCGAGACCGGGAGGCCGCCAGGGGGAGACGGGAGGAGGAGGGAGGACTACTTCCCATGGCGTGGGGGTGGAATGTAGATGCGGACTAGGACGCATGGCGTATAGATACATAGCAGGTGAAATATCTCGGTAAATGGTGGTAGTGCCTATTCAATTGAGTATACGCAGGGAAGGAAAATCGGTTGGATGAAGCTGGTGGTTTTCGACGAGTTATGCCAGCTTTTTCATTTTGAAAGAATAACGCCCTGCACATTGTCGGAAGGCAAACAATAAAAAAAATCTAGGAACAGGTTTAGTGCCTGATCGATTTTCACTCTGAAACAAGGGTAGGTGAAGATCCGGTCGGTTTGCCCTCAAATCCCAAGGTAACCACAAACAACAGATGACAAGATACGACATACACTTGCTATCTGATACTCGTACCGCCGCCCGGGTCGAGAATATAATCCCTTTTAGAACCGCGGTCCCGTTTTGGGGACAGGCCACTTAGAATGTGACAGTGGTTTGTCCCCAAAACGGGACTGCAGTCCTTAAAGGGTTGAACTGTTTCTTACGCCAGTTCCATATTTTCAGTTCGACTTGTTTGTTTCGAGCAGCTACTGATCTTCTAGACCCGGAAAGAGAGAAAAACAGTCCGGCTATTATTCTCGAAATGGGTTCCCCTGTCATCCGAGAGGAACCCCCCCCCAAAAAAAACACGCTTCTTCATCAAAGCATTTTGAAATTATTTCCCGTTGAATGTGCCATTTACAATACCTGTGGCAGCGTACAGCATCAGCCTTGGGTCGCAGCATCAATTCAGGCGGCGCTATATACGTGCCTACCAGCGCTTCGTTAACATTCCTCCAGTCATTTTACGTAAGGTCGGCACATCAGAATCAGCTAGTTGCTCACTGGTCAAACTGGCACGAACACGGCCACCTTAACTTCCCCGAACCCCGATACAGCAAGCAATATACGCCGGGGTTTCGTTGGCTCCGCCAGCAACATGGCAAGCAATTTGGTTCGGGTACTATTACAGGCGCGTGTATTTAGGCCGATTAATTTTCCGGAAACGAAACGAAGCCCCTGCCTGCTTCCTTATGCTGGGAGTCCTCCCCCTCGCCCCCCCCCGCCGCTCTGCTCCGTCTCGGGAAATGCATGCGTGGGCGGTGGTCTGTTGACTCAGGGAAGCGGCAAGTGAGTACGCCCTCTCTCGCTCGCCCCCCAACTTGTCCAGGACGGCCATCCTAGACTACCTTGGACGGAGAAGGCCGCGAAAAGTAGATGACGGCACAAAATCCGTACACTGTTGAGTTACTACTACTACTGTATGTAGTACCGGGTACTGCTGTATTAGGTTGGAGTGCTACTACGTACGGGGGCCATACCTGCACCAATGGCAGCCCGTATGCTGCAACGCAGGGCAACATAAGGCGTCGAAGTATTAAAGTTAGCACCAACATCACAACCAAGCAGCCCGAACGCTATAATACAGGGGTCTAAACGCCAAACCACTGCAGGGCTCACACACCAAAAAAACACCCTGTAAGCTGTATCGCAGGACACAACAAAGCGTCGAACTACTACGGACAACGCCAACACCACAAGCAGCTTGGACGCTGTAACACAGGACACAATGCCTCGAACTATACTGCGGGGCACACGCACCAAAAGCAGCCTGTACGCTACAACCCAGGCCACAAGGCGTCGAGTACTACTCGTAGGAGGCACACCTACACAAGAAACAACCTGTGCGCTACAGTAACACAGAACGCCAGACGTCGAAGCACAGAGCGACGCATGCACCGGCGAGCGGCGGCGGCGACGGCGGCGGCGGCAATGTCGGCAAGCCACCACGAAAGAAAGCAGCAGCACCTCGCTCCCTCCTTCTTCGCTCTTCTGACGGGAGGGGGGAGTGGGCCCTCTTTTGAAACTGGAAACAACGCCTCCACAAGATAAGAGAGGGGGTACATAAAGAGAATATACCACCCCCGTTAGAAAAAACACCACAGCAACAAAACGGTCGTACGCGTGAAATTAATTACGTACCAGTCCATCATCTATTAAAACGGGTTCGCCTACAAGCAAACGCGCAGACCTCAAGCATTGTTTTTACCCACCCGCCGGAGGATAGAAGACGAAAACGAAAAACTAAACGAAACAAAACAAAACGAAACAAAAGCCACACGAAATAGTACACTACACGACCATTGAGACGGGCTATTCGTTGTCTGTGTGACCACGACCGGCCCTACCCCGCAAAACTTCCGCCTGCCCATGCTATCAAAACTCCATCGAACCTCGCTTTCGGAGGGGAAACCGACCCGCACACTTTACAAGCCAAGCCAACGCCAGTGATGAGGAGGCTTAAAGGGGGCGCTCTGCTGCTTGCATATAACGTTAAATTTATGCCAACAATGGACGGCTCGAAATCCCCAAAAAACGAACATTGCGCACAGCACTGCTCGAGGTGCAACACCTAACACGTCTGCCGCGCCCAGGACCCTAAAACCCTTCGCGATTCTCCCCCGTAGCCTTGTCCGCACCCAAAGTTGCCAAGCACAGGACAGTAACAAACGAGGTCCGAGAACCCGCCTCCTCCGCTTGCAATGTATCTCCCCTTGCCTGGTGGGCGAAAACCCGACGTGCTCCGTCCTGGCGTTGCAGGGATGCGAGGATCTATGGTCATACGACCTCGGCCCTGCATGACATGAGAACACACCTCCTATCCCCCTCACACTACCCCCCGCCCGCCTCACCGCCTCCACCACCTTCCCCCCCACCCTCACCACCACCATCATCCCCACTACCCCCACCACCCCTACGACCCCGACCCCCCTCCCCACCCCTTTTGTCACCCCTACACCCCCCTACCACCCCCCCCCCCAACTCCCCACTCCAATGCCAAAATTTCAAGGCTCCACTTTTCGTCGAAAAACAGCGTCACCTAGGCCGTCCTCTAAAAGTGCAGCTTTCGCCCCAACTTAATCGCACGAATAAAGAAACCGCCCGATTACACGGGGTACTTTCGCCTAACCACCATGACAACGAGACCGCCTATAGAGGGGCCGCTTCGCCCGAAAAACGCAACTTAAAAGAACGAGATCGCCTTGTAAAGGGGCTGTTTTTCGTCCCAAACAAACGTCACAAAAAAACGAAGAAAGGCACCGCGCTGTAGACGGGTCCGGGCCAAGAGCGTCAATCGATACCCCGGCGGTCCACCAAGAGATCGAAAAGCGCCTCCCTTTTCCGGCCGGTCGCACCTGATTCATCACCACCATCACCATAATATTGTCATTTCTTGAAGCGAAACTCCGAAACCAGCCACGTCGCAAAAAGAGGGAGACCGCCCCGCAAAAGGGCCGATCTACGCCTAAACGGCGTCCCATAAAATAACGAAACCACCCAATATAGGGAGGGGGTGTGGCGCCTTCGTCCAAAGAACGGTCACATAAACAAATAGGCCGACTATACGCCAAACAGAAAATTGCGAGGCCGCCTTAAACAGGGGCCCCTTTCGCCCTACAACAGCGTCACATGAAGAACGAGACCGCCCTATACAGGAAGCTGTTTTCGAGGGCCTCCGAGCGAACGTTGCCGCGGTGTCCCCAGGGCAGGCAGCTGAGCAGGATGCGTCGGTCAAATAGACCGCGAACGCATCGCCTGGCCGTACGCCACTCCCCCGCGCTCGCACAGCGTTCCCGGCTACACGCTATCACCACGAGCCCTCCCGTTGCAGAGAGCATCGCCACACACTCCTGCCTTGTTGGGCCCCTCTCAAGGCAAAAACCCGCCAGGACCAGCGCGGGAATGATCCACCCCAGGAGCTCACGGAGCTCCTTCCAGATGCCGCGGGTAGTAGCCAGCGAGAGCCTTGAGATGAGGTCCACGTAGAGCAGGAGGGCGGTGGCGGGACGCCAAGCGATGTTGAAGAACACCACGAAGAGGAAGTCGGCCACCGCGTTGTAGCTGCCGTGCCCGACGAACTGCTCCAGGGACGGCACGAACGCCGGCTCGTCGAGCTGGGGGTGTCGCTCCCGCTGGGGGCGCATGTGGCACCCCGAGAGCACAAAAGACTTGCGGAGGTAGCCGCCCCCTATCCCCTTTTTGGCTGCCCCCCCCCCCCCACCCGAAGTGCCCCCGCCTCCACCTCCTCCTCCTCCTCCTCCTCCTCCTCCTCCTCCAACACCGCTTCCTTCAATGCGTCCTGCCATCATAGCGGCTGACGTATCCTTCTGCTCTACATATTGTTCGCTCAATCCCGGTTTCAAGCTGCCACCGTCGCCACCACCGCCGCCGCCGATACCTCCACTGCTCTTGGAGGGGGAAGGAAGGTCCTTCGCGGAGGTCCAGGCGTCACCTACGCTACAGCCATCGTCATCATCGCCACCCCCCCTCTCTTCCTCCCCGCATGCCAACTTCCCTGCCCCAAGCATGGTGCCACCGCTACCTCTACCGCTGCCGCTAACACCAACGCTGACACCACTACGGCAGCCGCTTTCGCTGTGGTCTCCGCGGGCGCATCCACCTCCTCTGCTTCCCGCCGTGGCCGAATCTTCGGGGGATTTCTGGTTCTCCTTGGACCGCCGGGGGTGGTGCGTGCAAGTGTGTTCGATCCCCCTCTTGGCCATCCAGTAGAGGGCGTCGCGATAGCCGAGGTCGTAGAGCCAGTCTATCGCAGCAGGGTCCCTCGGCGCGAGGGCTATCCAGGACAGAGGGACGTACCTGGACGGCCGGATCGACGCGCTGCTGGCGTAGAACGGACTGATGCTCACGGTTTCGAGCCCCTGATCGTGGTTTGTGTGGGGCGGGGGGGCGCGGGGTGGTCGGGAATGGGGTGGAGGGGAGGGGAGGGGGGGGGGGGGGGAGGGGGAGGGCGCGGGCGGGGGGGGGGGGGCAGGGGGGGGGAACTACGACAATCTGGGGAGGGGAGGGAGGGTACTCGTGTCATGTATCGACGCAGAGGTATGAACAGCACCCCTACAGTGGGGGGAGGGTGGTTCTGCGAGAGATTGTTTTTTAGGGAGGGGAGGAAGGTGCTGTGGCCTTCAGACAGCCAATAAGCATACACAGATTTGCTCTCTTGTTATTCTAGATAAGGGGGCGATGCAATAAGAGACAACCCGGCGGGATAGCACCTCCGGAAGAAGACAGAGACTTTCGTTTCTGGAAGGATGAGGGGAGGATGGCCAGCGGCCTGAGTTCCTCGAAAAGATAACCGTAACGCCTCTACAACAATATAAGGGAAACGGGGATACCACTACATTTAATATATAGGCATCAAACGAGTGAACGTAGTGACGCGCGCCACGATGGGGGGAAAACAACATTTTTTTATGAAAAATATTTTTGCCGGACCGGGCGGGCTCCTTAGTCCAATATCGCTGGAATACTATTTTTGTTGTACAACATTGTTCGTGATGTTACCTAGGCTTTGGGATTGTTCATCCGAGGTTGCGCTTTTTAGCTCTTCTAAAAATATCAGCTACTGCAGGTATTGACGTGTTTAGCGCCAGGATATTTGTAGTGCAAGAACGACTCAAGAGGATATTGGGTTTTGCACCCTGTGGTATGGCGCTTTCCTTGGATACGAGACCACGTCAGGGCAGGTAGTTTCGACGCGCCTGTTTTGTGAGATACCTGGTATTACTTCACTCTGCTTCACAACGTCGGCTCGTATCCTGACGGCACTGCATCAGTAGAGCTCCTTGAGTGAGGATATTATCAAATAGAGGAATATCACAACATGTCAATATGATGTTTCAGTCCTTACCCGGGGATATTTCCCGCGCGGAAGTAGAGGTGCTATTTATTGCAGGTGTTTGTCCTGCCAAAAGGTACGGTTATTGGACGCTGACAGGGTGTTTTTACCCTGCCAAATAGGTGAGGTCTTACACCCCTTACAGGGTCCGGTGAAAACTGGACTTGTGCAAGGTACCCATACAGAAAACCCTGGCAAGGTGTGGTCGTCCCTGTGCAAGGTATGTCAGCAGGACCCCGTCAAGGTCTTAACCAGCGCAGGGTGTGTAGCGTTCACCCTGTACAGGATGTCCCCCCTGCCAAAGGTAATTGGACCCTGACAGCGTACTTACCCTGCCAAGGTACGACAATTGGACCCTAACAGGGTGTCCACCCTGCCAAGGTAAGGTCCTAGACTCCTTACAGGGTCCGGTGAAAATTGAGCTTGTGTAGGGTCCCCACGCAGTATATCTCGGCAAGGTGTCGTCCTGTGCAAGGTGTGTCAGCAGGACCCCGTCAAGGTCTTAACCTGTGCAGGGAGTGTACATAACGTTCACCCTGTACAGGGTGTGCACCCTGCCAAGGCACGGTAATTGGACCCTGACAGTGTATTCACCCTGCCAAGGTAAGGTCTTAGACCCCCCACAGGGTCCGGTGAAAATTGAGCTTGTGCATGATCAACATGCAGTACACCTCGGCAAGGTTTGGTCCCTGTGCAAGGTGTGCCAGCAGGACCCTGTCGAGGTGTGGTCCTTGTGCAAGGTATGTCAGTGAACCCCTGCCAAGGTGGGGACCCTGCCAAGGTTTTGTAAAGATTACCCTGTGGAGGGTGACAATACCCTGTAGAGGGTCTTTACCCTGAAAAGGTGTGGTGGCAAGACCCTGTACAGGGTGTGTACCCTAACAAGGTGATGTGACATGACCCTGGCGGGTTGAGTACCCTGTACAGGGTGATCACAGGGTCTACACAGACAGAGTGTATCCCCCTGACAGGGTATCCTCAGGGTATAGCCGAGTGGTCCACGTGTGTGGCATCCTCATGAGGCAAAAGTAGGCCTAGCCGTCGCGTTATACAGATCCCATCGAGAAAAACAGGATACTGGTCGCGCAGAAAATCAAAATCAGAGAAACATCTATATGCCTCGGAAATATCGAAGTCATGACAGAGGTGTCAATCTGATCTTTCTGATATATCTGATCCATCGGAACGATCTGAACTATCTGAATTGTCTGAATTATCTGAATTATCTGGACTATCTGGACTATCTGGTTCTGATACGTCTGATATATACATCTATCTGATCTGTATGATTTGTCTGAAACGCCTGATCCATGTGACCAGTCTGATCCATCTGACCTGCCTGACCTGTCTGATCTATCTGGTCTATCTGATCTATCTGATACATTAAATACACCGTTTTTCTCACCGCAGCCTCTTCGTCGTCGAGGGTGGGAGCGCTCGTCCCCTCCGAGAAGAACCCATCGAAGCAGCGCTTCCCGCGAAACCTGTGCGGCATCACAAGAGGAAATATCGCGCAGGAGCAGCGCAGCGCGTCAATCAGCTCCTGCCCGTTGTCGAACTCCTTCGCGCGGATGGACCCCCAGCCAAGGAGGGAGGACATGACCACGATTAGCCTCCCGGGGACCGAAGTCATGCCGGGCACCCTGCCGACCGGGAGGCACTCGAGCATGGACTCTTTGAGGAAAGTGCCGATGAAGAACATGCCGTACACGAAGCCGAGGATTTTGGCATTGTGCGCTCTGGGGATGAAGCTCGTCTTCGCTTGATCCACGATCTGTTTGTTTTTTTAGTCGCGACCGCGGTGGTAGCGTTGAGGCGGTGGGATGACAGGGGGGAGTGGGGGCGGGGGCGGGGAGGGGGGGGAGAGGGGCGTACTTTTCTTTCCTTGCCTTAAGTCATTTGCCCATTGATCACGCACCCCTTTCGAGGCGGAGCACCGTTTCTACTCCTACTATTACGGGGAACCTTACTAAATAGGACCTACGGTACACACAAAGCACTATATATTTAGCCATTTAATATTTGGTCCTATTTACTATGCCCCCCCCTAGTAGAGACACCTCCAACATTTGGGCGCTCAATACGTTTTTTCCAGATATTGCGCACAGTAGTAGAAACCTTTTACTGATATTATCCTTTCCAGGAAGGGCGACACGTTAATGGTATTGGGGCGAGAACTGAATTGCTATACGTCTACTCGAACGTACTCGTAACGGTATCTCGTCGGATCATATTAGCTTATGTGTCGTCCACAGCAAGCACTGGAAGAGTAAATGATCACCCTGAAAAACGTGCGCGAGTCCGCCCTCTTCCATGGAGAAACATGTTGTATGATCCGATAACAGAAAAAAAAACATACCAAGTACGTACGATGTACTGCAGTACAGTTTAATGCCTGGCAGTACACATATTTTCAGCACTGCTGTAAACCACAGCCGCGAGCGAGCGCGTTCTGTTTGGAGGCGGACCGGAAAAAAACGCACAATAATAACCGGACTGTCATCACATATGCATCATCTGTTTTTTTTTAATATTATTCCGTCGAAACTCATGTCATACTTGCAAGCTCGACGCCATCTACTACTACTATTGATACTGCACGAGGTAACAGGGTACAGGAGTACGAGCACCGCCCGTATGATAGTCTACAGCAGTAGCGTCCACACCTTGTCGATGTCAGCCTCCAGTACCAAGGCAGCCGCGGACAGAGAGCCTGCAGAGCTCCCGATGATGCTCTGCCTCTCCGGGTCCACCTTGTGCAGCCCGTGGTCGAGCAAGCACTTCGCCACCCCGAAGTTGTAGATCATCAGCCAGCCCCCCAGGGCAAACGAGAAGTTGAACGCTGGAACGGGTGCTGGCTTGGTCTTCTTGCGTCTGGCATCATCTGAAGCGTCGCCCATCTCATCGAAAGCATCGTCCAGCTCGTCATCGTCCATTACCACTGCTTCTGCTTCTGTTGCTGCTGGTGCTGGTGCTGTCGAATGTTTGCGGTCGGACTCATTAGAGGCCGGAGAGCATACCGAAGAATCATCCCAGTCGTCGTCGTTCTCGTCCTCTACTGCCGCTGCAGAACCATCAAGCGATGGTGATTGCTGATGATGCTGCTGCTGGTCAGAAGAGTCTACGGCAGCAGCAGCAGTAGTAGCAGCAGCAGCAGCAGCAGTGGCCGCCGCTGGGTCAAAAATGGCTCCTCCTTCTCCTCTTTCTCCTTTTTCTTCTCGTTCAATACACGAGCGTCGGCACAGATCATCCGAAGCAGGAGGTGGTGTTGTTGTTCGTGTTGACACCGCGGCAGCTCCATTGTCGAGAGAGCACCGAGACGATGCCATAGTTCTTTCTCACTCAACTGACAGAGAGGGAGGGAGGGAGGGAGGGAGGGTACGCGTATAGGGTGGGGGTGTAAAGAGGGTGTGTGATGCTTCGCGCGGCGATGGTGGCGGCGGTGGCCATGCTGACTGCTGCTGCTGCTGATGATGATGATGATGATGATGATGTTGCTGATTACTCAAGTACTTACTTCTTGACGTCCCGCAGGAATTATCGCCGTCCGTGTACGCCCCGCACGGCTCAATCTGGCGCCCAATCTGATGTGTCGTGCGGAGGTCTCGACGCCCCGACGCCAATCGGTGCAATTCTTTCTACCCGCAAGCCGCACTCGACCTTGTACGTACCTACGGCGAAAACGCTCGCACATTAATTTCAAGTAGTTTGTGCACGAAAAAGTGGGTGCGGTTCGAGGGCGAGGGCGACGGTTTCATTTGGACTGAAGTTGGGTTGATTTGATTGGTGGGTGTTGATGGTATTGAATTTAAAATAAGAACGTTACACTTTTTCGGCTCTTCAAGGGGCTTGGGCGGGCCGGAAAGTCTGGAGACTGGAGAAGAAGAAAGAGGGTCGCCGCGCATACACTTCGTACAAATTCTCCTCCTCCTCGTGTACGTACCTGGTGCAGAGGCAAAGCAGATAATATGAGCCACGTAGCCAAGAACCGTGTGGCAAGAGAAGGAAAAACGACCGTAGAGATAGGGCAACACGTAGAGGCAGGTTGATGTCAAGCCGGAAGCAGAAAGTATCGAAATAATTTGGACCTGCCTTGCAGATGGATGTACTCCTTTTTCACTGTTTTTTATCATTTAGATAATTACCGGTAGTACCAGATGATTTGTGATTTCTCGTATTTACGAGAAGGCTCATGATGATGAGTGTTTGAAGCCAAATGCCAAAATTGCTTCCTGCTTAATCGATTTAATACTCTAAACAAACATGGTGAAAGACAACTAAATGTACATACCTGGTATACAAATACGGAGAAGAAGATTTTAGTATATAAGGCGAGCGTTGGTTTGTACATACCCGAGGTACCTCGTACGAGCCTGGGTTCAAAGTTAGACTCACAGTGCCATGATGACGATATACCGATTATTAAACCGGGGCGCACGTCGGCAAACAAGACAACAATTCCCACTTTCATACGTCCGGGCAGAAAGCGTGGCAGAGGCTGGCCGCTGAAAGCTAGAACCCGCATTTGGCAACAGCAGCTGCTATTATAGTTGTAGTGCTGGTTGAAATGCCTTACTAGTATTAATAGCAGCAGTTGAAGTGTAAACAAACAATTCTAAGCGCTCGTCTTTTCCCCACAGAGGCCGCGAGAACATCCTTTACACCAGGTTTTCTTTCCGTTGTCAGATAATTCATGTTGTAGCTAGTGGGACACAGCACCGAAGGCCTCTAATTCATGTTGTAGCTAGTGGGACACAGCACCGAAGGCCTCCGTCGCTGAAGCTCTCATCCCCCCCCCCCTCTTTCACGTTACGAACAGGTGCCCGGTATATTTGTGTCCACTTCGTCCATCCTCCCCCCCCACATCTCCCACTCACCCCCCTCATTCAAAATCATCAGCCAGAGCAAGGACCTGATTGGATAAGACAAAAATGTTGTAGTTGGTCACAGCAGTATACTGATATATCGAAGTCTGCCGTCGCTGATTCTTTCTCTCCCCACCCCCCCCCCTCTCTCTCGGTACAACACACAGATACGCGGTATATTTGTGTCCACCTCGTCCATCACCACACACATACCCCTCTCATCCCTCAGTCAAATCCATCAGCCAGGGCGAGCACTTGGTGTTATCACACACATAATTAGTGTCATATATAAAGCTCTTAACGACAACAATCAGTGAGTGGCAGATACGAGACCAAAACAAGCGTACTTTCGTACTGCCTTGTGGACGTACGACGTCAAAAGGAGAGAACCTACATGTAAGACAAAAACTACATCAAGAACTGGGCACGGTGCGCGTGAATCATGTTGGCGATCTTTCGGCATTATTTCTCGCGCGAGGGCGTTGGGACGCTCTTAGTGCGCCTGTACAGGTACCTCGTCTCTAGTCAGGGTTGCCGTGAATATCACGGGTGGGTTTCGTTTTCCGTCTGGGTCGACGGGTGTCAGGTGCCGAGCGCCCTCTAGGCACAGCATCCGCCCATCGCACCGACGTCGCCCTCTTACATACCAGAGTATCACTCCAGACAATCTACACCTCCCCCTTTACACCTTCCCGTCCCCCCACACCCTCTTCAATCCGAGGCAGCCAAACTCAACCACAAGTATGACCTCACCGACAACCCCTTGGGCACTATTACGCCCACATTGAGGAGAAGTATACTCGTACTTCTTGGAACTATATTAGTGTTGGGAAATCCGGTCTTAGCTAAGACACGGGACGATGCGCCAGCCAAAAAAAACGAACCGCTCTCCACTAACGCCATCTAGCTGCCTGCGACTACAACAGTAAGAACCTTCGAAATCGCGTCATTCAACCCGATACAAAAGAGAGCAAAATTGCCGTCAGCTAGATACAGGGAAGCGTTGCTGCTGCTGTTGCTGCCGCTACTGCTGCTGTGCTGCTGCACCCTCCATGTGTTGTTTATCGACCCGGCCTGCACACAGGAGGGGGCAGGTCCCGATCATCGGAGCTCTGAAACTCGACCGCATTCCACAAGTATACATCGGCCCGAGGAGCTACCGTGTGTTTGTCGTGGTTTGCCTCCCTCCCCCCCCCCACGCAGCCTCCTCCTCCCCCGCCCCCGACCCTTGCCCAAACTAGCCCAGCAAAAGCCAAATAAGTGAAATGCAGTCTTTACCACTACTACTGTAAGTTTCCCAGGGGCGTGTCTCGGTCAATCGAGTCGAGATCGGCTGACGGGTTATAACTGTAGCGACGAGAGAACCCCCTTCCGTAGCCTTTCAAGCACCTACATATCCTGTGCATGTCGACGAGCAGGCGGCACGTGTCGTTCACAGGGAATGGGGGCGAGAACACGAAAATGAACCCGGCACGCACAGCTCGAAAAACACAGCAAGGGGTCACTATCAGACAGCACTCCCTGCTGCTTGTAAAAACCGTGGCGCAAAAACGGAAGGAAAAAATAAAAAGAGGTGGGGCGTAAGCAAAACATACCGAGAAAAGGACCAAAACACGGAAAAAAATATATCAAAGGGCGAAGTCCACTCTCAACGATGACATCATGAACTCGCGCTGTATGCGCTGCATGATCTCCATCCTGATGGATTTCAGGCTGGCGCTCGAACCCGTCATCTTCAACATGATCACCGGCTGCGAGTAGGCGATAGAGCAGGGCGGGAAGGAGGCGGGGGGAGACACAATCGCGGTCAGATTGCGAGGCATTTGACAGGCAAAATTGTTGTCCACCTCGCGGTTAGTTTTTAAAAGACATGAACAACACATGCATAACCGCTACGATATCCTTTCTTCGTGTATGACGCGCCTTCCTCCCCGTCTTCCTTTCCTGCTTAATCATACAGCCGCGCACAAAAAACGCGAACGGAGGTATTGAACGCGAACGTTGCTGTTCGACAACTGCGTGCCGTCCGCGGCGGGAAAATGAGCCACCGCTCGACGTGCTTGGTGGATTTCTCTCTGCCGACACCGAGAACCTAAAACCACCTCTGTCAACAAAAAAAAAATGCATTCACCCCACCTCACCGATAAGTGAATTACTTTAACCAAATAGTAACCCCATCAGCCAATGAATCAACCAAACCGATCTTACCAGGTACACAGCAGCGGTACTCGTAATTATGTTACTCTTGTGGCGGAACATACAGCAATAGTAACGAGAACCAAAAATGTTTGTGTAGACATATCATAGGGGTATATTTACATGCTTTTTGCGTCCACAGTGGGTTGGTTTCGACTACTACAACATGACGCCCCCCGAAATACTATACGTAGGAGACCGCGGTTTGACCCCTTCCTTGGCGGACCGCCCCCTCGCTCGTGCACTAAAGCCAATATAATAAGGCCTAAACAGGCTTGCACAGAATGAAAAAACACCAGAAAAAGCTTCACAAGCTCGAAAAGACGTCTCCGCCTGCACAGCCGAAAACACCATAAAAAACTCCACAAGCCCGAAAACACAGGTCTCCGGCGAATATTCATCGCACCTCAAGTACAACAGTCTATAGCTCTAGTCTTGCAGGTCTGACCAACGAATCGACCAGACAACAAGACAGGCGGCGAAAGAGATAAGGTACCCGACTGTTTCGCGAGGGCTAGAAGGGCAAGCGTCTCCACGGACCTCAAGAATTCGGCCGAGTCTCAACCGACAGGGGCCGTTAATGCCAATTGTTCATCTACCGATTGGTCAACCCTCATACTGGTACTCGGAAACCTAAAGCTGTGAGACGGCACGATTTTAGTCACCAACTACAGTAATTATTAGTCGTACTAATAGTTGGTTGTTTTCAAAAGTAGCCGACTATCTGCTTTATTGGGTTTCCATACTTTGGAAAGGATTGTTGAATACGGGATACATGCTTCATTTTTGGGGTGGCCTTGGCCGATGAGGGTTGGTTTGGCTCGCTTCACTCGTCTGACTCAACCCTTTTAGTACCGCAGTCCCGATTTTGGGGACCAACTACTTAAAATTTGAGTGGATTGTCCCCAAAATGAGACTGCAGTTCTAAAAGGGTTGCGTCGCCCAGTCGGCTGGTCATCAGCTGGAATCGCCAACGACTTGCCGACTGACGTCAGATAGTTGGCTAACTGCACCTACATACTAGTTGATACCCTGGCAGTTGGGAAATCCTGTTAACTCCCAGTTCTGCAAAAACGCCAAACGCCGACCAGCACCAGCACCTTCAAAAACGTACTTTAGGTACAGTAGGTACAGCAAAGCTTGCTCGGTGTGTGGATGCCTCATTTCGTCCTCAGCTTTGGGTGGCCCCGTTGTCATATCTTGACTGGCTGCAAGAATATATTATGTTGCGTGTCTTGCCTGGATAGAAGATACCCCCGTGAGGGATTGTATCGTGATGCTTCCGCCCGCCACGCTCAGGAATGGTCGTACTCCGTCTAAGACCTTCTCGATGTTCTCCACCTGGTTTTTAGCGGGTGGCGTCGCGGAGAAGGCACGGTGGTGAAATAAGGCACTCGAAAAAGACAGAACAAACGCACAAACTACATGGACAAGAAAAAAAAACGATGCACGAAGCAAAACAAACCGGGGTACACTACACCCAATCACCATCCAAGCGAAGCCTAGCCCTGTTCCCGCCGCAAAAAATATCCCCCACTACTTCCAATTTATTTTCCCCCCAACACGTTGGCGGAGTTCTGAATCGGTTGGGTGACATCCACTCCATGGCAAAATATAAAGGGTCGAAACCGTTACACACCGTTCCACGACCCCTCTCGTTGTGCGCTCACCCTTCCCCAGCCACCATACCAGTACCAGCAGTGGTACGTTCAAGAGGCCGTCGGTACCGAAGGACCGTCGGTACTGAGGGCGCTCTCTCAGGGTGGCAGGCGACGGGACACCCTCGGCGCCAACGAACAGCACGTCGCATCACCAGCGACTATCCGGGCAAGCGACCGTAACGAAAGCGGCCGACCCGTCGCGCGCGTTTACAAGCGGTCCGTATATTGCGCAGCAGTGCTACGGTACGAGCCACTGACACCTTCCTAACGACGAGGAACATGTAGGGACAAAGACAGCGCGGACAGAGAACATCCCTTCCCCGTCTTTCTGGGGACGCCGATACATGCCAGACACAAGATACTACACGAGTCTGACAGAGCGAGGAGAAGGGAAAAAGGGCATGCAAAAAAAATAGGGTCGGGTCGGTCGAGCCAGTACTAGGCGCGTCCGCGTACACTTCACAGCAAATCCAAAACAGCGAAGAGTTCGTACGCAGCGGCAGCAGCAACAACAACGGCAGGCCGGAACGGCTATAGCGCCATGCGGTCTAAACTACTACACTTCTACTACCACTGCGTACTAATACTACTCGTACTGCTACTACTGCTGGTACTGCCACTACTACCCCTACTACTACTACTACTACTACTACTACTACTACTACTGCCGCTCCTACTTCTACTTCTACTGCTGCTGCTGCTACTACTACTACTACTACTACTACTATTACTACTGCTACTACTACTACCACTACTACTACTACTACTACTACTACTACTACTACTACTACTACTGTGGCATACCGCCAAGACTCACGGAAAGTTCAGGACCGTTAGGAATGGACTGGACGACCTCGCTTATCTCCGGGATGCGCTGCACCAACCGCCTCTCCAAACCCATCTTCATCGTCATCGTGCTGCTCGGGCAGCTGCCGCACGCCCCTTCCAGCTCCAGGCGAACGACCGGCCCGTCTATCTCCACAACTCGAACATTCCCGCTGAGGCGTGGTGGTCAAGACGTTGGGAAAACGGAAGTGGGGGGGGGGGGGGGGGGGGGTAAGGTTCAAGCTCGCGTTTTCTTTCTTTCCCGGTCGATAAACGGGAACACTTACGTCAAATAACTTCCGTCATTCGAGTTTTTCATGCGAGCGTTGATGGATATCTCTCGAATGCGACTACGAAATAACAGCTATCCCCATACGAATGCGGTCAGCATACAGGGGGGTTGACGCTCGTGTTGCTTGCCTTCATTAACCCTGCTACCATGGAAAAAAAATGATCCAATTCAAAATTTCAAGTACTGTACAGTAGTTTGTACTCAAAACGTGGCCGCAGCCGTAAGTCTAGGTTCGTACTCGAACCATTTTACGAGTACCACTCCTCGTATGTAGGATATGTACGCACCATGATTTTCTTACGAGTCGGTCATGTACACTGCTGATAAACTTTTCTCGCTCGCTTCAGCGTAGAAGACAAGTTTCCAAGTATCCACCCCCATTCAGGGGCAAACCACGTGGAATTAGAACAGGATTATTGAGACAGTGACAGCGATCTTGCTTTCTAATCCTGTCGGTAATCTTGTCATATCGTCTCCCTCTTCTGTCAGATTGAGGAATCCACACTACGTACAGTTTCAGGGTATCCTTCGGGATTGTTCCCGCGGTTATGTACGGGATTCGGGATAATCCCGTGATAAATGTGAAATAACGCGCCCGCACAAACGCGTCCCGCACAAATTCTAACATTCCGCTCCCGCGCCACGGCAAAAGTGAAAATCTCGTTCCCGCACAAACGCGTCCCTCCCGAGCTACAATATCCCCTTCCCGCACCAACACGTCCCGCACAAAAAGAGACAAAAAACAACCCCCAATGAAGCGTTTACACTTCACTTGCGTACGGACGACTACAGCTCCCCACGAAAACCCGTAACAAACGAAATTCGGGTCAAGCTTCTGATCAGGTGTGTGGAGGCGTCGGATGCACCATACAGCAGTCCAAGCCAGCCAGAAATATCGCGGTCCCGTCATAAATATGGAATCCCGTGCCCGCACAATCGCGTCCCGCACAAACCCCAATATCCCTCTCCCGCGCCACGTAAAAGTGTGAACCCCGTTCCCGAACAAACGCGTCCCGCGGTGGCCACATCCCACACATATAGTACCGTTTAGTCCCGGGGTAACTGAGTCCCGGGGTAACTGAGTCCCGCGGAATATCGTCCCGGAGTCGGAAAGGCGTCCCGAGGAATGCCCTGATTAATTTGCCTGCTTGCCTCCGAAGGATTGCTTGGAACTGTCTATCGTTGTTTGCTGTGAGAGCCCAGAAGGGACTGATTAATGCGACAATTTGAAACCGCGCCACGCAAGGCACGCCAAGACAAACCGTACCACCGTACCACATGCCACCCGCATATATACAAGGTTCTGCGGCTGACGCCGCAGTATTGAAGCGAGTCCAAGACCTTGAAAGCGATGATAGTGGCTGATAGCTGATAGCGCCATGCGGGAAGAGTTATAAAAGCTTTCGTGTGCAACAAGACGGTAAATTCACTATTAAAAGTGGTTCGGTTGAAACATAAAAGAACGATGAACATCGCACAAAAAACTTGCCATCGAAGAACCCGATGACCCTTCACGAATACAGCCCGTCAAAAACACAATACCGGTAGTTTTTTTTTTTTTTTTTTTTTTCTCATCCCATTCATTATCTTCGCACATCTTCTACTCTCTCTCCTTCCCACTCGTAACTCAGATCCGGGGTCACATAGCAGGCTCTTCTCCCCCCTTCCCGCTACGGCACGTGCCTTCATTTTTATCGCGAGAAGATTTCAGCCTTTTCTTCCCTCGTCGACTCGCATCGAATTGTGCCTACCCACGCTGCAAGGCGCTCTCAACAATTGAATCCTTCTTGATTTTGATTTTTTGTAAATAAAGTCAAACGTCCGACCCACCTGGGGCTCGAACCCAGGACTCAAACAAGTAGAATTCGAGGTTAACCACTTGAACCGAATATAACACATTGAGTGTACATCCGAGCCGGCGAAAACCCACAATCCAACATAAAAGGAAAACGTTCGGGTATGGTAAAGGAGATTCCTGAAACATCCACCGTGGAGGGGCCAAAAAAACGCCAACATATGCTATGAAGCAGACGGAGTCGGCCGCTGGCCTATTATCTCCCTACGCAGGATTGAAGAATCAGCACGGACACTGGTTGTGCTGGATGCCGACGGGTAGAAAGAACGGTTTAATGTGAAGAACACACACACTCGCCCAATGAGAGAAGGGCTACCAAGCGCTGTTCGAGGTTTTAGTGGAAGGGCATGAAATACATACAGGATACAGGACGCAACACTGTACAAGCGCAATGATCTCCTATGGGAAAGGAAAGCGCAAGGTACCCCGTACGTATCGTGCATTAAGAAAGGGAAGCACGGCACCAAAATATATCATGGCGGGAGGGTCCCGAAAATCTTCAACATATGCTATTAAAGCTATTAAAGTACGTAGAATGGCGGGAGGAAGGGAAAATTGAAGAGTCGATAGTCCAGAAAATACTAACTTGTGTGTACGGTCTGCGACGCTATCCACAGACACCCTGAACGAAATGTCACACAGCCACGTACGGATATGAAGGAATTCACCATTCATGAGAGATTTAATACCGGGTACAAACAATGGTATATACTCATAGCTTCGAAGTAGAATAAGATAACGCCTTGTGCCACTGATACCTGGTACAAATGTATCAGTACAAATGATAGGTTCTAGTGCTTGATGACTCGAGAGATGAAACGAGACGACACGAGACGACACGAGACACAAGCACCAGTAGTAGGGGGTAGGGGGTCGGGGGAACAGGATTTACGTTGTAGACACGACAGCCTGTCAGCGAAATTTCGCAGGTCGACACTTTTACCGACACCTGCTCCCACTTAGCACCCTGATCCCACGCCGACCTGATCCCCTGAGCCCCCCGACCTGACCCTGGGTAGGTAATTAGCCGCCTGCAGTGCCCACCGAACACTCTCCAGGCGCGATATTTGGATTTGATCATTTGATCCGTCTTTTGAATCGAACTTCGGGGTTTCCACCAGAACGGCCACAAAACGATGGGAACGACACTAAAGTATTACCAGGTCCCCTTCCCCCTATGGTACAGGGTAAAGCATACAAGGCGCTTTGCGCCGCGGGCGGCCTACGCCGCCCGCTACGCTCGCTCAGTAAGGAAAAATACATCAAATTACTATTACGGGGGGCCATAGTTAACAGGACCAAATATTGTTAGTAAAAATGGTTAAACATATAGGTTTTTATGTATACCATAGGTCCTGTTAACTATGGTCCCCCGTAATATTATTATTAATATGCCAGCGGGCAGAGGTCCATGCTTGAATATAGTTTTTTCATGATCGATCGAAGTTACAAACTGGCGACTTGATAATGCCAAGAGTCCTGCCGCCATGCTTCAGGAGAAAGAAGCTCGGACGCCACATACGCTTCGCGTCGCGGGCGGTTGCCGGACGTACGTCGCCCTCTACGCTCGCTCACACGCCGTACGTACGCACATACCCGAGGTAGGGTAATCTTTTTCCTCTTTTGATATGCTTACTGTATGTACTGCTGTACGAAAGAGAAAGCACAGCACGGCACAGCACCACCGCATAAACAATGAAAATGAAACCGAAAAAATTGATTGGGAAGAAAAAAATCCCGTCCCTTCATGAAATAATTTTCTGTCTGATTGGAACACCTTGCACCGGTCAAGAAATAAAAAAATCGTATAGCAGAGCTTCTCTCTCAGCCTCGTACGCCGGCCGCCCCTCTCGCGACCACCTCGCCACCGATTCGGTCCGGGTAAAGTCTTCCTTACTCTCTGCCACAGTGAGCCCCGTCGCCCGCCTCGCGTTAAGCCCGGTGCTCACTGTGGCCGTCGTTCGCCAGCTCGACAATGTTGTTATTCAGACTGGGTACCTCCCTCTGTGATTTTCAGCCCGGTCGCATAAATAAGCACCGCTTGAATATTATCTTGCAATGCCGAACGACCCTTATAACTCGTACGTACCCTATCAAAAATCACATATAGAAGCCATATAGAGCCTATTCATGCATCCCTCGTGTCTCGAGGCACACGCGACGCCTAGGCACGCAAGCGGCGACCGCGCTCCTTGCAACCCCCCCTCTACCCGCCAGCACCCGCTGACACCCGCGACGGCGCCGGGCTCACCCGCGGTGCCGTACTCGGAGTACACACACGCACACGAAACGAAAGAAGAAAAAAGGAAGAAAGCACCGAGAGTGCCAAGAGAAAGGGAGAAAACAAAGACCCGCAGGAAAGGTCCGGCAAGTCATGAAGGGAGGCGGTTTCGAAGTGGGAGCTCTGAGAGGCCAGGGATGTACTAACCGAGCACGCTCAGAGAGTGAAATCAAAGTAAGTGGTTCTATAATTAATAGTGCCTGACTGATTGTGACAGGCTTGTGTCGACAAAAAATTACGACAGCGGAAGTTGCAGCACTTGATTGCTGAGATGACAGCAGTAGGACATCAAGTATGATATATTTGATGGGAGTACAAATGGGGCGAGGTTACGGCGCCGTAACCCACCTTCCTCCTCGTACTACCGTAGTACTGCTGTAGTACGTCGTACAGCAGTACGGACTCGTATATACTGATCTCAGTCATCAAATCAAGTGTGCTGGTGTTCAGGCAACAGCGACACCATTCATGGGGGCAAGGAGACTCATACGGGTAGTGAGCAGAACACCCATGAATCTCAACAAGCCGGCCAACAACAACCAACCGCTTGACACTTGACAATTACAAAACTTTCAAATGCCATTGAAGTACCTTGGGCCGAGGGCTAAAGTGCTACTGCTGTATAACTAACTACTCATGAACTGCAGATCTATATATTATTAATAGGGTATACGCTCGCAACGGTGCCGGGCATGCGTAACCTCGCAAAAGGCTACCAGGTACTCGTACCTGGTATAAATCAGAAGGTAGCGCAGCATCAGGTACTACTGCTGTATGTTCATGTGCCTGATATACTCGTAGACCCAGCAATAATACTGAGTCTTAGTGCAACATGAGCAGTATACAGGTCGAACTCACCCATCCGACATGAGATACGGTCGCATCTCGTCCAACACAGTCTCAACGTTTTCGAGCGTCAGCGTCAGCAACGCGTCCTTATCCTCGTCGTCGTCCATGTCCGCCATGCCGGGGGTAGCGAAAGGCGATTCGATGTCTGTCGACGACATACGCATGGCCCTCCCTCTAGACGAGGTCCACCCTCTGCCCGTCGAGGGGGGAGTCCGGAACGGTGATTGCGAGCAGCATGCGCCAGAAGATGAACGGGTCGCTGGGCTGAAGGGGGAGAAGGAGGGCGGCACGAAAGCGGTCGCCGGGGATGCCTGGAGCACGGATATCGCTGCAACGCATCCCCCCACAAAGGACGCGCTCCTGATTATCCCCACCATCGCGTTTGTGACGTGTTGTGGTGATGGCGATAGAAAAAACGTCCCGGGTCAGCAAAAACTTGTCTTCCCAGAAGGCGGAGAGCCTAGAGCCTACTGGCCGAGCGCCGGAATTGAAATCGACGCTCCCAGATTGCCACAAAAATATTCTGCGCCGCACAAGGGTAGATGAGTTAACACTAGCAGCCGTTGCCGAGACGTCCTGGCGGTGGTGCTTCACGCGGGCCGTTTCTTGAACTTTGCTGAGACATCAAAGGACGGGGATATTAATGATATATCCCCGGGTTTCGATACAATTGTCGCAAGTATGCATTAGAGCTGGGAGAGGGTGGGTGGTTTTACCATCAGACACCAGAGTACCCGACAACTGGCTCAAGTCCCCTAGAATTCCCACCCCGAAAAGTTTCCCATCAACGTTGCCACCATGAGCCGTGATCGTGACAGGGGAAGGGGTGGTTATGGGCGGGACGAGAGTCGCGAACGCTACGGTGGCGGCGGTGGCGGTGGCGGTGGCGGTGGCGGCGGCGGCCGTGAATCGGGGGGCAAGGTGTCCCTCCTCGTCCGCAACCTTACCTTTCGCACTAGGACGGAGGACGTCAAACACATGTTCGGAGACTTCGGGGATGTGCGCGACGTGTACCTCCCGCTCGACTTCGGCACACAGTGAGTTCATCGGGAGGAAAAACTGGTATCGTACTGGTTGGTGTTTATGTTTGCCATACTTGGGTATCTGTCGGCGATCTTCGAGTTGTACTTGTCCTCCCTCTGTGTCTCGTTCCCTCAAAATACAGCGATCATTGCATCTTGTTGTCCGGTGTCTGGTTGGCGTATATATGGTCGCCGTGCATTCCTTTGTGCATCTGGACCCTTGACCGCCCTCCGCGAAGAGCTGGGTATGAATCGCCCAAGAGCGCGCTTATTTTTGTGCGCTGTTGTGCTTGAGGGGCTCTCGTTCGGTGGGTACCCACGCTGCCTTCGTTTCGTCTGCCGCTTTCATCTTGCCATTTCTCATCATTGCGAAGAGTGCTTTGATTTCGAAGACGAATGCTATCGTCGAATCACTTTAGATTTTCGCCGGCTGGACGTGCCTGTTACCAGTACACCGTACCTGGTATGATACCATGCCGCAACTACAGGATGAGTTGTACCTTTGATAAGTAATACCAGGTAAGCAGTACCCAGTTGATCAGTACGGTAATAAGCGCAATCGATGATCTACTTGTCCGTGTTTCCGTGCGGTTACTTTCGCTGGGTTCAATCATGGGCACGCGCGCGCGCGCGTGCGTGCCTTTCTCGGATCCAAATGAAACCCCCCTTTATCTTAGGCTCACAGGGTTTTCTGTTTCTGTCTACACGTACTACGAGTACTGCTGTACATAAAGCTATCCCAGGTATATATGATTTGACTTGAGACTTGACAGGTGGGCAGAAAACCCCGCGCTTTTTTTTTTTTTGTATTTCGGCGCGTTGCACGCACATATGCCATGATACGTTCCCAACCCCCCCAGTATTCACGACCAAGGCAGGAGGACAATTTATCGATTTCTCTATGGATAGATCTCGGAACATATTGGTGAGGGATATCGGATATCGCCGTCTCCGAAACTGAAATGCCGCGCCTCTATCTGTGTCGCTCGACCGCCTCTTTCGCTTGCGTGTTGGTCTTCGGTCTGTCTCCCAGAGAGGATTATGTGTTGACAGAGTTCGTGTGAGATCGAACGAACCAAGTGCTTGAATGAAGAAGAATCGAGCCCAGGCTGGCCCAAGCTCAGGGTGATTTCAAGTGTCAAGTGTCAAGTCAAGTGTCAAGTCAAGTGTCAAGTCAAGTCGAGTCAAGTCAAGCCAAGCAATCCAGTCGTTCAAGCCTCCACAACTACTGCTGTCCGATCTGCCGCCGACAACGCCACGTTTTGTTCCCTGTCCACATGAAAATAAGGGCGAACCTCCCACCGCGCACCCCCACCCCCCCCCCACTCCCCATCCTCCACACCACGAGCGACATGCATACCACGGTGTATACAGTACACGAAATGTCTTCAGAATTTGGGGGTTGATATTTTTAGGCTGAGATTGTCTGAAAATTAAGAATTTGCACCTGTGTACCAGGTATAATCGTGTGTGTTCTTAGCATCAAACCGTTATTTCTACCCGTCGACATCCACCACACCCAGTGTCCGTGCCGATTCTTCAATCCTAGAGAGATGTACCCTGTGGTCACAAAAACTCGCCAGAAATACTACATTGTAATGCAGTATTCAGAGTAGATAATGCAATTCCATTCCATTATATACTGGGTGCGACATACACATTCTATGAACGAGAGAAAATTATTAATACAGAGACCAAAGAACAAAACATACAAGAACAAACCGTACAGAGAAAAAAGGGGGGGGGGGGAACTGTCGTGCCCGCCCGCAGGGGATGCGGCAGACACTATGAGAACGAGCCAAAGGAACATGACCAATTATTGTACCCAGAGCAAGAGACTGAGAACCGAGGGAAATAGCAGGCAAACCGAAGCACAACCACCTCTAGGTACTACGAGTATAGCCGCAGCAGTTTGTGGTACAAGCATTTTTATTAGCATCGCCAGTTCTATCCACTTACTATTGGTACCTACCCTGCCTGCCGTCCCCCTCCTGCTTTCGTCAACCTCGCCCCACCCCCGGAGAGGATGCGTCAGACAACGCGAAACAAGCGAAGCAGGCTCCTCATCTACCCACGCCACAAGGCTCCTGTCATGGGGACTAAAAGGAAGAAATATACAAGAAGTAACGAATAGAAAATCACGGAGGATCGAAGCGCAATGAGAAAATAAAGGCCACTTTCAAACCAGCTGCAGCAGTTGGCGGCACGAGTTGCATACCTGGTAGACATGTTCTACTTCCTACAGTAGTCGGCCTGGTGCCATGCTACCCTGTCATCCATCTCCTTCCTACTTTCGTCCACCGCGGTTTCTTTTGTACTCCTGTTGCTCCCCGCTCCCCCCTCCACCGTTCCCTTGGTCGGATTTCCTTCCACTCCTCCTGTTCCCCCCCCTCCCTCCATTCCCTTAGTCACCACCCAGGGCGGATGCGCGGCGCTGCCTACTCAGCTGTGCCTCATCCTCCTACCACCTCGCCATGAACCGTTCGGCTGCTTCATGGACCCCTCGGTACCACTTCCCCGCCTTTTTTGCTGTAGTGAATCACAGTGCGGTCTCAACTCCAAACACCAAGGGGGAATGTTCCGTTGATCCTTCGGTGACTCGGAACTCCCTAAGGTCTTCGACTTTGCATCTGTGCCAAGTCTTGAACTGTCCGCGAGGTCCCGGGTTCTCCCCGCCAGCTATCGTTCCGAACGCTACCAGACTGGGTAATCGCTCCTAGCTTTGCCGTGCCATGGCGCCCCCAATAAAAAGCCGCCGCTTACGGGTGGTCGTTTCGATGCTCTCGCAACGTGTCATCTTGAGGGCCTTCGCGTACGAGAGGGTGGCATGGTCACTTCCAAGTCGGCGCTGGAAGCCAATGACTCGCAAGAGGACTTGGTGGTGAGCCGTTTGAAGCTTGGCAATTTGTTCCGCTCTGAGGGTCCACGTCACAGACCCGTACAGCAGGGTCTCAATCACCTCGGCCTTCAGCATTCGGACATTCAGGCTTGAGCGGGACGGTCGTCCTGTCTTACAACTCCGAGCCGAACCGTTTGAGGCATCCCCGCACGAGACGGATCCGTCGGTATTTGCGGTCGGCGAGTAACGCCACTCAAAATCTTTACAATACCTGGTAGCCTTCAAGAGCCTATGTTAAATGTTGAGTTCACAATAAACCGCGAGCCTTAGCCAAAGTAGGAGATTCTGATCTAGTGTCGCGTACTGTAATATGTTCTAACCAAGAAAGCGCCCAACTCTCAAACCATCGCAAATTTTTTCGAAAAAAAAACAACTTTAACTGTAGCAGCAGTACAGCAGTACGCGACAGTTGTTGAGAATTTGGAAGTTGAGATTTTCAGGCCGGCATTTTGTTTATTTCAATAAATCACAGCTATTATAGGCATTTGTGCTCGGCGAAGAACGCCACTCTAAATCCTACCAGCTATTCAATAAGCGTTCAGAGCCTATCCTCAACATTGACATCACATTAAGCCGCGAGCGTCAGCCGAAATAGGAGTTTCTTCGCTGTTGTCGCTTACTGTATGTGGTACCTCAAGCCTCTAGTGTCCCCGAGCATCCAGTATTGCAGTCCAATCCGGCCCTATCCAAAAAAGTACTAGAGCGAATGTTGTGGTGCGGTTGATTTCGTTCACGGAACGAAAAAACAAACGTTCCTGGTCCACTGCAGATATTCCGTCTCTCGGGTCTCTGTCCAACTTCCCCACCACAACAGCAGTAGTGACCAGACCACACCACGATCCACGACCACCCTGTTGCACAAATCCCGAGGTTTGCATCTGGGATGTTTCATAGGATCCGATCCGTTGCCTGGCACATGGCCCCTTTTGTCATGTATTGTGCGTAAAAGATGATCATATCAAATTATTGGTGTGAAGACCGATGGGATGGTTTGGGAGGTGGGAGACGAAAGGAGTAACGTCTGGTACGAAACAATTGTCCCTTGATATATATACTCCCGGGTACTCGCACGAAATTATTGCCCATTGATATGTATGGCATGTACACCAACCAGCACCACTGGTACACGTAAATAGATTACTCGTGTTACTACGGCGGCTTTGTTTTGTTCCGTGTGTCTGTTTTTTCGTGACAGCTTAGACTACTGCTGTAGGCTATGGCGGGCGTGGTTTCCGCAACGTACAGCGACCCTGCTCGGCGGTCGGCGGCGTGACCTGAACGCCCCCGTCTGCGATTAAAAATATAACAGCAGTTGCAGCGTTGAGAGCAGGTCTACGTACAAAAGCCGGAGTCGGAAAGCGTTCCTACCTTACGTCGTAGTTCACGGAAGTAAGTACCCCCTCAACACCCTGACTGCCACGTATCGAAATCTACTTCCGAGCATTTTCTCCCCAGAACGTAGTATCAATCTTGTTCTTTGATACCAGGTATAAGGAACATTTATTATATTCAATAAAAAAAGTACTCACGTTTAGGTACATGGTGGTATGGGTGAAGCAGGTTCTGTAGGCACCTATGTACGTTACCTGGGCACGGTTCTGCCTTGCCACAATATTTTTCGTAACATTTTCGTAGGAGTACATAAACCGTTTGTGGCAAGCACACGTTTGGACCGGAGGTGATACTGGGTACATGCAATACGCAAGAGACGGTTCTGTAGACTGCATTACTACAGCTTGGGACGCACTACTCATCCTCTACACAGTAGTATACGCAGTATGAGATCGAAGACGTCCTGGCCGCTCGTGCCATCATACACGAGTTAACCCCCCTTAGCTAAACCGCCAACCACCAGCGTCTTTACTTCCGGCGCCTGTAGGGATGCAGGGCGCACCGAACGGAGGGTAGATGGCCGTTCTAGCCACTCTTCTTTCCTTGACAGACGACGTTTGGAGTTTTAAGGAGACTGTGGCATGCCTTGTCGATATGTAACGTGGGCGTCCCAACTCGAGGGCGTCGAGTGAAATTCGACATGGCCTCTCGTCGAGCCGTCAGTCCTCTTCGATTTCCCCCAGTTTAATCACCCGGTACAGAGACTCGCTCTCGTTTTGCACAAGCGAATGTGTCCTATAGCATGCGCAGTTTTATCGTTTTGCGCAGATTCAGCGCCGAAGACGCCGATTTCGGCCCCTGAAACTGATGACTGATGTTCATTTTTGTGCCTTCAATGTGAAGACAACAACAATGGGCGGCGGTCTGGGTGTTCCGATTGGACGGAATTTTTCTGTGGCCTTCCGTGTCTACCTACCACTTGCTGCGCCCCAAAATGATACATGCGTAAGAAGTCCCCCTGGATCCGAATATCCGTACTACTGTACGACAACGTAGCATCGCGGAGGATTCAAAATTTATATTTCCTCATTTTTGTTCCGGTCTTGTCTCGATGATCGCGGCGTCAAGTCGTACAGCAATATGTGTCCTATGCGACTTGAGTTGCTGCAGAAACAGGAAGTTTAAAAATGTCGGCTCGAGTTTTACACAAACGAAACACGCAAACGCGTGATCTTGTGCTGAAATTAGTGTCGGGCACACCCTCTTACGGTACCTGGTATTTTTATTTTATGTTTTGCGTCCCGGAGAGTATTAACCAGAACTTTGAGTCTGGCCCAAATTATGAGATTTCTGAAGGTTATCCTATCCTGCGTAGCACCGCTGTATCTCTCCACCTTGTAGCTGTCTGCTGGGGTAATGGCACTGCTGTACTGCAACGGGTAGCTGCAGGGTCGAAGTGTAGCAGCGACGAAGGCTGCGCACCTGTCCCAAGGATTACATCCGGTGTTTGTTGCTTTCCAGCGATGCCAGCATTATAAACGCACGTGTATTTTCCCACAGCAAGTGTAGCTACTTGCAGTCAATCAGGGTCGATTTTTTTTTTTGAGCCGTCAAGCGAGTATTGATTGTAAAAGCACCACCAACATACACCCTTTCGGCCTTTCTGGGTCGGTGCTCTGCTCTTTCAAGGCCCTCTGCTACCTTCACAAGGTCTCGCCACCGCAGCCCTTGACGAATAAAACGGGCTGCCCCGTTAGGCACCCTTGGCTAAATAATACCGTTCGCCGCGCGCTCGGAAAATGCCCTGTTCTGAGCTCCGCTGCGCCTAAATTATCATACTGCTGTGATAGCACACGGCGCCCCCAGAAATCGGGTGCGGGTTGTTGTGTTACCCGGAACTCTCCATTGTTGGCGTTTTTCGGTTCGAACCGCTTCCGTCCTCGAGTCTGCTTCGAGCGATCTCGCTCTTCGAACCGATGCGCTCAGTTACGCATGCCGCGAGAAAGTGAGGAAGAACAAAGGGCTTGCGCGATCAGGGAAGGGCGTTCGCACCCTCACGTGCCTATTGAAAAGCATCATTTTTTTTTTTCAAGACCTGACGAGAGAAGGGGAGAGAGAGAGAGAGAGCTGAGCGTTCTTCGGCGTGAAACGCATTCAAGAAACCAAGAAAAGCCTTAAAAGAAGACCGCGCGAGGGCAAGGGGTGGCCGAGGAGGGAGGGGACGCAAGCCCCCCCCCCCCCCCTTCCTGCCGAGTTTGGTTTGCGGTTGCCTCGAGTACGATACACAAGAGCTGAAGCACGCAAAGCGGGAAAGATTGACAAGAGTCCTGGTGGGGTGGGTGGGGAGGGGGGGCATCGGCGGGGCGAAAGCTAGCCAGTCCCTTCCCCCGTGCGTTCGTGATCTCCCCTCTGTCGCTGGCGGAAGAAATGTGAAGTGTCAAGACGGAACGGTGATTGGGGTCTTGAGACGTGTCGCGTAACTTTTTTTTAATGGCGTTATCGTTCGGTGTGCTTTGGTCCCTCTGCTGGCGCGTCACTAGGATTTGTCCGGTGGAGGGTGGAGGGGGCGCGCTGGGGTGAGGCGATCGCGTGGCTTATAACATGAGCATTGCGTTGCGTTTCCGGACTGCTTCTGTCTTATTTTGTTGCCCGCTTCGCTTTTCGTTAGGCCTTGTTTCGCACATCGGCTGTCGTTTGTTTTTTTTGGTTCGCTGGTAGCTCTTATCAGGGCACCTGTAAAGTTTTCAGTAGAGATCTCTCTCTGTTGGTGTTGAAGCGGTCGCGGTGCCTCCTCCTCGGAACTCGAGGTAGTTGACGGCGGGCCATGTTGTTGCCTATTGGCAGCAGCGGCAGTAGCCGCGATCAGCAAGGAAGATCGTAGATTTTCCGCCATCGATTGAATTGTGGCAACATCGATCGAGTCTGGTGTCAACAGTTAGTGACCCTACCCCTCCTTCCCCCCCACCAGTTTGCAAACCTTTGCTGGTACTAATGCTACCGCTACCTCCCCGCACCCGCTCCCCTCCCCCCCTCCGCTTGTCGTCCTGGGCCCTTTATGCTCTGCTTCCTACATCGCGGCGAACTTTCGTGCGCAGGAAACCTCGCGGCTTCGCCTTTGTAGAGGTGAGGACAGAATTTCATGTTCGTTTGTCTCTCCTATTTCTGGTTTTCTGGTGTGGTTGGTGTATAAGCGAGGAGTTGGTTGTGTGTTTTGAGTCGGTTTGCGCGGCGCTGACGCGGTCGTCGATTGGTCTCGATGTTGATGTTGATGGCTGTGTCTGTGTCTGTTGTGGTGGTGATGGAGTCGGCGTCTCTGGCTCGGTCTTGATATTGTCCATTCATCTTCATGTCGACATCGATTGATTTTCTTGATATCTTCTTCCGTCGGTGTTGCTGGCTCGATCTTTGTCTTGATTTCGATCTGGATCTTGATATTCTTGGTCTTGATCTTGATGTCGGTGGGCTTGCTCGATCTTCATCTTCGTCTTGATCCCGACTTCGACCTGTTTGGTCTGGGTCTATTGTGGTGGTCGTAGGGTCGATGTTGCTGGCTCGATCTTGGTGTTGGTTTCGATCTCGATTTTGATCGTCTCGCTTTTTGATCTGAATGTAGTTGTTGCTCGCTCGATCTTGATCGTCTTGATCTCAATAGAGATGATGCTGATGCCGACATCGATCGTGATCTTGGAACTTGAGCTTGGTCTTGGTTAAATCTCGATGTCGATCTTGCTGAAAAAAGGCACTTCACAGACAGTGGAAGATATGCGTAACTACCGTATAGCGCTCTCGATTTGTCGCCGGATTAGTGATTTTCTCGCGTTGCCATTTTCCCTCCCCTGCCGCGTTTCTGTCTTTCGCTAAAACGAGCTCGATCGTTTTCCTGTCATATGCCGTGCTCGTGCCGGACTTCCGGACGACTCTGACCTTTCGTACCACCTTTTGACGTATCGTGTCTCGTCTTGTCTTGTCTTGGGACTCGGCGGTGTTCGTTGCAACAGTTTTACGAGCCCGGAGACGCCGCTCATGCTAAGGACCGTCTCGATGGCTACAATCTGGACGGACGCAACATCTCCGTCCTTTACGCTCAGGTGTGTGTTGGTTTTTGCTGCTGCCGCTGCTACGCGCCCTTCATTATCTGTTCGCGCCTGCTGTCTTTTTACCCGAATTCGGCTGGGTTGGGTAGGTCAGTACTCGCGCGCGGAAAAGACGGGGGGGGGAATCAGTGTAGGCTTTTTTGTGCGTTTCTCGCAGGGGGAGGGGGTGATGAAGTAAGTGCCTGGAGCGTGGGTTATATATTAGAATCACGGTTGTGGGATATCTCATCCATGATGTCAGTGTTGATGTCAGTATTGTCGACCGCGTGTGTGCGTACGTGCGTCGTATGTGCCCCCGGTATGCTGCTGTACCAAGCAGTCGTTGGCGGTGTGTCGCGCTGTATGTCACGGCGTGTTGCTGTACGCTGTGGTGTGTCGCTGTACGGCGGTGCAAGGCGTCTTTCGGCGCTCCCAGCGCTCTGCCACCTTTCTTCCTTCATCCTGGTGAACGATCGATCTGACCTCTCTTCGAATGACAGGAGAAGCGCAAGCGGCCCGAGGACATGGTCCACAAGGAGCGCCTGGAAGGGCGCGGTGGCAGGCGCTCCCGCTCGCGCTCTCGTGGGTACAGCGGTTACGCGGCTCGGCGGTCGCGCTCCCCCCCGCGCCGCCGCTCCAGGTCTTACTCCAGGTGCGCGTGCGTATATCCTGGTCCTTCTTTTTTTGCGCTTGGTGTGACGTCGAGTCGCCGCTCGTTTAGCGGTTCAATGTCGATGGTGTGGCTGTGTGTTGCGTTGGTGTTTTCTGATCCTGGGTTTTACATGTCTGGTGCCGAAATGGCGTGTTTTGTTTTTCGTGACGGTATATACTCACGGGTGCCTTTCCTTTACTGTACGTGCTTACCGTACGTATCATAGTCGGGCAGTACTCATATTTTTCGCCGCTACCTGGTAGTGCTTGTTTCGGTTGTTGGTCTTATGTGGTTGTGCTTTTCGTTTTGTTCGCTGCGGGGGGGGGCTGGTTGCATATGTGCCAAACAATTTTGTATCCGGTTTTTGCGTGTCATTTCTTGTCGGGGGTCGAGATGCACTACTACCGTACTACAACCTACCTGGTACGGTAGTAGTGGTGCTGATAGTGAACCGTGGATGTGTATCCTCTGCGATGACCGCAGGCAGCCGGCGTCACCTCCAAGCTTGTTGCACGCACTGCTGGCACTCCAGCAAACGCTGGAAGGCGTCTCCCGTATGGGCGCATGCAATACCGTATCACGTATCACACACGTGATGAGAATACAACCCCCCCGGGCCGATTTCTGGGCCGTTTTTTTTTGTTCTTTTATAACCGGGGGGAGGGCACAACAACGAAAATGGCGGCGTTGGAACGATCTCCGCTTTCCGTAGACGCGTCGCTCGGCGTACCGGTATTCAGTACGCGCTCCCCGCTGTGAAGAGAAAATCAGAGTTGAAATTCGTCCGAGGGGGTGTGCTATTTTATCACCCGTGTGATAGTATCATACGGCACCTTCGTACCAGTATTGTTCTCAACATATATCTGCCTGGACTTCCTGTGTCGTGCGGTCATCGTAATTGTCGCCGCTTCACAATTTTGGTCACCGCAGAGCCCCCTTTGGTCGTCAGGGAGAGCTACCCTAGCGACATCCTGGGGGTTGGTTCATCGGTGGAAATGTTCCTGTGATCGTCAGGAATGTCCTAAGTGGGAAAACATATTTTTGTCTTTCCAGCCGCCTTATCCCCGTCGACGGTGTCACGCGACCGACGTCGTCTCGAGCTGAAGCGTAATCCCCGGTACCCTGAAGTGCCAACGCCACGGTGCCCATCGTGAAAACGCCTTTCCCCCCCCCCCCCCCCCAGACACAAAAAACTCACTATCTCGTCTTGATTTGTTCCCTGTGCGTGTGTGTGTCCCATCCCCCACTTTTTTAGGTCACCCCCCCGCAGGAGGGAACGCAGCTACTCCAGGGGGCGTGACACTCGCAGGAGCCGCTCGCGCAGCCGCTCCCGTAGCCGCAGCCGCGGAGGCGGGAGGAGCAGGGGAAGAGACTCTCGCAGCCCCTCCCCTCGCCGTGGCAGGTCCCCCTCGCCTCAGGACAGGCGCAAGGACAGCGAGGAAAGGTCGGCCGGTAGAAAGGGTGACTACCGCGATGACGACGATGAAGATGACCGCAAGCACGACGCCGGTAGGAGGGCGGACGACGAGGAGGAGGACCATGACGGGCGTGGTGGAAGGGAAGATGAGGAAAGGGGCGGGGGACAGCACGATGGAGGTGGCGGTGGGGGCGGGCGGGGTGGTGGTGGTGATGGCTACGATGAGGAGTGACGATCGCGCGGAGCAAAAACGGGGGGCATGAGCTCGGTTTCAGAGCGGAAACGATGTTGTTTGGTTGTGGTCGTTCGCTTTGTGACGACGGGATCGGCAGGGTTTGGAGGGACGCGCGAATTGTCGGGAGCAAGTTGCTGGAGGCGGTACATAGCCGTCCTCTGCCCAGCGGTGGGAATGGGCTTTGTTTCATAGGGGGGAGGGGGGGGGGTATAGTCTTCATGTCGTCGCTGTCTTTTTTTCTTTTTTTTTCCCGTGGTTTATTTTCCGTCTGCTGGTTTTTCTTGGTGGTTCATGTTCCGCCGCCTCCTGCTCGCTCTTTTCTTGTCTCCACTCGCGCGTGGGAGTTAGATTCGATGGGGTGGATGCACATGTGGCCGCAGTTTGTGCTGGAGGCGCAACCTATTTTGAGGGAATACGCCGAAAAATGAGTTTTCTCGTGGCCTGGCGGTCGCTGAGCAGCAGTTAGTTTCGAAACCACCACCGTGTGACTGGTCGCCGTCCCGTTTCAGATTGTTGGTCAGCAAGGCACAAAAGCTTTGTACGCATTTCCCCTCATAAGCGATGGGAGGGGGCTCCGGACATGTCGTGCCTGCTGCATCTCTTTGCTTGATTGAACACCACTTCCCACTGGAATACCTTTTGTTTTGTGCTTGTTGCCTGTTGTGCTTTCGAAAAAAAAATCCGGTACGAAGCCTCCACGAAACGGCACTAATGTGTTCGGGCCGGGTATAGTGGGCGGTCATAGTCCTTGTGGTGAATGAAATACTCACAAGAGAGAATAATTAACAAGATGAGAAAGGCGTCGCCCGCAAGTCCCGCCTGCCCGGAAACGGATGGCGTGCTCGTATGAAGAGATTTATGGGGAAGAGGTTAGCCGGTACAGCTGCTCGGTGTACGATAGTCCGTTAACCACGCGCTTGGCCTTGTATACCATTCATATCGGTGCTTCCCATGGGTACACTTGCAAAGAACAGGCGGACCGCTTTCGGTATACAGCACCAGGTATGCAATGGTCTATATTAACTCTTGAGTGAATGCAGGTGGCACTCAGCAGCAGCAGCAGCAGTCGATGTTTCGTAGAAGCTGCGTGAGGGAGTATGGCACGGATTTTTTTTGTTCCGAAAGGCGCCGACCCCACACAAGAGAACTTGTTCGCTGTCTTGCATCAGAGGGGTTGAGAATGGATGTATGGATGCGCGAGCTTGAAATTGATTGGAGTTCGAGTTGGTCCTCACATGCCCCTCTCCTCTCACCCCTCCCCCGACCCCCCCCGTGTTCTGTCGTGTTGGTGGCCTTGGCTGGGTCATCGACTCTCTTCTTCTACCGTCATAGTTTAGTCAAGTCTGGGGTCTCAAAACAGGAAAACAATAGGTTCGTTTTCCCCACCCCACTTGTTTTTCGTTTCCTTTTTTTTTTGCGGCGGTCTCTTCGCGTTTGAAGGTCGTGCTCTCTATCATGCCTGGTACCTGGTAATATTGATCGAATAAATTGTCGTTGCTCCAAGGTTGTACCATCATCCTGGCTTTTATTAGTTTTTTTTCCGTCGTAAGGACATGAAAATGACGAGTGAAGAGTCTTCGTCATATGTATGTATCTGCAGTAGACGCGCCGACAATGCGTGCGCGCGTGCTGGCCTAGCTGTTGTCGAGACTTTATCATGGCCATAGCAGCCGTGACACCGGGTAATGTCAGAAACTAAGGTTTCAGGAGGAAACCCAGGACCTCTGGGGTTGGGGAGACCCCGTGCCCACTCTCCTCCCGTTCGCTCTAACGAAAGCCTCCTCAACCCCGTTAGAATCGCACCCCACACACCACAGCAGCAAGCACCAGCTTGGCGTCTAAACGCCTCCTATGCCGATATTTGAAAATTGTTTCAAAACCCTTATGGAATCGCGGTCCCGTTTTGGATCAAACTACTCTTGACTTTTTGGGTGGTCTGTGTCCAAAACAGGACCGACCGCAGTATTAGGGTCATTCTTATCGGAGAGCTTTTTTTTCCAAATTTTCGACATTTTTTTCGCGCAATTATTTAATGTTCCATATTTTCCTGTTTTTTTTCCCCAAATATTGGAATGTCAGGGTCGATCTTAACCCCTTTAGAACCGCGGTCCCGTTTTGGGGACAAAACACTCAAAAGTTCCAAGTAGTTTGTCCCCAAAACGGGACCGCGGTCCTAAAAGGGTTAACGACGAGTTTTTTTCGGTATTTTCCCGAAATATTTTCGGGAAAAGCCGAAAAACATCCCCCCCAAAAAGTCGCCTCGAAGTTTTCAGGGTTTTTCAGGAAATTTAGGTACAAGGCCGTAGAGGATCGGGCAACCCCACCGCTCGAGCCGTGCCACCACTCGCGAGCGCACAGAGCTGACCGCAGTCGTTCCTAAGGTCATTCGCAAGTCATGGCCGAACGCAGAAGGCGCAATAGCTTTCTGGGCTCTCTTGGCCGAGTTCACAAGGTGGCCGCACCGAGGTGGCCGACCGACTGAGCTCGGTGACGGCAATAGCTGAGACTTTGTCGCTTTGGGCAAGCGTTGGGCGTTGTTGCGTGACGAGTTGGTGATAGATGTCACTCCCCAAGGCACCGACACCTGCCTACGAGTCAGGCCGATGACTGTGGGGCCACCGCACACATACGCATGGGTTCCGCGAGCGCAGCTGCT
Source organism: Nereocystis luetkeana (assembly GCA_031213475.1). NCBI lineage: Eukaryota > Phaeophyceae > Laminariales > Laminariaceae > Nereocystis > Nereocystis luetkeana. The sequence goes on along the minus strand of JARUPZ010000031.1, from coordinate 658,685 downwards.
GTAGGGACGGTTCTGTGCTGGGTGGACGATTATTTCCCGAGCCAACGGAGGCACTTGCTCGATAAGATTCACCCCTCGCTGAATTTGGTGAAATGCCGAAATTTCAGGAAAAAACGAAATACAATACATACATGTCGTTAAGATCGACCCTTAACGAACTTGATATTTTTGGTTCTGGAGAATTCCACGAATAGTGACAGAACGCCTCCGTGTATTGATACATATCTCCAATTACTTCCAGACTTTGAAAATTACGGAAAAAACGCTCTCCGATAAGAATGAACCTTAGTGCAAACAGAAGCTCCAAACCTACGATTTTTGTTCCCCCAAAACGGTGCCTGGCGAACACCCCCCTACGCCACCTTCTACAGCTTACGTGACAGTAACCGATCGCTCATAGTCTTACCCACCACCCACCCTCGCCCAAGTTTCGGCGCGTTCAGCGCCGCCTGTGTGATGGGGTGTGTGGTTCCCCCACGCTCTTGTCGAAGTCGTTGTGGGCGTATTCCTCGTGTGTTCTTCTTCAAGGTACCTTCTGTGTTATTTCGGGACAAGTACTCCGTCTGTTCGCCTGAAGATACTTGCACGGCTAAATACGAGGCGGGACGGGGCGTCCGTGCGATGCGAACAGTGTATCATATTTGGGGGCTTGTGACAAAAGGCGGCGGAGGGGTCCAACAACACCGAATGTACGAAAAAGGTGAGTTCGTGTGGCCGATGCGTTGTGCTGCAAAGGGGTAGGGGTGGGGGGGGGGTGGGATGCGGCTAACACCAAACCCTGCGTGGTCGTCGTCAACAGCAACGACCAGCGGGGCTTTACGTCCTGCTGAGCCGGAGCTTCGACGGCGGGATGGGTGGACGGCGTATACCCTCAGCCAGGGGGGAAATCCCCTGACTGAGACAATGGCAGCGGAGAAGAAACGACCCGCGCGAAGCAAGAAGAAGTACGCACGGTAGTAGAAGACTCAGCATGGCGTGTTCTTGAGCGGCCAACTGGTTCCATGAAAGACCGAAAAAATGACAGGGGGTACGTCCTTTCGACTCCCCCGTGGGGGGATGGATGGCCGCGCTTTGTGTGCCCGTGATACCCTGGATTCGGGAAGAAGGTAAAAGCTATGCAAGGGCTCGTGGGCTGTTAGAGATGCACCATAACCAATAAGCAAAAAGCCAGCGCCGATTTTTGCTCAGTGGTTACGGTGCACATCCAACAAAAGCACAAGTCGGGAACATTTAACAGTCGCCCCTGATTCAAGGGGAGATGAGAGGCGAGCATCGTAGGGCTTGAAATTCACTGGTGACGTTTGGCGCAAAGGTACGGTGACACAAGGCCTGATGAACTGTTCTCCGCTTGGTCAGCTGTCGCGGTTGCGAGATCTGTCCGTCGTTGCTCGGCGTCTGAAATAATACTACAGTCGCCCATCGTTGAACCTCGCGGTGCGACATTTTTTACAATGTGGACCGGCGAGACCCGATGCGCACGCACATCAAACGGTGTATCAAGCTGACGCTCGTGCGGTAGCCTAAACTACTGTCGACGCGCCGAGCTCATGAAAACTAAACGGAATATTATTAGAAGCAAAAAACAGCGAGCCAAGACGCACTGATCACTCCACCAAAGCCGTTGCGAAATGTGCAGACTGGCGGCGGCCACAGCAACAGCAGCATTTCGGTCAACAGCAGCGACAGCAGCCGATTGGGCGTTTCGTCCGTTGCATTGCGATGTTGGTCTGCGGATCTTCTCGGTGTACCAGTGCCATCAATAACGAGTGGAGAAGTCTGACGATGACGATTACGCCCTTGGGCTTAACGCGGAATGTCTTCCTGCTCTACCGTCCGATGGTTGGCAGGCTCTCTTCTTCTACGAAACGCCTCGCGAACATCCCGCGTGCATATTCTGCGGCAGGCATCTCGAGCCAGGCTCAGCAACGTAAGGGGCACGGTGCCTCTGATCAAGGTCGCCCGGAGGTGTACCGCGATGTCCGCAACGAAAAGCGGCAGCTGCTCTCTCCACCTGGAATGGCGAGGGTCAACGAAGGCGACGTGTGAAGGCCGGGGTTAAGGTCAGGGTCAGGGCCAGGGTCAGGGTCAGGGCACGGGTTCGACTTAATGTGTAACCTGTACGATAAGACTGGCTGTGTGCCAACGCCTGCTCTGGGTCTGACTACATGGAGTTGAGCTCCTGAGGCGAACGCTGCACTGAAACGATTGGCGAGGCTTGAGATTCCGAGACGAACGATGAGTGAGCGACAAGGGGCCCGACAGCCGGTGCTCCTTCGCTTCCACGCTGCGCTCTGGATCTACTTATCGCCAGCGGCCCACTCACCGTCGCTCGCCGCCTTGCTGCAGTAGGTGAAGGTTCAAGTTTGATTGTGGCAACCTCTTCATTTTTACTACAGTAGGTTTCATTTTTATGGTGGAATTTTGAGGGTGGCAACCTCCTCGTTTTTCCCGAGGTAGGTTCCATTTTCATTGTAGCATATTGAGGAGTGGCAATCTCCTCATTCTAAAGTAGTGTTCATGTTTATGGTATCTTTTTTATGGCGACATTTTCATGGTAGCAATCTTACTATTTTTTTCTGCTACTACCCCCTTCTCCCTTTCTCCCTTTCTCCCTCCGCCAATCCCTCACCCGAGAAGGAAAAGATGATCCCAGACGAAAAGCAAGGCGTCCTCCCGAAGATACCCCACAAAGGCGTCTTCCAACCACGCCTCTATCAAACCCCGGGGATTCTTGATGTCGTCCCCGGTTGTGGCTTTCGCGACATCGTCATCTTCCTCGCCGTCGATTCCGTACTTGTAACCTGCGTCGGAAGGGTGACATCGCGGCCGGTCACGACCGATTGTAGAAAGAGGGAGATTAAATTGACTCTCATTTTCCGCGTCTTGACATTTTCATTGATGCCGTGTGGAGCAAAAACACTTATACGATGTCGCGCCCCCAAAATCAGGGAGCGCAAAGCCCCGCGCGCGTAAACGTAGGGCCGCGACTACGACGCAATCAGATGGTAGGTTCCCGTCGTGGTAAGGCGGATTGTTAACGGCGTTTGCATTGAAGGCGGGTGTGAGGGGCAGCGCCGAAACGTTTCCACTGTTTTTGGGTGATATTCATCACCACATCCGGTCGTTGAGTCAAACACGTCTGGTATATCATGCGGACAGCCTGAAATATAGAATAGTAAGCATACACGACAAAAACGCGGGGCATGTGCAACTCCTCGCGACCTTTCGGGGTGGGAAAGATCGCCGGTGCATATTTTAGAACACAACCGCCAACCCTCACTACACTCCCAAACCCTCGCCATTTCACCCTGCGTGATCCGTGCGTGTGTTTTTGAGCTGGTCGTAACAACATACATGTTTCCCTCACCGGGAAATAAAGCACTGAGGTGGGCGAACAAGGGAGCGTCCCGCCTCCGTATCTCCTCGTACGCTCGCATCCTGACGCCCAGGCGCAACTCCTCCATCCCTGGGGCAAAGCGGGTAGACAAGCTGTGCAGCATGGCCACGAGAACGGCACCCTTGCCGGCCCCGCCCGGGCCCTCCGGTAGCATACCGCCGCCGCCGCCACCACCACCACCACCACCACCAGCGAAGCCTTTCCCTCTCGCCCCCGCCCCCCCTCCACCCCCTTTCCTACCTCCGGAGGCTGCACCTGGGCGTTTAGCGACGGGCAGAAGCGGAAGAGGATATGTATTGCGACGTCCTTGAATTCGGGTTGTGGTGTCATGGTTACGCCCCCCTTGTCAAAACATCTCCCGTGCTGCCCGTCACGTTTTCTCAATCACAGTAGTTCCCCGAAGAATAAATAAAACCGGAGTCCGTAGGTCAGCTCGCCGATGTTCTCATCCACACCCCAAAGGTCTAATCAGCACTCCAACGGTTTTATTAACACCCCAACGGTCCCATCAGCACCCCAAGCGTCTCATCAGTACCTCAACGGTTTCATAGGCACCCCAACGGTCCCATCAGCACTCTAACGGTTTCATTAGCATCCCAGTGGTCCCATCACCTTCTCGACCGAAGACGTAAGCGAGCACGAGGGAAGATGCGACGTGCCTAGCCTTGTGCCTCCCGACAAATACGAAGTATTGGTTGAGCAGCCGTTCCGCCTCGCGACAGGCTCGATTCCTTTGATCTAGCTCCGCTGCCCTTTAGTTCCGCACGTAAAAGGTTTTGAGAGGGACGCCGCCGTCGAAGCGCAAACGGAGGAACGGCTGAGGTATAGAGGTGAGTAGAGTACGGGGCGGATGAATCTCGCTAGAATCGCTACTGATTTGTTTTTTAGAAAAACGCAACGGACGAGTCGCGCGGAAGAGGGGAGGGGCTAACTGACCCTCTACTCTCGCTACTGGGTGCGAATGGTACGAGCGTTTGGCGTAAGCGGTACTGTCGCGGTGCATACGACCGAAGGGGGTTAACTGGCCCTCTACTCGTACCCCGCCTGCTGATCTAGGCGGGGGAGGAGGTGGGAGCGCGAGGAGTGGCGTGCGACACACTCGGTGATAACGTTTGCCGCGGTACGCACAAAAGAGGCCTGAGTTAATTACTGTCATGTTTGGTCTTCTCTATGTAAGCAATAGAGGCGGTTGTAGAGTCTTCGAATGGACTGTAGAGGTTCTCGCGCTTCGTGGTGGGCACGTATTGTTTTACTTCCTCACTCCTCCCCTCCCTCCCTCCCTCCCTCCCTCCCTCCCTCCCTCCCTCCCTCCTTCCCCCCCCTTTCTCTCTCCCTCCCTCTGCTCCTCCTGCCCTCCCTCCTGCCCTCTCTCCCTCCCGCCCCTCCCTCCGACCCTCCCTCCCCTAATACCCCCCCCATCCCTTCCTCTATTTTTGTTCGCCAAAAACACAAGAAAAATCTCACCCGCCGCGCGCCAGCCATGGAAACGCCTCCGCGGCCCGGTGCCGCACTCCGGTGGCCACCATCCCCGCGATTGGCGTGTTCGTCGGGTCTACGATGCCCTTCTCCCCGGCGTAACGGCATATCAGTCGCTCCACCTCTACCGGAGACGGCCCGCCGGCCTCACCGAGCAGCAGGGTTCGTTGCCACAGCTCCCTCCTTTCGGTTTTTGCCGTTTTGTCGGCAGGGGGGGGTGGAGTGGGGTGGGGTAGGGTGGGGTAGGGTGGGGTGGGGTGGGGTGCGGCTGGGGGGAATGAACGTTTCCGGGGTTTCTTGCTGTTGTGAGCCGTTGGTTGATTGTGTTAGCTCTGCCGACAGGTTGGCTTCGAGGCACATCTGTTAATAGCCCAGCCCGCAGTCACCACCGCCTTCACTAAACCCACAATGTGGCACTATATCCACAACAATGACCAAGAAGTACGGATATCGCTATGTCGAGAGAGTAGGGAAATACCTGAGAGGCATCGGAATTGAGCGCCCGACGATGTGCGGCGCCAGCCATTCCAGGCCGGGAAACCGGGCTTCCGTGCCTTGTATTCCTTCGTATCCTTCTCCGTTAGAAGGCACCCCGCCTGCTGCCGTAGCGTCTTCGCAGATATGTTGGAGCGCAGCAGCTGCGGAAGGCGCACTCTTCGCGCTGTTCTGCAGTGAGCTCTTTGCATCGGGTGTCTCGGTGACATCCAGCGACCCGCCTCCCCCTCCCCCGGCCCTGATACCGCCGCGGTAACTATCGTAGCCAGTCCCAGGCGCCCCTTTGCCGCCGCTCTGGACTGCCCCCCGCGCTTGCGCACCCCCTCCTCTTCCTCTTCCTCCACCATCAACGTCCGCCGTCGTCGAGAAACGTTCAAACCCATCTCCCATGGCAATGGCCACGAGCGCCTGGGCGATGTCTCCGCTGCAGGCCTGATGGCTCGCTGGAGCAACCCCCGGCTTGTCGGCACGGCTCCTAGGGACGTCAATGTTGCCACTTCCACCGAACTGCTGGGTTCCAGCTAACACGGTTCGCCCATCCACGCGTTGACGGCTTCCGACTGCGTCGCCTTGCGCCTGCGCTTGCGGCTGCGGCTGCGCCTGTGCCCTCGCGTCTCTAGGCTTGTTAACCTTTTCAACAAATTCAGCGCGCTTTTGGAGACTCCCTACATACACGGAGCTCACGAGGGCGTGAAACGCTCTGAACTCGGGCGATACAAGCGTGCCTCGGGCCTCCGCTTCCCGATCCAGCTTCGCGGCCACGTCGGTTAGCGTCTGTCTCAGCAGGCCCGCCGCGCCCGACGCCGACATGTAAGGCTCGTGGAGGAGCTGTGGTTGAGCCGGCCCCGGGAAGAGGCCGGTTTCATCGCCCTGCCGGACGAGCTCTCCCGTGACCTGTCGCGCGGCCTCGATCGCGTGGGGGTGTATGTGTGCGCAGCCGTCGAAATGTGCCCTCACGGCGGCAGCGGTGAGCTCCTGGAGGTGTGCTTGGAGCTGCAACGCCAAAAAAACGTAGTTTTGTCGCGGCCGGGCCGTGCGTGGCACTGTTATTGGTGTGATACACAGATCTGTTTTGCGAGTGTGTCTGGATGCGGGGGGGGTGCGGATGGGCAGCTATACGGATTGGTTTTGAGAAAGTATCGACGAAGGAGAACGTTTGAGCGATTCGAGTTCAATGATCTGCGGCTGTAAAAAAACACCGCATTGTACATAGCGACGACGATGCTGTTTTCGCACTCCGCTACCACTCTATTCAAAGATTGGCCGTTGGTCGTGCCGCGATGTTTAATGTCTTGAGCCCCGTAATTTGTGCGGTTTTGTGTTTTAAGTACATCACAGATATATGAGAAAAATACTTGAACCAGCGTTTGAAAATAATTAGTAGATGGTGATAACGTCTGAGCTCATTGGCGCGAAATAAATAGTCGGTTCGAAGCCGCGAGTAGTTGTATTGAGTCCCACCCGAATAAATTATGTTATGATACTGCTTTGTATGAGGTTGAAAGCCCGGTAATTACCTGGGTTCTGGCACTGGGATCGTATTTGTAGTACTTGGAAGGCGTATCTTAGGTGGAAAACCAGGGGTTTTCCAGAGAGGCACGAGCGTGGTCCCAGTCTCTGTCGTGCACGAAAGGAATGAAGTGGCTCTTCTATCTCTAAGCGAACATCAACGTGAGTACCAATGAGTACCGGCTTAAGAGGCAGACCTGCCCAGGGATACAAAGTGTCCCGCTGTCCATGATCTTAAGAAGTGGCGTTGATTTTTTTTTCTTGACGTTTTCCTGGATTTGGGCGGTGGTCTTTCTCGTTGTTGACGTTTTCCGACTTTTCGGGTCGATTTTTTCTTCTGGCAGGTGTGTTCCTGGGTTGTTTGTTTGAGTGTTTTTCTTGGGCTTGGTTAGGGATGTTTTTCGCGCATTCTGTCCTGCCTACCCCCCCGCTCAGTGTCGGGGCTGGTTTGGGTAATCGTGCCACTCACTGTGGCACAGGGCACGTTTGTTTCCCGAGTAGTAGGCTGGGTTTTCGATGTCTCTTGATATCTTCCGTCGTGGTATTTTTCTTCTCGTCTTTTTTTTTAAGTTCCCTTTTCACTTTCCCTGCATCTTCCTCGCCCCCCCCCGTCGCGGGTGACATGGCGATGATTTTTCGTTGACGATTTCTTCCTGCCCCTTGAGGCTACGCTTCCTTTCATTCTTTTTTACGTACTTTGCCGGCTTCGTTGCCTTGCCGTTCAGAGGTGTGGGAGTGGGTTTTGAGGAGCCGCATCTTCGACTCATGTTATAGTTGTGGAATCGGGGTTTCCATGAATTTCCCATAATTCTGCATATATATACGGCTCATCAGAGTGGGCTAGTGTTATGATACTGCTTTGTATGAGGTTGAAAGCCCGGTAATTACCTGGGTCCTGGAACTGGGATCGTATTTGTAGTACTTGGAAGGCGTATCTTAGGTGGAAAACTAGAGGTTTTCCAGAGAGGCACGAGCGAGCGTGGTCCCAGTCTCTGTCGTGCACGAAAGGAATGAAGTGTCTCTTCTATCTCTAAGCGAACATCAACGTGAGTACCAATGAGTACCGGCTTAATAGGCAGACCTGCCCAGGGATACAAAGTGTCCCGCTGCCCATGATCTTAACAATTAGCCCCGATGGTGGTGTGGGCATTTTTTTAAAATAAAAGGGGGAAGGAAAAGAGGTGGGCTGTAGACGAACAAGAGCGTGGGGAGGTCCAGGAGTGTGGGAGAACGACGTCTCTTTGCACTGCCACCCGAGCACCCTCCATCAATACAGAAACTGTTAAATAAGCGTTGTCGCGTACTGTATGATACTACTTGCGTGTGATAGAGTAGTTCTCTGTAGTAGTTCTCACATAACAATACGGGAGTCGGATCCCTTGGTCAACTGGGGCCCTCGCACGAGTGGCCATTAAGCAAATAAAATAAATTCCATGACCTTTAAATATTCCACAGAGACCAATCAATCTCTCACGACGAGTCTCTGCGACGATGATGAGCATCTATAATACTGACTGACTGGTGTGCTTTTCTTTGCATGCCTGTGTCACGAACAAATGCTGAAGACCTACTGTAAATGAGCAGCAGCAGGGAAGCGGTATCATACAACGGCACTACGTACTGCTGCAGTAGCAGCGATCACGCTGGAATGGGGGACGACTATGCATATTATTACGAACTGTACTATTAATACTATTCATAATAATAAGATCAACCGGAAGGATAACTTAACTGTTAAATCATGACTGCACATACATATATCTACACATACATGGCGTGCATGCATGTACTGCAGTTGGTACGTCGTACCAGGTACGACAATACCAGTTCTGTATCACTTTAGGCGGAAATATATAAGATCCGTTTTACACATTTTTATGAAGACGAAGCACTCCTTATACTTACTGGTATGTACGAGTACGCCCACACAGGAGCATCGCACAACTACTACTGTTACTGTACTAATCGTATACCTGGTACCAGGTATATGATTCACCCGATTTACGAAGTACAGGTACTACTATTGTATATACCAGCATACCGGTACTACCGTAGATACGTGTCAGTATACGCTATATCTGTGAGGTGTAGCTCACAACACCGACGACATGATCACATTAGTACCGCATTATACCGTAGTCCAGAGAAGGACAGAGAGCGGATATATCTGATTCACCTGTTGCCACTCCGGGTGAAGCGCGATAGCCTCGTGACAACCGTCGAGCCAGGCAGTAGCGCTTTCGGGCCCCTGGGCAGCGCCGCCTTTCTGGGCAAGGGCACGCGCGCGAACGGGGCCTTCACGTCGAGGTTGTCCCTTCATTGCAGCACGTCGTATGCCAGAGTAGTGGCCCACTACAACAGTAGTAGACAACTAACTGGTATTTGCACTATTAATAATAATAATTAATACCATTGCTCATTCGTTGACTAACGCGCGCTGCCTGTTGTTTGGAGTGCACGCTGGCCACGTGCCACGGATCTACTTCGTGCCTAATCTATCTACAGGGCAGTAAGTAAGTGTAAGAAAGCGGTTATTTATATGTCCGTACGAGTACTCTACGAAGGACTATTATACTACTGCTACTACTACTGCTGTCTGTAGTTGCACCCATGCATCTTTAATACCGGTAAACAAGGGACGGAGTACGTAACTAACACCAATAATAATAATAGTCAGCATGGTATACGTTTTACGACGCGCAGGTACGTTTTACGACGTGTGATAGGTCACGCGTACTCTGTATCTGGTACGTTTGCACGCCAATTCCTTGTTGCTCCGTGCACCAAGCAAGTTCGACGCAAGGGGGAAAAAAGTCGAACCAAACCGGCCGGTTCTGAAAGTTGGTTCCATATTTACTTATTATTTGGTCTTGCTTTGATTATCGGGCAGAAAGATCTGGCTCTTCTTTTCTGCCGATCCCGATCCCAACTGATTCCGCCTCACGAGCCGTACGACGATCTACCAGGTACTAACTGCTGTACAGCTCTCGAAAGATAAAGATATATCGACCTCGTGCCTACGGATGTAGGCGCTGCACTACAGATCGTAATCGTAGTCAAGCGCTGGAGTAACCAAACGTGTACTACTACTATACTGTACTGTACAGCAGTGGGTCGAATTTTTGCGTACCTGGTACAGTATTGTACCAGGTACGTACGGTATCATCGCGCTGCAAGTCTACTGCTGCTGTACCACACGTATAATACCCCTATTCTCCGATCGATGCGTCATGCTGTGGTGAAGTCAAGGCTGATACTGATACGATACGAAGTATGCATGCACAATACACGTTTCTACTACTTACAGCAGTACGCACACACATGCTTGATAAAATCGCTACGTATATTACACTGCTGTACAACAGCAATACTATTACCAGATATCAAGCATACCTTGGTCAGCGAGGACCCCGCGGCCGAGGTGCTTATTGAAGTCGACAGCGCTACACATCATCAACGACAACGAAAACATGCCGCTGCAGTCTTCACTGCAGCCGAGTAGGTCAGAGGAGAAGAAGACTGTGAATAGCACTACCACCGTCGTGTGATGGGTTGGGTCCTTGAATGTAGCAGTATTAATAGTAGGTGCGACAGCCGGGCACAGAGTAACATGCCATCGGAACGAGGTGGAGGGAGGTCCGCGTGTTACCACGTAGTACCTACAGCAAGAGACTGCGTGAGGGTGTCTCGTCTAGGATACAAAGAATGCCTTGCCGTCGTCGTCTACATTGTTTTGTTTGTTGGGGAGGTGCAGAAACCAAGTACTTGTACGAGTGAAAACTCAGAATAAACGACACGATGGGGCCCTTGGTGTATGAGTTGTATGAGCGCATACATCCAACATACATTGGTTGTGGGAGATACGAACGGTCCGAATCAGCTGCTCGTAGGAAGCGAAGTTAATTGGGTGAATGGCGACCAGTTTGGGCTCCTGCGAACGTCCGGCTTGTAAGGTGTATCGTTGTGGCCGACAATAAAAGTATCAATTCTTCCTCTGTCTACAGCAGTACGTATCATAAGTATGTTGCGTAGAATTCTCTTAGCACTACGCGCGGTATTTTGAGCGGAGAATTGCGGTTCATACGGTAATACTACTGACGATCGATCGGTTGATGCGTTTTACTCAGCCCGTGATCCGCTTGGGTTACTCAAGGGAGACACAACATTTTGTTGAAACTACTGCTGTAGTAACAGCAGTCGAGGTCGCGTCGTCGCTCTTTCCATGCCCATCGTCACAAAAAAGGACGCTCCTTTGTGCCCCATGGCTTCCCTCTTCTGTTACCGGGAGTAGTGCCAACTCCGTTAGCCTCCTGCTACCTGTAGTGCCATTTCGCTCTTCTTCTGTTACCTGTCGTGCGTCTTCAGGTCGCGCCAAGGAGTGTACACCCCGGACAGGTCATGTACAGATCATTCCCACAGGTGATCTAGATTTTTCAGGGCAACATGATATGATGTCTGGTACATGTTTCTTAGGTTGAATCTGTACTACAATTCGTATACATATCCTGCACGACATCTCGTAATGGCAGGGTAAGATCTGGATGATCTATAGCAGACAGATACATAGATCATGATCTGACCGACGTGTGAAAGGAGTGTCACGCGTGCTCATCGTCTTTCATCCACTCAAAGGGAAGAGTCGCTAACGGTACTAATGTTGTACGGCATGGATGGGTGTGTTCTGCAGTTTGTTTCAGTACTGTAGTACAAAAAATGCGTGCCTGCTCCCAGCACCGCTTCGCCTTTTATCCGAATCGTGCCCGCGGCGGCAGTTTTTTTCGAGTTGTTTGCAGCGTGCTCTGCAACGCGATCGCAAAGGAATCTGCGGCTTCCACGCACTCCTGTGTATGGTTGTGGTGGTGGTGGTGGCGATGGTCGGAACGTGATCCGACACAAAAAAACACGCGAAGAAACCAAAAATCGTAGAAAAAAAGCACCCACAGGGTACCCTGGTCGGGGATGAGCACGCTGGCCAGCATACACACAGCTCGCTGTGTTTCCTCCCCCACGCCCACCCCCTCACTCCAACCGTAGGAGTCATGGAGGACAACATCACTAGCAGTACTAGCCATCTGAGATGGCAAACATGTTTCCCTTCTTTTTAGTCGCGCAGGGTGAGCTATACAACCCATAACCCAGCACACGCGCACACTTGGCGCACATAAAACAAATCAAACACAATGACAACCCGGAATCTCAATCACTCGATCCTTTCGGAGAGAAAAGAGTCTGCGCCATGAACCGCAGCCCGTAGACGTTTCGAACCTCCACATCGAAGTAAGGGACCTTAGTTAGGGACACCCCGGGCGCCCCCTTCGCCACCTGAGGCAACGGGAGTTCAATGTCGGGGGAGGCAGCGGTGGGGGAGAGGGGACTTCGATTTTGGAGGAGGGAGTGGTGAGGGGCGGGCCGGAGGTGAGGGTTCAATTTCGTCGGGAACAACGATGGGGTGGAGGGTGTACTCATGCCATGGATGGCCGCAGTCGGATGACCATAGACCCTGGAAGACAATGCTAGGACGGAGAACGCCGGAATACGGGGGGGGGGGGGGGGGTCGATCGGAGGAAAGTAGCGTTGGAGGGCGGGGGTGGAGTGGGAGTGCATTTCCGTGTCATTGAGAGGTTCCCTTGGAGACTATATCTTCTCACCCCGTTCAAAACAAAAGGGTTACGGTACGCAATACCTTCAAGTATTAACAGTCGGTACGAGTACACCGTAGAAATAAAAGTGGATTCGGAGGGGCACTCGTCCCGCCCTTATTTCCAATATACTGTCTGTACTGATATGCTCCGACTCGAACTTGTTTCTTACGACTTAGTTCGCCTTCGCCCCGCAACATTCATCGTTTACTTTAATATTTTATAATAATGGGTTTGATGCTCTTGATCTTGAAAGAAATTTACTTGTCGTGCATATGTAGGTCTGGAAGGTAAATCTGCCCAGTTAGGTTTGCATGTCTTGTTGCCTGGCGCTATGGAACGGCGCCTCTGGCGCGTTCCCTACAGAGTGACAAGGTCAACATGTACTACCGCTGGTGGGCGGTTGAGGATGGTCGATCTCCCCATCAGAGCTAACGCGGGCAGGGGCGGGGGGTCGAGTGTGTGTGTGGGTACTCATGTCATGTATGGTCGTCGTCGTATGGCCATGGACACTCGTATCCCTACGATGTCAGGACGGATCACGTCGAGTTTAGGCCGGATCTTATGCATTTTTTTTTGAGGTGATTATATGACTGTTTACGGAGGCTTCGGGGTATCTGGTCCCATATCTGATCAAATTTCATCAAAATCACGTCTTATGGGGCCTGTTTGGTGGAAAAAATGTTCCTCCGAGATTTTATCACTCCTGAAATTCCATGAAATGATTTTTTTTGGCAGCCTTTTCTGATCAACTCTGAAAGTGATAAAATTTGGCTTTGCACTAGATCTCGGTGGCATTATACAATTTTGTCTAGGTTACAGACTGGGTTCACGACGGGTCACGACGCTACATGCTTGGTTACGCTTGTACACAGCTGGGCTCCAACACTTGTGCATCGGCCACCACGGAGAGGGAGGGCATCAGTACCTTGGCTACCATCGTGTCCCTTGCGGCTGCCCAACTGCAGCTGCTCTAGGCGAAACAACTTTGGCAGCGAATAGGACGAGACTACAGCAGCAGTATCAAAACAATCAAACGGTATTTTTCTGACTACGACCGCCGCAAGCAGCTCATGCTCCGCGAAGGCGAGAGCTCCTTGCTGGTCCAGCGACTAGCAAACCCCTTACGCAGCTCCCCAGGGGGTTCCACATTCCGCTGCTTCCTTCGAGGAGCTGGTGGTGAAGGTTGATCGCCCAACCCGGCGTGAGCGACTCTCGTTCGTGTCGTGGTCCACGTGGAGTTCAAAATGTCGGTTGTGTTCTGTTTTTTTAGTTCTCCCATGAAATAAAACCAAAATCACGATAAGACGGCACATGGCGCACCGATCTGGTGTGGCTTTTTGCCGGTGGAAAATCCGACTTCCTGCCTCTTTCAATCACTCAAAAAAAATTGCATAAGACCCAGCCTTACACCAGCTAGGCAGACATTGCTTGCACCAAGCGTGCAGCTCAGTGAGGTGCTCGGCGAGTCGCATGAAGGGTGAGCTGTATCCCACTAGAAACCGCTTGTGAGGCCGACTGGCGGGGGGGGGGGGGGGGGGGGGGGGGGGGGCACTCTTTGGCCTCAAGTCGTGACTTTGGGTTCAAGAGAGCAGACCGTTCGGAGTCAAGCAAAGGTTTCACATAAACTTTGTGAGCATGTTTCCTTCATCTGGTGGAAGTATTGGCGACGGGGTGCATGGGGATGTGTGTGAGTGTCGCTTGCAGCGTGCAACAGGGGTGCCGGTGTCGTTTACGGGGCATGTGATTGCAGTCTACTGCCAGGCAATGCTCGAAACACGCCCCACCCGTCCGCCCCGCCACGAGCGGCGTAGGAAACCCCACTGGCCCGGCCGGCCTCGTTTGGGAACGCGTTTGGACGCAGCCCGCACCTGTTCTAGCTGCTCGACCCCCATTGCCTGTCCCTTCGAGAGCCGCTCCACGTACCCCTTCTGGACGGACTCCTCTACCACCTTGTTCACCACCACGTGCTTTACCGGTACCTCCTGTCACAGTGGTCACAATAAAGGCACGCGTTATTTTTCAGGTCGTCGAAACTAGACAAAAAATATTAAAGAATTAACGAGCACAAAAAATAAATAAATAAATAAATAATAAATAAATAAATAAAAAACACTTGAGCTGTTGAGATATCTCAGAAAACGCAGGGCCAGACCATGACATACACAAGAAACCCTTGCACGCAGCTTTCAAAAGTTGAGTATCGACCAGTTCCAAACAAAATACTGCTGACTGCCGTACGGGGTAGGGTATCTATGCCGGAAATAACTCTGTCCGGACATGCAAGGACCCTTTCGGGGTTTACCGGTGGTATACATTCTTTTGAGAATGTTCTGGGAATGTTCTGGGAATGATCTGGCAATGTTTTCGAGTGTTATCGTCGAAGATCATGCTGCTGCTCATTGTTGAGGGTGGAAATCACAACAATAAAAGTACTCCCAAACGGTCCAGACACGTGTTGTACCTGGTGCAGGCGCCCGAGCAGAGGCGTATCAAAACTAACAAAAAAAATCGTTACAATAGGCGACGACGGCCAACGCGCTCCCAGCTGCTACATCGGAAGGAGGTGCCAGAACAAGCTAGAATGCGTGAGCCTCGAAGCAGCTACCTCGTTTGCATGCACGTATATATGTACGAGTGCTCCGTACGTCGTAGGAGTAAAAGGGAAGCACATGGTGGCAAAAAACCCCATGCAACTCGTAAAATAGTACGCGCGATCGACGTATCACATACAGCTTGCAGGTGTGAGTTCCAACGAATGTCCTCCATCTCACAGCTAAGGTGTCCTTTCAAAATTACATTAAAAAAACGCCAGAACACAGTCGAAGGCAAAAGGCAAACAGACGCGCCTGCTCTCGAAGCTGCTGCACGAGACGCTCCGTTTCGGCTACCGCTAGCATGGACGGGATAGTCACAACAACAAACTCCGTCTTCGCCTCGTCCCGGAAGAGATCCTGTAGGCGCCCGAGCGAGCGCGAGGCAACACACGAAACGACGGTATTGTCAGGCAACAGCGGGTGAGGGTGGGGGGGCGGCGGGTGGTGGTAGGAGTGGACGGCTTAAAGGGGCCGCGCGCGCGCGGGGGGGGGGTGGTATAATGGTTGGGGTGTGGAATGGGGTACGGGGTAGGTGGGGGGGGGCTCCTCCCCCTTTTGGGGAAATGCCCACGAATTTGACCGGGCAATAGTTCTATATAAACCAACCAGAACGGACACCATCGCAGGTGTCACCCGAGAGCAAATGAAAGCGCGGCCGGACTCGACGGGTAAACACCCGCTACTACATGTGGTCCTACTTCTGCATCTTGCCACGGTTTCACGGTGTTCATCATCCGAGCTGTAAATCACGCGTGTGAGCGCCCAAGTCCGCACCGCGTGAGCATAGCACTCCGTCTGACGTCCTGGCCCCAAGCGTACGCCTTGAAAAGTACATTGGTAGTTTCAACAGCGGACTGCAACCTAGAAGAGATACCATTGGTGTCTTGGTGGGTACACCGCCTGCTTCCGAGAATGACATGGGGTGTACTCATGCTCATGCATGGCCGAAAGTTGAGCATGATATGGGGGGGGGGGTCCAATTCCCGCTGGCGTCGTGACGTAAATGTATCAATGTGGACGTGTGGTGGGCTCAAACCAAAAATTAATATATCCGCCAGAGGATTACAATATCACTAAAAACAAGGAAGACGGTGGGCTGTATATTTACTCTGGACAGTAGACGCAGGTTGGTCGAGTACGAGGGCCGGAGGGCGGAACCCCTACTGCTTCTTCTATGGCAACACCCGCGAGCGCAAAGCATATCAATACGCGGCACAAAAACCCCCAAGTTCGGTTTACGCCAGCCGGCGCTCCGTGCGGCGTACCACGCCACAGTATCAGCATAAGCATCAGCAGCAGCAGCAGTAGGAGAAGCAGCAGCCTCGTCAGCAACAGAAGCAGCAACAGCAGCAACAACAGTAGAAGTAGCAACAACAACAGCAGCAGCAGCATCAGCAACAACAGCAGAAGCAGTAGCCCCCTCCCTTCCCTCCCCCCCCCCCCCCGCGCCCCCTTTTAGCGCACAGCACCCGCACCTGCAGCTCGAGCATTTTGAACTGGAAATCTCTCAACCTGTCCCGGTCCTCCTCCATCTCGGCCTCTTCCACTGGCGAGGGTGAGCTGCCGCCGCCGATGCCGCCGCCCGAAAACATATTGAGCATGGCCGTGGCGCCCTTGAGCTTATTTCTGAGGGGCGCGGGGACGTGGGGAAGCGTGTGAGCAACGGAGATAACACTAGAGTAAGGTATTGTTGGGGGCCCAGAGATAGTGACCTACCAGGTACATGACGAGCGAAAACAAGTGGGGGGGGACCCTTTAAAAATCGCGCATTAACCCTCCTGAGGAAAAAATGACCAAAAGCAGGGGACGATTTCACTAGCGGCAGCTGCGTGATTGAGGCATGATACAAATTGGTTTTCCGACATACAGTTAAATTAGTGAAATAGTGAGTGAAGTGCTGGAATAGTGAGCGGAATGATGAGTTAACCCATGGACGAGTGGGTGGATCGACTGATGGATGGATGGAATAATGGGTGGGTGGATGGGTAGACGGATTGATGGAGGGGTGGGTGGATGGGTAGACGGATTGAATAATGGGTAGGAGGATGGATGGACTGATTGATCAATGAATGAACGGTGCATGGATGGACGGATTTGATGGGTGGGTAGACCATTGGATGGATGGACGATCAATTGAGTAAGGAATAAACAATAAATGGAATAGTGAATTGACGACGTACGGATGGGTGGATGGATGGACGGGTGGACAGATGGATTCTGGGGAGATGGATGGATGGATAGGTAGATGAATGCACTGTATTAGCTAAATAACGAAGGGATGAGTGGAATAATGAGTGAAATAATGCACGGACGGATGGATGGATAATTGGATGGATGGATGGGTGGGTGGGTGGGTGGATGGATAGACGAATGGATCGATGAATGAACGATGCATGCATGGATGGATGTGATAAATGGATGGATAGATGGATGGGTGGAAGATAAATCAACCAACGAGTGGATAAATGAAATAATGAGTGACCGAGTGCAACCATGCACAGATGGATAGATGGATGGATGGATGGACGGGTGGATGGATGGGTGGATGGGTAGGTGTGGGTGGGTGGGCGGATGGATAAACGGATTGATCAGTGAGTGGACGGATTTATTGATGAATGGGTTGATGGATAGATGGACGGATGGATGGATGGACGAAGGAATGCAGGATGAACCAGCGGCTGCCGGGGGTACCCCTTGCCTTATCTTGATGAGTTTCTCGAAGAACCCGTCGAGAAACTCGGGGTAAGTCAGCATCCGGAGTGTATGGCCCGTTGGGGCGGTATCGATGACGACGCGGTCGAACTTGATCCCCAGCTCGTTGTCACCCTTTACCAGTTTCAGCACCTTCATGGACGATTGCAAAAAAACGACAATAAAACGCACGTCATCAGGTCAAAGACAGAAACAAGCAAGCAACTGAGCGAGCAACCCAAACAGCAAGCAAACAAACCAGCGGGAGCAACGACGATAGCAACAGCAGTAGCAGTAGCAACAGCAACAGAGGAACCCAAACCGTGTCAATATAATACCAGCAACAGCATCAGCAATCTTGACAACAATTTCGGCATATTTGGGTTTCTTGGGCATAGCGAGAAGTGAAATATGCGATGAGCAATTCTCGCTGACTCTCCAGCATAAAAAAAGCCTAAAAAGCCTATACTGAGCAGATAATGATTTCTCTCGCCTACACTTTACGCGCCCAAGGCTTTTGGGCGCTCTGTAAAAGCATGCGAAATATGCATAATATATCAACATAAACAGACACAAATCACTCATAATCGCGCGAAAATCTTGTCCGTAGCGAGCAGTATGTTAGGCTTATATCTATCAATTTTTGCAATTCTCACGGCATGACTGGGCATTTTGACCTTAGCGAAAAGCATACACAGCGGCGAGAAAGTTCAGCCTATTCTCACCACAAATCAGGCCGGAAACAAACCAAAACCTCCTTCTCTAAAAGGCGAGTAGACGAGCGGAAGTTGGACATTTAAACGGAGCACAAGATAAACTACCACCGCAAAATGGAATACACAAAGCGCAAACGATGTAAGCGTCTCCATCTCAAAGTAAGCGGCATAACACACAAAAAATAGAAAAATAGAAGAACGGATGTAACCCTACCAACAACAGCAAGAACATCACCAACACCACCACCACCACCACCACCACCACCACCACCACCACCACCTACGACAACACCCTACCAACATCACGACCAACACGACCAACACCACCCACCACCAAGCCCACACCTTGGAGAGGGCCACAAGCTCGTCAGTCCCCGGCGGAGCGTTGTCCAAGACGCCCGCGAACTCTTCGAGGTTGAGCTGGTTGACCAGGCTTGCGGTCGCGTCTCCCTCTTCGGCCTTTGCTTTCGTCTTCCTCATGAACCCGTCCACAACCTGTAGTTGTGGTGTTTTAGAGGTAAGATTTCGATAGGAGGCCAAAATTTGTGAGCTATAATACACACGTGTGTGAGGCGTCGTTTTGTTTTTCGAAACGTGTGTTTTAGAGGCACAGCGCCGAAAAGACCTCACAAGCTACGGGCGACGTGTGCGAGAGGGTGAATAGATGGGGGGGGTCGGCGTGGGGGCATCAGTAAAATTTGCTCGGTGCCTTATTGTTTGTCCCTTGATTGGGTTTTGCGGGTGTTTTCGAGGAGTGAGTGTTGCAGAGGAACGGGTGAGAGAAAGGGCGAAGCGAACGCCCGCCTATACATACGAAGGTCGTGGTAGAAGCTACCAGTACAACCGTAAAGATGACGAAACAAATGAAAGTACCCCCGTAGGACCCGCACCCCACAAACCGCATCCATTCCAGGATCAGCGACACACGGGGCACCAGCCGCACGCGGTTTCCGTATAAATCGGAACGCGCAAAAAAAACAAGCCCTTGTCCGTCTCGTTGTGTACTGCTGTCCCTGCCGTATAGAACCCGGGGCTCTACCCTCGCACAACATGAAGCCAAGATTTGACGACTAAGGTGCCTTTAGCCGACTAACTGGCTATAGTTGGAAAGTCGGCACGCGAAGCCAGCTGAAGTTCAGCCGACGTGCCGACTTAAGTCAGAGCCAAATCAGCCGAGGAGGGCCCGCCCAAACATGAAAACATGTATCCCGCATTTCACAATTCTTCCTACAAACGTGGAAAACCGATAGTTTGGATAGTCGGCACCTCCGCGAAACGACCAACTACTAGTCTGCCTAGCAACTAGTTGATGACTTGAGTCGGGCCGATTCACAGCTCTAAAGATTACACAAGTGTCTGTTTGTGTGTTCCCTCCGCTTCTGTAAGCTGGTACACATGGCACACTTTTCACCTCTTTGTACTCCTCGACGGCACCCTCCGTGTCCACCTCGAGTGCGTGTAGAGTACCCGCGCCCGTGATACCAGCCACCTAGAACCAATAAAGGAATATGAGATGGAGATGGAGATACAGAGAAAGTGACAGACAGAGAGACAGACAGACAGACAGACAGACAGACAGACAGACAGCCAAGCAGACAGGCATACAGAGACAAACAGACAAACAAACAGAACGGGAGAGGGAAACGACGTGAAGCTAACGAGCTTTCGGGATCGGACAGCGCGCTGCGACAAAACGCGCCCTAGGAGGAATTTACCTCCTGTCTCCTACGGTATGCTCCAATATATACCGTGAGCCAAGAAGTACCCGCACAATGCGCATGAGTCGCCCGCCGCTAGTCTGCTAGCGTCTTCGCGCACGAAAATAAGGTATCTTCTACTCTCACCTGGGCCAGTTGCCTCTCCTGACCGTACACAAAAAAGGTACCATGTTCTCTCTGCCGGTGTCGGCCCCGACATATTATTGTACAGCAAAGAGGCACCTACCTACTGGATGTACAACAAAGGGGCACCTTCCGTATAGACACAGTACACAGGTACCTACTGCATGTACAACATAGAGGTACCTAAAGACCTGCCTACTGTAAGTGCAACAAAGAGGTGTCTGCCGTACGTACAACAACGAAATGCTCACAGATAGGTGCCTACCACTTTACGTACAACAAAGAGGTACCTTCTGTATGTACAGCGAAAGAGGTACCTACTATACGTAACCACTGCAGTATACAGAACAAAGAGGTACCTATTGCTGCACTGAACCAGGTATCACACAACAAAGAGGTACCACCAGGTAACATCATCGATTTATCTCACCGCAACCAGTCCACCTCCCCCGAGGTCCATCTGCAACGCGTCTCCCAGGGAGTGCGCGGGGTCCGTCGACACCACCACCGTCTTGTATCCCTCGTCCGCCATCCTAACGGCGAGGGCAGACGAGCTCGTAGTCTTGCCGACGCCCCCCTGACAGCCCGCCGAACGACACGGGCGAAAACCAATTAGACAACGACAGCAAGAACCCTACGAAAACAAAGTATACCTGGTACTTCGTACATCTCAAAACAAAAAAAAAGCCTGGGTATATTCGCGGAGAGGGGAGGACGCGGACGAAAGAACACCACTACCGCCGCCTCGCGTCATTTCTCGAGTGGATTCATGTTTTCTGATGTGGTCCCCGCGCCTGGAACAGGAAGTCAGAACATAAAAGGTAATGGTTGCGGTCTTCAAGCTCTGGCGATCGCTGGCCTTCCCCGTCAACCCTCAACAGGCCCGATGGCCACCTCTCGGCGGCCTTGGATTGAGGCCGACCCACACGGTTGAAGTAAAGGTTGACACTTCAAGTACGTACCAATACCGGTGTATTCATTTCTAGCGGACCGTTACCCCCCCCGCGCCTTGTCAGCATGCCATGTATATCGTAAGTACAAGCCCGCCCGCTCCTATACGCGCACGTACACACACGCAAACACGCATCAGGACAAACGCACACACAATAAACGCACGAACAAGACACAACACCCAAAACACGTAAAGCGCACACACAACTATTTCTACAAGTCAAGCATGCACACATATACACAAAACACACACGAGCTATCGACACACACACCCTTCAAGAAGAAGCCCCACTGGTGTATGAGTATTTTTTTGTTTCGTCATACCTTGCCCCCAAGGATGATGAAACGCTGGTCCGGGTCCGAGGATAGCTGCCTCCAGTTGTCCTCATTAGCGCCTCCGTACGCCGCAGTACCCATGTACCTGCCCGGTGTATATGATGTTGTCGTTACTACCCTTGTACATACAGATTAATATGTGTTTTGCTCATTGTTTTCGTCCGCCGTCGCCCCCTCGCATTCAACTATTATATGTTTGCTTTAGTGATGGTGGATTTTTTTTTGTTACCTCATGGTCAAACATGGTGCAAACAAGCTATTAATAACAGCTTTTCCCGAGGTAAAGAGACCGAGGCCCTTCGCTCGTGCACACCAAAATAAACAAAAACACACACACCGGATGGATGCAGCAGCAATGGCAGTAACAGCAACAGCAGCAATCGCAGCAGCAGCAGCAACAGCAGCAGCAGCAGATGCCGGCAGCAGCATCACCAACAGCAGCAGCAGCAGAAGCAGCAGGAGCAGCAGCAGCAGCAGCAGCAGCAGCAGAAGGAGCACTAGCACTACCAGCAGCAGCGGCAAAGGCGGCAGCAGCACCACCACCACTACCAGCAGCAGTACCAGCAACAGCGGCAAAAACAAATGCCGACTTCATATGCTTCCGGTCAACCTCCCCTCCTCTGCGCTTCCGGCAGCAATTGCCTTGTTCCGCCGTCTCCCCTCCATGCACCTATTTTGTCGGTGCCTTGCTTGACCGGGAAAACGGCTACTAACCTGTTTAGAACTGCGTTCGTGTTTTTGGGGACAAGCTACGAACTACTTGGAATCCGAGTGGGATCATTTTCGCAGGCTAAAATGGTTGTTACGATAAAAAAATTCTACTGTAGGAGCAGTCAGTTAGTTGACTATACAAGTAGTAACATACGTCAACGGTTGAACATACTACTATCAACCCGAAATGCTTGTTCACCAAAACCAGCGGGCGACGTAAAACCCAACGGACTGAAAGTTTTTCGGTCAGCCCCTCGCCCGCAAAAAAATACCCAAAGTGATGAACCCAGGTAGGCATATGCTGCGTTTCTTTCAAAACAAATCGGCAACCTCCGACGCTAGAACAAAACTAAACAGCCAATCGCGTAGTGTAGCTGCTAAACGCCCCGGTCCGGTCGCTACCGCGCACGTGTGTATGTAGACCCCTGACAGTCAGTACCAGGTATCATTTTAACCTCTTGGTCCTCTTCGGGCTTGAGAGAGGAAAAAAATGACCAAAACAAATGACGGTCACAGCACCGGCCCCACGTGGCAGCTGGAGCGGCTGGCTTTCGCCAAAATATGACGATTACAGCACCGGCGCCAGGTCGTACGCAGCTCGGTCAAGTGTTCTATCTAAAACGCTCCGAGTTGTATCACACGCGCGCAGCAACGTGCTTAAGCCTACTATAGGTAGTGGGACCCAGGTATATCGGCTTGAAGAGCGACCAAGTACGGTCGTATCAACCTTTCATTAGGTAGTATCACCCTTCCATTTATGTACTATTTACGGGGGACCATAGTAAATAGGACCAAATATTGTTGGTAAAAATAGCGAAATATATACGTTTTTATGTACTGTAGGTCCTATTTACTATGGTTCCCCGTAATAATCAGAACCAAAAGTGGTGTGTGAGCCTACGGCGATAAGTTGGTTTCTGGGTCCAAATTTGGTTCTGATTGCTGTTACGGTACTGTAGGAAGAACTTGTAATAGTTTCAAGCATCCACGCCTCGGAGGGATCATGCACAGATCATTCTCACCACGTGACGATCTAGATCAATCAAGGCAGATCTATTCCTGATATCTGTATATCTAGCTCATGTTGCCGGGTTGAAGCCGTATAATCCGCATGATCTAGCACTTCCTGCACAACGTCTCACAACTGCAGGTAAGGAACTAGATCATCTATCTGCGGATAGATAGATCATGATCTGTCCGAGGTGCGCAAGTATCGCCATGCTGCGCGCGCGTGTCGGACTTGGGTCTTACGATGCACCTCGGGCACATCTCCCCACCTCGAGAGCAAGCACCCTCCGCTGCTGCTTCGTGTGGCTGGATGCTCCAAAACAATCGTCACCATTTTTCGACGCGTTTTTTTCCGCTCTTAAGCCCCCAAAAGGAGGGTAATACGGTAAAATATTCGTTCTTCCTGGGCGTCCACACCAGACGGTTAAGAAGACCACATCTATCTGTTTTTTCGGGTTGGTAGTAGCTATTCCTGGGTCCCACAACGGTGAATTAAGCCGTCTAGGACTGGACTCCCGTTGTGGGGGCCAAGCACTTGAGATTAGAGTCAGATTTAGGTTTCTGTATGTAACTGTACAGAGCAAGCTACAGTGGTAAAAGGGTGAAGGACGACGTTTGGCGACGTATCACTTGGAAACGAAAAAAAGCGGATGAACCCCTTCTGACGCGTCCCACGTTTTTGGGAAAACCTACTTGAAATTGGTGCGGGAGAATGTTACAGCGGCGAAACGGCTAGAGCACCCATCCACACAACTACCGCCTCCTGATCCAACACGAAATACGTCCTACTATATTTGACCTGAGCGGGTAGACCCCCGCGACTTCCATGTCGAAAAACGGGACGGGGCTGATATCAAGCTTCCCCTCCCCTCCGCCGACGTTTTTCCCGTCTGCCAGCTTCTGGAGCCTCTCGAGGCACGCGGCTTGCCCCTTGTGGAGTCGGGAGACGTAGTCAGCGCCGACGCTGGAGTCGACAACCTGTCGTCGGGGGGGGAGGGGGGAGGGTTAAGAGGTCATCGTCACGTTGGTTCTCCCGGCTTTTTCCTCCCCTCGTGAACACTCTCTCTCTCTCTCTCACACTCTCTCCTTCCCTCCCCAAACATGCACCCGTAACACCCTTTCTGAAGTGCCACCGAAGTCTTAGGGGAACGAGCATAGAAAGGCGCGCGCTCGTGCTCTCAATGCAGTTGCACCGAAGCTAAGGGTTACTTTCCGCCCACAGACACCTCTCTACCGTGGGAATAGGGACTACCCCGGGTGTCTAATCGGCGTTCGGAAAGATTGATGCCTCCCTGTGTCCAAACACAAAAATTTTTTGAACAAAATATCATCACCAGCGTTCGGGATGAGGACTCGCGCTAGGATAGGGCGCTCGCACCTGGTTGACGACTATGTTGCGCACGGCGACGCCCTGGGTGTTCAGCGCGGCGAGAAGGCGTTTCGATTCGGCGATCGCCAGCTGCGTCGGGATGGTCACGATGCAGAACTCGGTCGCGTCCTGGTTCTTGAACAGGTCCCTCAGCTCCACCTTCAAGATAAAACAAACACAACAGCAAAAACGCGTGGGGTGGGGTGGGGTGGGGTGGGGTGGGGTGGGGTGGGGTGAGGTGGAGTGGGGGGAGGGGGGCGCGTCAAGCGACAGGAGGACTGGGACAGCGCGAGACATAGCTGAAGGGGTGCGAGGGAGGGAAGAAGGGCGCTCGAAGTATCTCAACGGTAGCTAGGACGCGACGGAAGCCGCAGATCTCCGCGCTCAGACGCACGAGGGAGGGTGGGTTCATGCTAAACCGCTACCCCCTCCCGCCCCCATCCCCCCTCTATATCCGGTTTCCCCTTGCATTAAACCTCGCGCTATTCCCGTCCTAGCCATTTACCAGGTATCCGTATGTCCAACGGTATCGGACACCAGCCCCACGTAAGTACTCGTGGCTCAAATAAGCGGGGGGGGGAAATCACTATCGTTCCTTTTCCGGCTGCCGCAAAAAAGTGCAGAGTGCTTCGGCCCGCCGCAGAACAGATGAAATATATATATATATGAAAGTACGAAACATGCGCCATACCGATCCGGATGGTATCCCCCCCCCTGCGCCCCCTGTTTGGACACCCTTCTAAATTATTTTGGGCACGTACCATATGTGCATCACACATTGCACACCATTTTTTTTCGTGTTTAAAACCTTTTGGGGCTTAAGAGGGGGAAAAATGAGGACAAAAACGTGACAATTCTAGCATCGCCCACTGCCTGAATGAGGGGGGGGTGATATAGTCAGGGTAGTAACCGAACTGTTTCGTATCACAGTAGCCCTACGACGCATGCAAGGAATCGAAGGAGTGCAGCAAGCTAGTACTTGCGCCGCGGCCAGGCTTGCATCTCTTCTGCTGTTTTTTTCCTCGGCTTTATGCTTTCGGAATGTTCGCCCAGATACTCGTATGCCTAGTACGCACCTAAAAACGTCCAATTAAGCTACTTCAACCTAAACTACTAGTAATGCAAAAATGGTTCAACTCTATTTACGAGTAGGTTGTCCCAAAAATCGCGAGTACAATTGTAACATGGTGAATAAGCCCGATTAGTGTACGGTATTCTCCATAACTAACAAAACAGAATGCTGAATGCCTTGCCGGCATATTTGACATAAGCCTAGCTGCGGCGTACAAGATCAAGAAACCGGTAAGATGAAGAACGTCACACGAGGTATATTTTTTCGTCATATCTGGGTGCCAAAATGAGTATTGCAAGCTGCCCCAGGAATGTCAGCGCTTATCGACTGGTTCAAAGCAGCCAACTACGAGCTGGATTGGCCCAGAGACTCACACTCATTCTTCAAGTCATAACTATGCAATGCCAAGGAGTTGGGAGGAAAACGGCATATCGGTGTAATCAGCCAATCACAGCGCGTATGCACGTGCTCTCTGACGTCGCCTTTGACACTTTTCTCCACTCGTAGCTGACGTATATAAAACCAACTGAACCCGCCGCACTTCATGTATAGGTTTTAGACTGCAAACAAAAAAATGAAACAGTTTTTTTCTACGGCGGAATCACAGGTAAGTTTTTCGAAAACATAGCAACAGCAACACATCTGCAGCAGGCACACAGAGACACACGTGATCCCAGCTCGCACACGAGAGCGCGGCAGTATGGCTGCCAACCGCTCTCCCACAGCCACACACCAGTGGCATAAGACGTCAACCTCCGGCTCACCGCAACATTCTGGACATGGAACCTGATTTCCTTGACAAGCAATATCCTGGGCCTAGCGGCCAGCTTGGGGGGGCAGGAGTAAAGTGTTGGTGTGTCTTACTGTTCGAGTGTGTAGTGCATGCAGAGAGTATGTCGTTGAGTACGTGGTGTTTGTATTGCTTGGCACTAGAACGTGTGACGCAGCTGTGCACAACGCAAGAGATGCTTATCTTAACAATAACTAACGTCTTTGAGGCCCAACTTTACCCATACCGTACGTGACAGAATATGGTGCTACTACTGCTGTACTACTGCTGTATCGCCAAACAGCTCGTTATGAGAGAGCTCTACATGAACTACCATGGTACATATTTCCAGCGCCACCCTTGTCGGTGCTGTCGTTACTCTTAAAGGGGAGACGTCAAGGTTTCAACTACGGAGCCGGGTGGTCTCCTACAATATGGGGGTGATATACTACGCCACCTACAATCTTGATGACCAAAAGAAATACGGGAATATCCACGCGGTTTTCACGAATTTTGATCTGAATTTTTTACACGTGATTTTGATAATATGTCACACGTGATTGCGACGTCACCTTCTTGTTTTTTTTTTTTACATCCCTTTGTCGCAAAACAAATACTCCCATATTTACAAATATCGGCCCAACTTGTCAAAAAAAAGGAAAAGAAGGAAGTGAAGTGGCAATTACATTTGTAATACTACTCGAAGTCACGTGTCAAAATTTCAGATCAAAACTCGAAAAAAACGCGTGGATATTCCCGTCCAACCTTGTTTTCAGCCTCTGGGCCAATCCAGCTCGTACACCTCAGAGATCGACGCACACAAATACGAGACCATATGATCCACCCACCCCCCCCCCCCTCCCCGCCGCATTCGACGCTATCATCCATTGCAGGGCAGCCTCACAGAAGGATGCAGGCCACCCTGCATGCGACTAGTCCAGCACCCCACGGCGCTTCGCGCTTGGTGCAAGCAATGCCTGAGCCTGGTCCGCGAAAACCCGACGTGCTCCGCTCCGGTATTGTAGGGATGCGAGAGTCTATGATCATGC
The DNA here is from genome assembly GCA_031213475.1 of Nereocystis luetkeana. Taxonomy (NCBI): domain Eukaryota; class Phaeophyceae; order Laminariales; family Laminariaceae; genus Nereocystis; species Nereocystis luetkeana. The sequence goes on along the minus strand of JARUPZ010000031.1, from coordinate 631,059 downwards.
GACTACGGCTACGCATGACATGAGTACACTCCCCCTAGCCGCGGCTCAATCCATCCCCGCCCCTCCAACCGCCTCCTTCTACACAACCACCGAAAAGTCTCACCATCGTTTCCTTGTAGCCCTGCAGCTTCTCCACGGCCAAGTCGGCTTTCTCCACAAAGCCCCCTCCCCCCCCAAACATGCCTGTCAACAAATTCAAAACCCCTCCGAGGCGTCCGCGCAGCTGAATGACCTGTAGGGAAAATATAATGGCAAAGAGCGCGTGTGTTTACATATATATACACACCCCAGCAGAACATGATAAGAGACAGAAATAGGATGAAAAAAGGCTCCCCGCATAACGCACCGGAAAACGCCATATTTTTTTCTGCAAAACCCATCAAATCCCAGACGTTGTTTTGGTCTTTGGTACCGATGGGCGCAGTGGTAACGCCAAACGAAGATATCATTTTTTTTACAGTTACTACTACTGCTACTCCTACTACTATTACCACTACTACGACTACTACTACTGCTTCTGCTGCTACTACTCCTGCTACTACTACTAATACTAATACTACTATTAATACCAGGTACTGCTGAAAGTCGCAATAATCCTATGATACCGTAACTGATTGGAGAACTATCAAAACAACGTGAAAAAGACAAGAAGGGCACGGTGAGTTCGTGGGTCCTTCCGTCATGCCGTCGGTCGGTTGTTTCGTTGGTCGTTCTCTTGCCTTTTCTAAGAAGTTGTCGAGGAAGTCGGGGAAGCCCAAAAGGCGGAGCGTGTGGCCGGTCGGTGCCGTGTCGATGATGATGCGGTCGAAGTTTTGTCTGTTCACGCCACGCGAAAAAGGCGTTACGCTTAGCACATAAATCCATACTTAACTGTATGAGACAAAAGAAGAAAACAAAATACAAAGACTTCCCCGCTGCCAAAAACGGTCATATTAGAACTTGCGGTTCCACAGAAAAAACATCAGAGCATACGGTAAATATTTCCATGCCTGACGCGAGGGCACGAGCAATGGGCGCACAAACTCTCGACCTGGCGACCCCTTACGCCGGTACCCGGTGCACACACAAAAAGAAAAAAAAAGAAAACGAAAGACGGACGGACTGACGGAGCCAACAAAGGGCACAAGTCACTATGCCAGACACCGCCACACTCCACCCCAACACATTCCCGCGCCCAGGTACTTCTAATTTAAACCGCGCAAAAAAAATACTGTATCCTTTACCCCTTTCGAGGTGGCCGAAGCCGAATCTACGACCGAGGTTCTACGACCACCGACCTAGATACACACCAAGTATATACGATTAGCCATATTCACCGAAGCAACCAAAGCACACAACGTGACGACACATTTTACAAAACATTCTGCTGCGGTCGTTCTTACGTAGCGACAACTAAATTGTCTTGGACTGAACTCATAAAAAAAAAAGGTTCGTGTTCTGCTGTCTCACTCACTCTTCCGAACGTGCCAGCTTGAGCACTCTAGACAGGGCCACGAGCTCGTCGATCCCCGGGGGAGGGTTAGCCAGCACCTCGCTATACTCGGACAGGCCGAGGCTCTGACACACGCAGGAGGCATTTCGGTTGGCGACAAGGGGGGGGGACGGGGTCGGGTGGGTTCGGGTCGGGCTGGGTTGTGTTAGATGGGATTTCCTCGCGATGGTGGCGATCGATTGATTGAGCTGCGTTTTCGTCCCGTTGAGGCGATACGAACATGAATAGCACCAAGTACCAGTATGAGAGAACCATGACATCAGCCGCCCACGTACTGCCAACTACAGCAGTACCAGTAAAAAAACTAATTCGAGGGTTTTCAGGCGATCGCCCGCAACAAAAACGTCACGAGATTCCGGTTGGGATACAAAGACAGAAACGTGGGGAATGTTCATAATTTTGTCCGATCGGCCCCGACTGGCTGACGGGGTGTGTCGTGCCTGTTTCTGTTCGTGAATCGTTCAGATACCGACCGGAACCGGCGTCGGCACAACCGACGGAACAACGCGCCACAACAACCAGCATCAACGCGGGTCTTAATCAGGATAACCAGCACTTCTCTTGTGCGCGTGTGCGTGCATGCATGCGTCTGTCTGTGCCCGCAACGATGTAGCTGTTACCATCGATACCAACAGTCGCACCGGCAACGCTGTCGACGCCAGGAGTTAGTTACATCGGTAGCACCATCGATGCCAAAAATTACATCGGCAGCGCAGTCGACATCAACAGCAACAGTTACATCAGAAACGCCGTCGACGGCGACAGTTACGTCGGTATCGGCGTCGATGTCCCACCTATGTACGCCGGTATAAAACACCATCGACACGAACATTTACATCGGTTACACTATCGACGCCAGCGGGCACATCGGTAGGGCCGTCAACACTAACAGTTACATCGGTAACGCCGTCGACGCCAACAGTTACACCGGTAACGCCATCGGCGCCAACAGTTTCATCAGTGACGCTGTGGACCCCAACAGCTACATCGGTAATGCTGTCGACATCGAAAATTACGTCGGTAGCGCCGTCGACGTCACACTTATATATAAATCGGTGAAAAAGGCCGTCGACACCAACAACTTACACCGGCTACGCTGTCGACGTCAACAGTTACATCGATGGCGTCGTCGATGCTCCGCAAACACCGGCAGCGTTGTCGATCTCACTGCTACATTAGGAGAGACATCAGCGCCACAGATACACTGATAATGCCGTCGGCGCCACAGCAGTCCTTAGTTACACAAGTAGAGCCGTCGAAGCCACAGTCTGCTACGCCGGTAATGCCACCGAAGCCACGCCTATATCGGTAGCGCGGTCGATACGAACAAACCTTCAGTTACGTCGATGTCACGGCTGATGAAACAATCTATTGCGGGCTTTGGATTGAGACTGCCCCTCGGTTCTTTGCGGCGGTTCTCACCGAGGCCACCGTCTCCCGCCCGCCCCGCTTAAAAATATATACCGTGTGGCCGGAGTAGGGCAACAGCAACCAAGAGAAACTGCTGCAATACGAAGAATCGCGCCGCTAGCTGTGTGTTTTCGTAACGTCGTTTTTCCAACAACCCCGTTTTCTATCAAATGCGCTCTCGTTTTTTCTGCCGCTTTTCCGCGAGGTAGACGACGCTCGTTCCAGCCTGCGGAAGGTCGTACTCCCCTGCGGTACGCAACGGCGCGCCCACTGCTATAATGTATTCGTGCTACCTCATTCGGCGCGGGAGTAGTTGGTTCTTTCGTGAAAACGAAGCCGACCCTCCTCCTCCCCCGCCCCTTACCGCCGAGGGGAAGAATCCTCTCTGTCACTCTAAATTCCATTGGGTTGGGTTCGACTCGGTCGACAAGAAAGATTAATGAAAGAGACGCTCGCAATCCACATGGTGTCGTCTCGCGACGCCGCCACCGTACACACCTCGACCATGTCCTTAGGAACACCCATCTCCTCCGCCATCCCCGAAATGTCGAATGTCGACAACGCCTCTTCGAACTCCTTCACCGCTTCCTCGGTGTCCACCTGGAATAAAGGAAGTGTGTTTCGACCGGAGATGGGTAGGGACGGGGGGGGCGTCACGATCCGCGGGGTTCATCTCCGTAGAGTCAACAGAAAGGCCACTTGGCCATGGAACGCGGCATTCCATGTGTATGAGGGGGGGGGGCTGTTGCTTCGTCTTTCAACCGCTGCTCGGTGGATGGAACGCAGCACCAAAACAAAGCTCGTCGCTGAATCGATCGGTTGAACCGCAAGATGATCTACGGAAAAAAACGACACCCACCGTATGATACCGATCGACCCGTCTACCGATCGCACGATCAAACGAACCAAGCACCTGAAAAAACGGACAGTCAACCCAATCCACATTATAGCCAACCCGAATTCTAGAAGGCAGGTGCACGAAACGTGGGAGGCGTTTTCTTCAAGACCTACCACGTACCGTACTCGCATCGTACCTCCATCGCAGAGAGGTTGTCCAAACCGATTACCCTCACTGGCTCCCCCCCCGACACGTCCTGGTCCAGAGCGTCGCCCAGCGAGTGGGCCGGGTCCGTGCTAATCACCAGCGTCCTGTCCGGCAAAAAAAGCACGGGTGCTATCGCGTGTCAGGTAAACGACAGACAGGCTTTCAGCGCGATGTAACGACTGACCTTGAGGTTTCCAGGTCTCGCGCCGCCCAGGATATATTCTAGTCGCCAGACGAGGGGGTGCCAGCAGAGTGTGTTCCGACAAAGCAGTACCAGGTAGCGAGGTTTATTGATTGCTGTTGAACGTCGTAGTTAACTGGGAGTCGCATATATAAAGACAGTATTCTTCTTTCCTCGGGCTGGAAGTGCTAACGTTGCGCCATAAACCTGCCTCTACTCCAGAGCTGTAACTAGGAAATACCTGATAGCACATCGTTGACGAGTACACGTGGGAATGCAGGGGTAAAGAGCCTCATGGCAGACCGGCATGCGGAAGCATGGTTGGATAGGTGCGCGTTGTAATATTGGGGTGATTCACGCCGAGTGATGGGTCGAGGAGGCGCCCATGTACGATGAGAGAAGGATCCAGCAAGCGTTGAGTTCATAACCCACAACTTTGACGCCTCCATTCACTCCTTTCTACTATGAATATGAATGCGATTAAATACCGGGTACGCCCTAACAGCTCTGGTGACTGCCGACTAGAGCGCTACCTAGAGGTCTACAGGCTGGCGGTGTTGATGGCATGATTCCTCAAGGAGGCTCCTGGATGCTGGGACTGCTACTCGTACCGCTCGGGGAAGCTCTTCGCCTTGCAACACGATGAGTGCACGTAGGGTCGAGCTGACACGGCGAGATACATACACGCTTAACTCAAAGTTCACTCTCAAACATAACGCCGTTCGTACAACGAAGCCGCCCCAGCGATCGGCGACTGCTATAATATGTATTGGTACCATACTCGCCGAGAGTCCAGACCGGTCATTCTAGATAAAGAAACAGGAAAGGGACAAGGGGGTTCCGTTCATCATCTCTTTTCTGACTGCAATACGCAGCACCCGACGCAAAATTCGGGAACAGCAGTCTGTGCGGACTCGCATGTACCGCATACGGGCCGCACGAGTTGACGTCTCTGGTGCTACATACATTGTTGTTCTCACATCAACTCTCTGACGAAGGAGTCCGTGGTCACACAAAAGGTGCTGGAGCCCTAGGAAAATCCGAAAAACGAAAAAAAAATCGAAAATTCGGCTGCCTCAAAATGCACGAGACGAAGAAAGCGCACACGAGCTAAAACCAATGTGCAAACTGAACTAACATGGCCACGGGTATATCCTCTCAACTATAACATAGAGTACCCCCGTTCCCACCACTAACCAACTCGTGGCTGCTGACTACAGCGGATGCTGTCTGAAGTGCTGCCTGCACCGTACGAAACGCACGGTAGTCGTGAAAACGAAAGAAGAACACACCTGCCTGCTATCTGGAGTGCTGTCAGAGTGAAGACTCGCGGATATGCAGTGAAAAAAGGAGCAATCGAACCTTACTACCACACGAATATCAACGATCGCTATCTCTTCCTGGATTGTCTGACACAAAAAGGTGCAGCACAGTTATGATACCACGTCCCTGATAATTGCGTAGGTTATTCCCCATGAAGGGTATACAACTCGTTAAACTACAAAGACCAGTGACGACGTTAATAACAAGTACAGGTAGATACTATTCTGCCTCGTGAAAAACAATACCAGGAAAAAACAAACTATGACCGCTTCTCTCGTGATGATGGTGTGCGCGCAGATCATGGGTCTCCGTGCACCGTCTTCCTGCCGCTCTTCATGGCCGCCTCATCGCCTTGGCCCAATCCACCCGCTCCTGTGCGCGTGCACTCGTTGCCATTCCCTTCCAGTCGATTTCCTTTCTCCGTCATCTTGAAAAACAAAATGCTCCTCGCACTTGCGGTTCTGATCTGAAAAATAAAAATTCTCGCGCAGGGGGAGGTCAATCCGTCTCTTCCCCGCACGTCGACGCTCAGTCTCCCTCCTCCCTCGTCGTCGAATCCAGCCTCCTACCGGCGCAATAGACTGTGCCGTAGTGTGGCCTGTGGTGGCGCCTGCCTCCGCGTACGGACACCCCGATTGAGCATTGCTGCTCTGCCGCAGCTGCCTAAAAAAGACGCGCGAATCGTAGGTCTCCGTGCCTGACGCACCACGTACGACCCAACTCTACTGCCGCCTGAGCCTCGCGGCCACAGGCAGCAGCGAGAAGGTATCACTCCTTGAGGGTGAGTCCGGCCTTACACCCGCCAGAAAGACCTACCCCACTCGCTATAAGCCTGATAGGGCATGCCTCGCAGCATACCATGCTACCAAGTAAAAAACAGCTAGAGACGGCCTGCTGGCATACAGAGCTTCTAGAGCTGTACGAAGGATATAGGAAGGTCAAGGTCTCCATACCTGAGACTGCCAGATCCTAATCGTATTGCGGTAATACTCGTAGGATGTGATCATGCATGTGACGAGATAGGGGGGGGGGCAGTTTGTATGGCAACGTCAACTACAGCAGCATCAGCTGGGAGTTTCGACACGTATAGTAACGTTTTGAGTATATCTCCAATAAAAACACCCTATCCAACAGAAGGACCCTTGAACAGCCACCACCTTCCAGAGCACAGGCTGGCCAAAACAACGCACCTTCCATCCCTCCCTCCCCCACCCCCAGCCCGACCTCCCTCCCCTATAGCTTCTCGCCAGGCAGGGGTCTCTCCTCACCTGAGCCCAGCGTCGGCGCACTGGATAGCAACGGCAGCAGCGGTAGATGTTTTTCCTACTCCTCCCTTGCCTCCAAAAAACACGAAACGCTCGCTGACGCCATTCCTTGGGTACAACAGCTCGCTCAGCCCCGATACCTTCTCCAGCCCCGCAGGTGCTGCCACGCTCTTCAACGCAGAAGCACCACCTCCTGGGGCGGACGGTGCTGTGCGAGTTCGGTCGCTTGACCACGAAGGTCTCGCGGTTGATATTTGACGCGTGGAGGATAGATGTCGTCTAGAGGCGGATGTTCTGCAACAGGCCGCAGACTGCTCTCGGTGGAGAGGGGAGGAGATTGTTGTCGGCCTTGCTGCGCGCGGGGTGAGGAGGAAGGCCGTGGTGCTGCTCGCGGTGAAGTACGCGAGGGAGAGGAGCGTCGGCAACGACTGGGGCAGCCTTCCCGTAGCAGCAGCCCTAACCCTCATGCTCGTCCGGCGTCGCATGTTGATATTTTGAGGCGTTTTTTTAGCTCGCTTATATGACGCAATGGCGCGCTCCTCCCCCGTAGGCTTGCCGGTAAGGTGCACTATACTCTGTCTTGCGAGGGTGTCCTACAGTGGTACAGACGCGACGGGGCGCAGTGACGCGTCTGCACATTCAGCAGTTGACACGTTGACACACACCGTTTCGATGAAAGTGGGAGTTCACATACATGGTATGGCATTATTGACAGGGGCTAGCAGTATTTCTGAGTTCTGAGAGCGAGGTGCAGAGAGCCAGAGAGGTGAAGAGGCCTACTACGATGGCTACGGCACACGGGCCAAGGGGGAAGAGGGGCTGGAGGAGGGCGGCTGCTGTGGTTCTTTCTTTTGCTGCAGGATGTCTCTCGGCAGCTCCGCCGAATGTACCACCGGGATGGACAGTATATTTTCACCAAGAGACGCCGTACGTGAGTTAGAGCCGTTATCCCCCAACATCCACCTGGTACAGAGCAGTGCACAGGCTGCGAGTACACGCTTTGAGACTTTACATTGAGCTGTACATGCTATTCGCAGTTGACTGTTGGCTTTGTCTGGTGTGCTTTGCGACTTGCTAGTGAGGAGGTTATCTTGCTTGGGACTGATATTCACTACTCCTTCTGTACGTAGCCATGTGGGCGTGTCGCACCGACGTGTGTTCCGTGTCGATCCTGAACAGCAACCACCGCGCGCAATCTCGATGCAACATCAACACATGAACAAGTGCTCGCTTCGACGTTTCCGCCCCTATATCTCGAACGCATGCTCGGAACATCATCGGTGGTTGCGAATCAAGCAGCTTGCCCACTGCCCTCGCCTGCTCTGCATCTACGAGATTCTGCCTCAACCGCCGTATGTTATTCACTACCGGTATATGGTACCTACAGTAGTATGATGGTCCTGCTTTACTTCATCTCATCTGTTCATTTGATATGAATCGGCTTTTACCGGTACATCCTTATCCTTACCGACGGCTACTGCTGTACCAGGTAACATCCATGTAAGCATCAACCGTAGACACTCCAAGCTTGCCGCGGTACTTGACACCCCGCTGAACCCAAACTTGGTGCAAATTGCAAACCCGATGAAAAACCATTGGCGGCGTTTTTTTGCCCAGTTCTACAACGAAAAGACGGGAGAAACTACGTGGGACCAGCCCCGCCCTGCGCTTCCAACCCCAACTGCAGCGCTTGGCCGGACCTCCACCGAAGCCGGACAGCATCCTCGGCGACAGTCCTCCACGGAGCGTCACCAGGTGCAGGATGAGCGTGGGCTCGGTGGACCCAACGCCAAGAGGGGTTGGTTTGGACGCGGGCGCGCCGCCCCCACGAAACCGCAGCCGGCTGCAGCTACAGCGCTTCAAGCTCGACAGCCGTGGCGGAGCCGCGACGCCGGTGATGAAGGCATGGAAGGGTATGTCCAGGCGGCAAACCATGAAGGTCGAACTGGGGACGGCGGCGGCGGCGGCGGTGGCGGTGGTAGGCGTGATGGACGCTCCCAAGAACAGTGGGTAGGGGAGGGTGTCGAGTCGTGGAGCCAATCTGGCCAGCGGCGCGATGTGGCGGAGGTAGGGTCACGGCAGGAGCAGCGAGGGCGGAAGGGGGGGGAGGTGCTTGGCCCCGGTAGCTTTGGGGGGCAAGGCCCGCCAGGTGCGTTCAGCCCCTATGAACCTGAAGCCCAGGAGAAACGCGCGGCGGCGGGGTGGGGGAAGGTTGAAGATGCGGAACCGTGGAATCCATCAACCGGCGGGTCTCTTGCAGTGCCGGGCACACACCAAGGGTCGACGGCTTACGACCCCGCAGTCGGGGGTGGCGGTGACAGCAGTACCGGGGGGAGTGGTGACGCTGGAGGTACCACGTGCGAACAGCCAGGCGGTAGCGATGAACTTATCCCAGCCGATGCTGCTGATGTCGCCACCACTGGGGGTGCTGCCGCTGCACCGGCTGCCACCGGGGGCGCTCCCTTACCCCGCTCTGATGCTTCCGACGGAAGCGCGGGGGGGGAAAGCGACGACCTGCGTGGTTGGAGCGGCGGGAACGATATCTCTGGTGTGTTTGTGCCGCCGGCGGAAACAGGCGTGGGAGGAACGGAAAAGGCGGCGCTCAGTGCGGATGCGAGAGACCAGGTGCAGAGTCCGCAAGAGGTGGAGACAGCAGCGGGGAGTGCTTCCGACGAGGGAGGCGACATGGAGAGTCGTCGGAGGCAGCAGCAGCAACAGGCGCAAGATCGAGAGAAGGGGTTGACCGAGAAAGGACGCGACCGGGAGGAGGAGACACTTCAAGCAGTCACGGTAACATCCCAAGCCGAAGAGAAGTCGGCGAGGAAGGATGCGACAGCCGAAGAAGCCGGGCCGTCTTCTGATGGGATGGCTGAATGGTTCTCCCCCCCACAAGATGTGAGGAGTCAGAACGCCATGGCGGCCCCAAGAAACACAGCCTGGGGGGAAAAAAAAGTGGGCGGCATGGGTGGGAGAATGCAGACTTCAGACGACAACGCTTCAAAGGTTGAGGGCGGGGGGACATTGCCTGTTCGGCAGGAAGATATCCAGACGTCGGCGATTGGTGGAGAGGGTGACGGTTCGCCAGGACACGGGGAACAGTTGTGGGCGTTCGATTTTCAACCGCAGCCAGAGCCACCACAGCAACAGCAGCCACAGCCACAGCAGCGGCATTATGGGGGGGATGGAGTGAGGCACGAGGCTGAAGGGTGGGACTGGGCAGATCCTTGGGGGCAGGGAGACACATGGGGTGCACCAGGTACACACCATAAGTGGACGCTTCTGGCAGCAGAATACTGTACAGATGTCGGATGTGCGCGATCGTAGCGTGGACCAATGGTAGGAACTTGCGCTTGGTCAATGAAATATGTAGCTACGCTTGACGGGTCGCTACAAGGCGGAAACGGAGCCGTTTCGTCACAGCCGGAGTTCGATCTGTCCGGCATTGCGCACGGGTGCGCGGGGGGGAAACGGGGAGGGGAACTTCATCCGCTGTATCGCAGTCAGCGAGCAGGATCGGCGGAGAACGATGCTCTCCTGTCAGAAATCGCTGCTTGTCGCTGGTGCCGATCGCTTTCTTGTACTTGGCTTTCCGCGGCTTGCTGATTCCCACCCCTCACCCCTTTCCGCCCTCTATCGGCGTTACACCTTCCCCCCCTTTCGATGTTTGACGCGAGTACAGCGTGGGGAGCGGAGACGGGCCGGACGCTGGGGAGTGAAGGCACGGAAGGGCACCCGCCACCGAGCGCTCCCCCTGAGAGCGGATTCGGGTTGCCGGCGGCTCCCCCCGTCGCGGTCGGCGGGAACGGGTGGCTTGACAGCAGCGGGAAGCATGATACGAGCGTTGGGTTTGCCGCGACAGCTGCTACGGATGATGCCGCTGCCGCTTCGGCCGCTGTCTTGAGGGGGGCGAATGAGTTGGAGTTAGAGGTGGCGTTGGCGGAAGCGCAGAGAGAGCTTCAGGGAGCTCGCGAGGCGGTGGAAGAGCTTCGGTGAGATAGTTAGGTGTGGGTTCGGCATGGCTAAGTTTTTCCTGGGGGAACAGAGTGGCAGGCAACAGCTGGAGAGGTTATTTTCTGTACTGTGAAAGAAACAGCTGGAGAGGTTATTTTCTGTATTGTGCAAAGAGACGTATAACGCTAGACGACGCTGCGGTCGCCATTTTGTAGCGGAACTCTAGGAGGGTACGGAGGCGTGTTATTTTTTATTTCTCTTGTTTTTTAGGGGGTTTCTTTTCATTGCAGGTGCTTGCGCCCTCGACATGTTTTATCTTCCGTCGTCCCTCCCCGTAATACATATTGATCCGAAACTGAACGCGGGCAAGCGTTTTTTTAAACGGCCGCCTTTCCGCCGCCCCGCCTCCGACGGTTACGATTGACGCGCACGCACAACCAGCGCCGCGCTTAAGAAGCGCGAGGATGCCGAGGCTGCCGCGGTAGCGTCGGCAGCAGCCGCGGAGGAGAAGGCGGTGGAGGCCGTGGCGCTGGTCACCCGTCAGGCGGAAGAGGCCAAGAGTAACGCAACCGCGCTAGGGCAGTGGCTGGTTACGCTCGGGTTGGAGCAGGAGGAGCTCAAGGGGCAGCTGGCTGCGGCGCAGTCGAACAGGTGGGGCAACGAGTGACTGCCTTGGCTTGGCGCCTGGGGGAGAGAGGTGTATCATACCCGGCTGTGTTCTGGCAGAAGCGCGCCGTGCACCCTCTTACTCGGTATGTGTGGTTTGTCTTCGTCATTCGTTGTTGTCATCGCTCCCCTCGTCACTGGTGCAGGCTTTTGGGTATCAAACACCAGTTTTTTTTTGTTCCGAGGTTTTCTTTTTTTCTTTTTTCTTTTTTTCCTTTCAACGAACAGAGTGCGGTGCCAGTGGTGGACGGGACGAATGGGTGAGCCACATGAAAACGTGTGGTTTTTTATTCGAGTTGGGTTGGCGTTTTTTTTTTTGTGTTTCGTGTTGGCGTCGGTGTTGGTGCCGCTATCGCCATGGTTGGTGCTGATGTAGAACCATCGTAGCGTTTCGGCGTCATCGGCGGTGCTCCTGTTTGTGGTGGTGGTGGTTTCCTGGACCAGGGCGCATTTTAGCCTCCCGAAGGGCCGCCGGAGGCAAAAGTTTCGATACGTACGTACCTTAAAGTACGCCGGGGAGAAAAACTCTAGATATGCATTTTGCGGGATCTGGGGCGAAACCAGTCTTACCAGGTATACACGTTTTTCTCGCGTACGGGGACAGACTATCCCCCCCCAAAAAAAAACTGCGCAACACCTATGAAATGTGCTCTGGTTTCGACTATTGGGAGTCAGGTTTGTCTCCATTGTTGCTAGTGCTGTTGTAGACGCTTGATTCAGCCGTTCCCTCTCCCGCGCGCGTCTGTTAACAGCACGTCGCTGGTGGTGGAGATGAAAGCCCTTGAGAACAGCGCGAGAGAGGCGGAGGCGCGGGCCAACTCCTCGGAGGCGAAGGTATGACGGCGCGCTACTAAAGCTGCTTGTGCTCCGCAGGCGTAGGGTGACGAACCCCCCCCCCAAGCAGGCGGGGGGGGGGGGGGGGTGCGGCGAGAGAAGGGGAGGGAGGACTCGCGTGCGTATCGTACTGCGACCCGTTTTTTCGAGTTAATGTGTAAAACTGAACCAGGATTTTTCGGGTGCGACCGGTAGTTTTTTTATTGAGGTTCGGCGCTGATTGCCCCCAAGGGGCCGCCTCCGCGCCTTGTTGAGAAAAAATACCGCCCCACGTGTGCGGAGCCCAGGGCATGCGGCGGGTGAATTTGTCCTCCGTATACACCTGGACCCCTGCCCTGCGAGTGACATTTTTTTACGTTCTAGGTGGGAAAATGTTTGATTGCTTCTGACCTTGAGAGCTTCAGTACCGCGGTGCGCGCAGGAGGGGGGGGTGTACTCATGTCATGCATGGCCGTAGTCGTATGACCATCGGCTTCGGGGGGAGGGGGGCGGGGGCGCTGGGAAAGTTGGGACTGCCAATCGGGCTTTCAGATGTGTGTCCCATTGCGAGAGACGGCCCAACCCGCCACCGCCGCGATACTAACGGCGGGTTCTGAGCCGACCTTCGGTCGCGGGGGGCGCGACGGCGTCGCTTTTGTATCAGTGCCTGCCTTAATTCCCCGGCTGCAAAACTTCAGGCAGAAACGCCTCCATCGGTCCCCTTGTGCTCTTTTGTTTGTGTCATCCGTTCAGCTAAACTACGCCCTGGAAGACGTGACAATGTTGGACGAAGGCTTGAAGCAGTACATGGACGGGGATGGCCGTCGTCAGTCTCCTTCGGTTGGCACCCTATCTTGGAAGCGGGTCTCCGAAGCTTATCTCCGGCCACTGGTGAGTGGCGTGCTTTTCGGTGTCGTTGCGCGTATTTGTCATCTGTTGTTGTCGTCATTTGTTGTTTTTTGCTGGTGGTGGAGGTAGTGTCGGTGTTGGTGGTGTTGGTGGTCGTTGTGTTAGTGATGGTGGTGGCGTTGATTATTTGTGATTGTGATGGTGGTGATGGTAGTGATGGTGTTGTTTTTGCTGGCGGTGTCAGGTGGTTAGTGGTTTATGCTTAATTTGCTGCCAGGGTTTGAATGCCCACAGTGACTCTTCTACCGTCTCCAGCTTCATCCGTCACCGCGATGACACCGGGATCCGTGGAGTTCTGGCGCAGATTAATAGACAGGTGGAGAAAAGTTTCGCAGGGGCCGCGCTCACGAAACGTTAGCAAAACCGTCAAGGGTAGATATGGTTGGACGAGAGGAGGAACTTTCGCGGAAAGACGCGGCATGATAAATGAAACCAAGTACAAAGGTCGACAGTCGTCGGGGGGCGATCGGCAGTTTTCCGCGCCTTCGCCCCCCCCACCACGACGACTTCAAACAAACGAACCTTATGAGGAGGGTAAGAGACCCAACCCCATGCCCCGTAACGGTTTTGATTTTGGAATGGTTCCTTCTCACATTGCGATTGCGATTCCACACGCGTGTTTAGGCCGCACGCCAATTGAACGACCACACCCTGTCCTGCACCGCCTCCCCCTCTTCTCCCCTCCCCGTTTTCCCCCTTCCCCCTCACCCCTCCCTCCTCCCTTCCCCCTTCCCCCCGCTCGCCTCTCGCCTCCGCTCCTATCGCTGCCTAAAACCGGCGCAGCTCCCTTCCAAGCTGAAAGCGCCCACTCCCGGGGAGGTAGAGGCCGCGAAGCTGAACGTGTCCCTCGGGCGGGCGTTGGAGAACAACACCGCTCTGGCCGAAGCTGTGCACAGCAAGGACGACTTGGTGAAGGACCTCAACTCGCGCATCAAGCAGGCACGAGCGGCACATTTTGTTTGTTTGTACTGTTTTGTGTCGTTCTGTTTTGTTTTGTTTTTTGTTGGAGGTTTCGAAGGCATAGCGGATTGTAAGGTGGGGTGCGCGCGGGGGGGGGGGTGGCGGCTGAGGGGGATGTTGTGGCGCAGTTTCGTGACGTTGCCGCGCCTGTTAATAGACGGTGTTTTTTTTTTTTTTCATTGTGGACGTTCACCGTGTTGCTGGCTACACCGCTAAATTCTCGCTTATTCCAGCCGCGACCAAACACTAGTGTGCAATCTGCTCGCACTTTTGTTCTCGGCAACAGCAGCAGCATCGGCAGCACAAAAATGCTCGGTACACAGTTGTCTCGGCACTGTTCTTGGGAGGGGGCGGGCACGCTCTACCTCCTCCCTGCCTTCCCGCATGTCGGCGTCCCTTGTCGCGCTTTGATCACATCGCCTTGTCCCAGCCGACCACGTCTCGTTTTTTTTTGCTGGTCATCTCTCGTGCAGTTCCAATTACACGCGGTACGAAGAAAAAGGGGTTACCGGACGCTCAAGGTTGGGCTGGCGGAGCTTACCCGCGAGGTGAGATGTTGGGAGGGGCAGCTGGCGGACAGGGAGGCGCCGAAGGGTGCGGGGAGGGGGGGGGGGGGGGATACCTCCGCCACCGTGTTGGTTGCTCGCCATTATTTGTGTAGCAGGAACTCAGAGAGTGCTTTTGCAGGCACTGTACGTGGGTTTTGAGCCTGATGACAAACCGTGTGTTGCCATGTTGTTGGCGACGGTGCCGATCGGACCCGGTTTATTGCTCTCGCCCGGTTGCTTGGGGGCACCGGCGCTGGCCGAGGGGGGGGCTCGCACCCCTGCGTATAGACCTTCTCCGTATAATATGTTCTCCATACTCCAATGGTTGTTACCAACAACCCGAGGCAAGCTTCCTAGAATTTTCTATTCTCCAATCCGACCAACAGAATATGTTCATGTTTGCCGATAGCCCCGAGTGGCAAAGGAAACCCGCGCGTGCCGTGGGCCCCTGGTGTGTCTTGGACACCTGTCGCTGGACACCCGTCGCGAGCGGGGAGGGGAGGAACACGCTTAAATTGATAAGGAGGAGGGGTGTTGGCCTTGAGGTTACGTTCGGAAGTCAAGGCTCGCGCGAGGATCGCGCGATGCAGGTCCCACTAGCACGTGGTTCCTAGGCTGGCGCTTCCATCGTACGCCCGATAGCAATGCGACGCGATCTCTTGTTATTAAGTGGTGGTTCGTTGTTGCTGTTGCCGCAGAGATGCGGTGTTCGCATCGGTCAGCGGAGCGCCTGCAGCGGCAGCAACCCCTACTTCCGGGAAAGCGACTGTCTTGCGGCTGCTTCGTCCTTTTTTCGTCATTTCCGCGGCAGAACGTACCTATGCGAGCCGGCAGCTTTTTGCCGTTTTCGAGCTCTTCTGCCACGCGCTTTTCTCCCTCTCCAATATTTGTCGGTCGATTGCCTTCTTCTTCCCCACTTCTCCGAAAGGCGACACCCGATTGTGCTACTCCGGAGCGCGTGTTCGCCCCGGCGTGCGGGCGAAGAGAGCCGTTGACGACAGAAAGACCCGTTGGCAATGAAACGGCCCAGCTCGAACGGCTGCGCTCCTTAGCGTGCCCCGTTTGGGTTAGCTGAGCCGGTCGTTACAGCACGGACGGCGGGGGTTCCTAACGTGCTGCGTTTTGTTTTGGGTTAGCTTTTCGCCGTTTCATGTGCAGTTTTGAAAAGTCTCCGGACCAGATAACCGTTGGCCCTGATAGCGGTTGGCCCTTGGTTTTCCAGTGTGTCTCGGTGGCGGCTCTTCGTTATCCGAGGGGGGGATGCGAGCATCGAATGCAGTCTGCGAAGGTAGGCACACGTCGGAAGCACTCCGATCAGCGAAAAGCTCTCGGTTTGAACGAGTTCAAGCAGTTTGATATAAGTCGACGAGCAGGGGAAGGGGGGGGGGGGGGGTCGAACACGCGCTAGAGCACACGGCATAAATCGGGTTTGTGTGGGCGATGAACGCGAATCCTGTCCCGTGCTGTGACCCCTATTGACATTGAATCAAGGCGGACTGGGCTAGTGGGAAGGAAAGCAGGATGAAAATCGTTACCACTCTGTCCCGATATTTAAGGACGGTTTTGATTAAATATTGGCATACAAACACATGCCTTACAGATTGATACCCGGTAGGTCATTGGTCAATAATCACCATCCTCTGGTGCCGTTTTCACGCGCGTGACTTTTCGTGCCGTGCTTGCCGACAGGTCCAAGCTAAGGAGTCGATGGTGATCATCCTGGCAGTGTGCTTGTTCGGGACGAAGGCGGTGCTGGAAGGCATGAGCGACGCGTTTCACGCCCAGGTAACACTCTTCGTCGCTACGAAGAATCGCTAACTCGACAAGCAACACGCGGCCTGTGGTGCCTTTAGCCCCCCTCGCCAGGCATCTCACCTAGCCGGGGCACTCGGATGACACGCCGGTCGTACGCATGACGGAAGGTAGTCGCGCCATGGAGGGTACAAGGGGAAGCGTAGAGGATGAGGGGGGGGGGGGGGGACCCCAAGCGAGACGATGTTTGTCCTTTGCTAGCTCGCGTTTTATACGTCGCAGAACAAGACCATCTGGCGGCAAGCAACTTCGTCGCCGTCACCGCTGAGCCGGCTTAACCGCTCAGGGACCCCGAAGTAGTCACCAGAACAATGGTTGGTTACTTTGGCGTTGTCAACCATCTACAATACGAGCAGCGTGAGCGCCCGGCAGCAGGACGGGGTCGGATCATGGTACGCCCGTGCCGCAGCACGACTTTGTTGTATTGTAACTCGGACTCTACGCCGATCGGTATCACCTCCCACGGTGGCCGCTTCTGTGACCGTCACCTCTTGTCGTCAATGTTCCCCTCTGTAGTCCCGAGAGAGGGTCACTTAGCTTATTTTCCGGAGCCTCCCGAGCAGGAACGGACCATGGGCTTAGAGGGGAAAGAAAGGGCGAGAGAAAGGAGGTATAAGCTCGTTCGGTAAAAAAAAAGAGGCGGAATCGGGGTGCCGGAAGGGACAAATGAATTTACGGCACAAGATTGGATGTTGAGCCATTCCTTCGTGTTTCCACCATGACGCGATCGTATCCCCCTCGTGCAGTATGTGGCGTGCCTGCGACCGCTGTCTGCTGGGATGGGCGAGCCCCCCAACCTCCACCCCCTCTCCCCCGTTTCGTGTGCTGTGCTCCCCAAAGCGAGCGGATGTCGCGATTTTCGAAGTGCTGTTGAAGGAGAGGGAGGAAACAATTCAGGCGCTAACCATGGATTTGGACAGCAGAGCCACGTCCGTTGCGGTGGGTGCTTCAGTTCGAGATTTCCATTTTTCCGAGGCGTGCGGGGAGGGGGAGGGTTGGCGGGGGGGGGGTGCGGGGATGGGGTTGCACTCATTTAGGGGGGGGGGGTGCACTCGAAATTATTCATGGCCGTACTCGTATGATCGTAGACCCTCGCATCCCTACGATGCCGGGACGGAGCATGTCGAGTTTTCACCGACCAGGCGCAAACATTGCTTGCACCACGGGCGCAGTACCTTGAGGTGTTCGGCGAGTCGCATGAAAGATGAGCTGCATCCTACTAGGAACTGTTTTTGAGGCGGACATGCATATGAATGACAGCGCCAATGAGTTAATTTATTTTATGGTGTGGACACTTCCAGAGACAGCAATGGGGATACTATGTAACTGCCTCGTGAGTGCCTTACCATAAACACTACTGGTACGTGATACGAGCATTCCCATTGTTCGGAGAAAAGGATCTCCACCCCGCACGAACTATCCAACTCGATCGCCAGCTGGGACAGACCACCAAAAATAAAAATCGGTACCCTGGTTGTCTAGTTCACTTGGTGAGCGGCGTGTTTTACAGTGGTGTTGCCAACCGACGCCAACCCAACCTATAAATTATAGTAGGAGGGGGTAGGGGAGAGGGAGGGGAGGTTGAGGACACGAGAATGGTGCAGTACGGTGTGCGCTTTGTTGTTGTCCTCCAGTTGTGTTCGACAACGCAGGCTAAAGCACAAACGGAAGAGGGGGAGGGGGGGGGGGGGAAGCGTTTCGTTTTCATTAGGACGCAGCCGGCGCTCAACAGATACACCTCTCGCACAGGTTGAAATGCGTAGGTTGGCGCACTCTCGCACTTGACACCCGCTTGTATGCGCGGTATGCGCGGTATGCGCGGTTGACAGGGCTGTGAGTATAGCTGCTCGCTATACCAGAACGTTCTTCGTTTGTACATATAGCCGTCATTGTCTTGGAGAGGATGGGAGACGGGGGGGGGGGGGGGGGGGAGCGCAGCGTGCGGCTATATAGCGGATGTTTTAGTTTTCTTCCGCGAGACAATGCCCGAGCGTTGTTTTTTTACCCTCATACTACGTACCGCAACATGTCCCATACTAATCTCAAAAGTAGGTTTCCCCACACTTATATCAAGTAGGTTGTCCTAAAAAATGCGGGTGCAGTTCTGGAGAGGTCAAGAGGGGGGGCTGGCGGGGTGGGGCGTACTCATATGTTGCTTGTCTTTGTCATTTGACCATTGTCCACGCGTCCCCTTGGAGACGGAGCACCGTTTCTACTCCTGTTAGAGACACCTCCAACATTTGGGCGCTCGTTCAGAGGGGGGGGTAGAAAAAGAACCGTCGTTCCCCTCTCTTGTTTCTTGTTTCATAGTTCTTTGTTTTGTGTTGTACTTTGTCTCGTTTCGGCGAAAAGGCACTGGAAAGGTCGCTGCAGACGACAGAGTCGGCTCTTGCTGCGGTGGCCATCTCCCTCGGCGCGGAGGAAGACTGCGTACAGCGATGGAAGGGTGCGGTTTCCGAAGTAACCCCCGAGACCGGCGACGACGAGCCCTTGGCGGTGAGTTAACCCCTTTAGAACCGCAGTCCCGTTTTGGGGACAAACTACTCGGAATTTGACTGGTTTGTCTCCAAAAACGGGACTGCGGTTCTAAAAGGGTTAAGGGGGGAAGGGGTCGTTTAGAACTAGAATCGTATTTAACGTTTTCTGAAAAGCTCGCGCGCAGTTGTACGCGGTCGAGACCGTATTGCTGTATATAGCGTGGGAAACAAATACCGTTATCATACCTGGTAGTACGTACTGCTTTAGCGTGGGGCTGGGGCGGGTGTAGGAGCCGGTCGTAGGATTTCGCGCTCGTGCTTTGATGGACTTGAGAATCTCGCTCCTCTCCCCTGTTTCCTCGCTCGCTCTCCGGCTTCGTTTCTCGCTGATTCTTAGGAGCTCCTGAACGAGCTCCATGCCGCCGCGGCGTGTAAATTCCCGAGTCCCCTCGGGCTCGAGCATACTACGGGTGCCATCACGATCGCCATCCCCAGAGCCGTAGTGGGCCAGGTGGAGGGCACGAGCGAGGGAGGGGATCGTGGACGGAAATCCCCGGGCTTCTGGGGGGGCGTTTTGAACGCTCTGTGTTGTCGTCGAAGAACAGAAGGAAGCTGATGAATCGTTGCGGGTTGTACTTTTTTAGTAAACAATAACGTGGCTGTTGTGTCGTGGAGGCCGCTTGAATAGAGAAGAGCTACTGCAGCTGCTTCGGTGCCTTTTCTTTGTTATTTTGTTCATTTTTCTTGTCTTCCCTTTTTTTTCCCCTTCTTTTGGTTTATAGAGTGAATCGGCGGTAATTGCGGAGACGCGTGTGCACTCGGCACACGGATCGACGCATGGCACCGAGGGTGCGTAGATCGAGGGGGGATGTGTTGTTACCCAAACAGGGTTACCCTTCCTTGCCGTCCTTTTCCGAGCAGTGAGTAGAAATGCTTGTCGAAAGGATGGGTGTGAGTGTGTGCGACCGAAGACCCGCAAGCGTCAAGCAAACACCGCGAGGACCGTTATATCGTTATTTCCCTCTTGGGGCTCCAGGGGGGGAAATCGACGATGAACAAGTGACGGCCTCAGCAGCGGCCACTACTATACTGCTGTGCGTGATTGGGGCATGATACTCTACAACATGGTGCCCGAGTTGCAATAGTTGAAAGGAGTCGTACGGCACGGGCGTACGCAACATGATCCTACCTCCTACCGGTGCATACTGCTGGGCGAGACGGTTCAATGGTAGATAACACCACAAGGTCACCACGACCATTGTTCTGGTCGCTATCGAGGGCCCCCGAAAGGAGTTATGCCGCGGATGCTCCGTAGATTCGGCAGTAGTACGTGTTTGTAGTCCTTTCTTTCACGCGCACCGAGGTTGCTTCGTACTCCTTTAAATGGCGGGGCAGTGAGGCCGTCGAACTCCCCCCTCTGCGGCAGCGATAAATTATCGCCCAGAAGATGTGTACGCACCGTGATGTACTCGTGGTACAGTACCTGGTAGTAGTTTTTTTGCTAGGATTCGGCGGGGCCAACTGCCTCGTGCGAAGCCCTGACCGCGCGGCTTACGAGGAAACATGTCGGGAAGCTTTTTAGAATCATTCGCGTTACTGAATACGTACCTGCTCCACGACTGACTACAGCTTCCTGGGCAGATCCCTGCCAGCTATTTGCTAGAGTCGCCCCCCCCCCCTCCCTTGTCTGGCAACGAACAACTGATTTACTGTAGTAGAATAACAGAATAAGCCGGAAGGAAGAGGCGCTACTGCCAATCAACTAACTGCTGCTGGTGCGCAGCACGGCGGACAGCACTCGCTGCGGTCGACCTTCTTGGCGTCGTTTAACGAATGAAGGCGATGGCCCCCGTTTCGTTGCCGCCGTCGGTACGATATCGTTAGGGCAGATACTGATGGGAGTGACCCACTTTTGAAGTCGTCAGGTGATGACCTATTTAGAGCAGCGCTTTTTTTGCTGATGGATTGGGAGCAATTTGTAAACCTAAAACTGCTGTAAAGTACGAGGCTACTGGATATACAGGTAGGTACTGCCAGTGTATACATATGGCACCTCGTACATACAAACCCATCGTCGTGCCTTTCGGCCTTGACTTCTGAACGTCGAACACTGCTGGTCATATTTTACGTTGGCGTGTACTGACTGCTGTGCACTGTGCATCTATCCATATCGACCTTGCCGGACACACGCATCTTTCGACAGAGGGGAATGCTGTCACTGCTGCAAAAAAATGTCCCTCATTACGTTCAGCAGCAGCAGCAGCAGCAGTAGTTCCAAGTATTTTGCACCTCGGACCTACTGCTGTAGGACATAAAAAGTGCCATCAATTCCTACTTCGTGATTCGCTCTATTAGAAACTTCAGAGGACTGACATATTCCTGATGTGTATAAGTAGCTCATGGTGCAGGATGGGAGCGGTGCGTATCAAAGATGTCGGTTGACATACTTTGAACCGCTTGACAGAATTCAAAGATGTCGGTTGACATACTTTAAACCGCTTGACAGAAATCTGTCAAGGAGCCCCAACACTAGAATTAGTATATTCACTTTTTTACTGGCCTTGGCTGACGTCTTTGGTGTTTATCGTACGTAGTCTGCATGGGCTGTGACATGTTTTCTGCGCTGGATCAACAGCATGCCTTTGCCCATTATTAAGTGAACGAACTTTTCAGCCGCCTGCTGTTTTGGTAAAGTTGATACACATACTCGCTGCATTATTGCTATGCTGCATTGCTGGGCTGCCTGTGCCGCTGTGTTGCTGTTGTTGTGCGCTACTTATATTCACGTGATGCGGTGGGATAAAGGCGAAACGGCTGGAATGTGCGAAAAGCAACTTTGAGTGAAGGTGCCGACTCGACGACCCCACTAGACTCGACGACGCGACGAGCGTATAACGGAGAGATCCGCGCGACATCAGAGCACCATACAACGCCATTATCGGTGTCGATGCACTACAGCACGTTTGCGCTTGAGCCAGACCCAGGCCAGACCCCTCTAGAGCTACTGTAGTGAACCGTGAACACTGTTGTAGCAGCACGATACAGCTCCAACATGGGGGATGTCATGGAATTCGACATGGGAACTGGAGGTGGCAGGGGCCGGCCGCCACCACGAATTGCCTCGAGGCTCGCAGCTGCTGGGAGGAGAGCCGGAGCCAAGCTTACTGATGGCCCTGTTCGAGCTAGGCCCCCTTCAGGGTAGGTGATTACCGCAGACTGTCCCGCATTAGGTAGTATAAAAGTCTCTCTTCGGCATCGGGGTACACAGGAGTAGCCGTGTTAATAGTAGCTTTCGTCGACAGCATCGGGGTACACAGAGTATTAATATTAGTGTTTATAGTAGCTTTCGTCGGCGAGTGAAAAACTTCAAAATCTTGTTGGTTGCTGTTGGGCCGCTTACTATTAATATGTATCATCCCTGAGATCAAAGCTCTTGGCTTATTTCGTAAATAGCACCTGGTACGTATCATACTATTACTATATTAACAGTACTGTAGCTCAATAGTGGAAACTCGAACCACACGACGCACGCGTTCGATATGGTTGAGCCGCTGGCAAGGTTTACAGTACTGTAGGTCATTCCTCGTGGCTTACCCTGATACCTGGTATTCTTCCACCCCAGAGGTATTTTGTTTGGAGCCTGTCCTGTCACCACGGGCTTGATTCTGGCGATGAGTTGCTGTAACGCGACAACAACAATAACGACGACAACGACTACAGCAATCCTTGACGAGGTCATACACTCCGTAGCACGCTTTGATCGGAGTATTACACACACCTGCCGCCAGCAAACAAGAGTTTCGACGAAATTTCGATCTTACAGCTGCTGATGAGTGGGGGTGCCTCTGTTGACCCTTTTAGACCTGCAGTCCGGTTTTGGGGAAAAACCACTCAAATCCCAAGTGATTTGCCCCAAAAGCAGGACTACAGTGTTGAAAGCGTGTCATACTTCAAACCGCCCTCGATTACGTATTCTCTTCCGCAGGCGACCAGAAGCGAAGGCGTCGGGGCCAGGTGCCACGACCGCCAAGAGACCCAGCTTCGCCACTACAGACTCCTTTCGATCACGTCGGAGAGAGTCGACTACGCGGGGGCGTGGCTCATCGGACGACGAGGCTGCGGCCAAGCCGTTGGCCAGGAGAACAACCGGTTCCCCTCCCAGACACGCGGCGGCAAACCCCGAGCGCAGGGGAAGCTTCGACGCTGGGGCTGGGTGAGTGACATCACCGCAATTTTCAAGCGGTACATCAGTAAGAGGATGATGTCCGGGTGTTTGTTGGCCTTACGGCACTGCGGGAGGGCGCTTGTTTTGACCGCACGGTCGTCTGCAGGGGGGAGAATATTCACGACCTATGCACACACACGCTGCTCTCTCTTGTGATTGCGATACACGATTAAAAAGTCGTCGTGGTTCCAATCTTCGTGGTTGTTTCTCGTGGTTCAAGCCCTCGTGAATAAAATCCTCTTCATTCAAATCCTTGCGATTCAAGTCCTCCTGAATTAAAATCGTCGTGATTCAAATCCTCGTGATTCAAATAGTTTTATCACGCAGGGGTGCCACATGTATTCGTCTGTTTTTTTGCTTGCTTATCCTTTCGTTTTCAGCATGCGAATACCAAAGTTATTTGCAAGCAACGAGTAAAAAAAATCTGGGAGAACGTGCTAAAAACAAAAAGAGCCCGTATTTATTCGCGTGCTTTTCGCTCAAGGCGATATGGTAATATGTTTAAATTTCTGCACTGCCGGTAGGCGATAGCTCAAGGAATTCGAGGATAGACTGCTCTATGCTGATGTGATACGAAATATTTGAACAAGCACGCCTAACTCTCTCTGAGCACAAAACAGCGGGATATTATCGCTTCGGTTCCCGATCCCCCATGATCCTGGCCGCCAATGCTTCGGAATAATCTTGCGCCGCAAGATGTCCACCTCAACGGTACGAACAAACACCCACTTTGCCTTTTTGTACACAAAAACAATACGACTCGTACGGTGCGCCTGGTTTCGCCGTTTTCTCCCCGAACAAATACTTCGTACGGCGATAATATGCTGAGACGTGTAAGGGCCGTTGCTATCGGAGCGCTATTTTTCCAGATTTTCCAGATTTGTGAAAATTATGAAATTCGAATTCGTATCAATATACCAAGGCGTACTGTCACAATTTGTGAAAGTTAACAGAGGGCAAAATGCAATGTTGAACTCCACATATTTGGGAAAAAAATAATCGAGTAAATCCGGAAGACAAAATATTTGCGCGACAAAAACAACCCCACTCGTCTGGAAATTCTGAAGAAAAGCTCTCCGACATCATCGGCTCATTCATACCTTCTCAAGTGCATATACATGTTCCGGCGAAAACCCGCCCCACGATTAAAAAAAATCGCACACCTACGATACAAAACTACACAGCAACCACTCAAATATCACAACCACTCCATTATCGCAACAACCACCCAATTATCGATATCCTTTTCTAATGTGTAGACGTTCATTAATCTCCACGCCCGAGGAAGACGATTTTCCCCACTATGTACTTCGAATTTAATGGGCTTAAATATGTGTGATGTTTCAAAAACTATTGTGAGGAGACGATATGCTGAGACATGTACGTGCACCTGCTTTGTGTCGACGTACAACTCCACCAAAATCTATACCACAGTTCGACCGATGCGGGAAAGTTTCGCCTGGGGCAGAAGATAGAGGGACGCTTCCGCGGCAAGGGGCGGTGGTACAAAGGCCGCGTCATTGGCGTCAACCCAGGGGGCACGTACGATCTGCGCTACGAAGATGGGGACGAGGACCTCGGGCTGGACGCTTCTGCCATTAAATCAGTGGACAGCGCAGGCACAGGCGCCGCCCGTAATCCTTTCCCTGCGTCCGAATCATCCGCTGTATTAGCTCGAAGTGGCGGTCAACACGAGCGAGGGGCGGGAGGCGGCAGCAGCCCCCACATCGGAGACCGGGTAGAGGCTCGCGTACCGGGGACAACACGGTGGCAGCAAGCCACCGTCGTTGGCGAAAATCGAGATGGCACATTGGACGTCCGTTTTCGAGACAACACGGAAGAAAGAAACCTCGACCCTAGATCGGTGCGGGCGTTGGACGGGAACAGGGGCGAAGAGGGGCGGAGGCGGGGTAGGACGCCTACCGAATCATTCAGGGTAGGGGATGACGTCGAAGCTCGTTACCGCGGGAAATCGACGTGGTTCAAGGGCGTCATTCGGCGCGTGAACGACGATAACTCGTTCGACATTCGATACGCGGACGGTGACCAAGAGATGGGAGTGGATTCGAGCATGGTGAGATCGCTCAGCGGTCGCCCTGGCAGTGGCGGCCGCGGCGGCGGCGGCGGCGGCGGAGGTGGTGGAGGCGTGTCCGATGTGGAGGCTTCGAACTCTGCAAGCAGACGCTATTGTGCTGGTGACAAAGTGGAGGCAAGATTCGGCGGTAGGGCTCGCTGGTTCAGAGCTACGATACAACGCCCGAACAGAGATGGCACGTTCCATCTGCTCTACGCCGACGGTGACGAAGAGCGGACGGTTGATGAATCCCTCATGCGCCGGATCGATGACCGTGGGGGTGGAGCACGATCGGGGAGCAGAAGTCCGGGTCGACGAGTCATATCCGGCGCCAGCTCTGAGGAAGATCTACTGGCGAACCCCAGCTTTCGCCAGGGTGACAAAATCGAGGCGAGATATAAGCGGGGGCGGCAGTGGTACGTCGGAACCATCCGCGCTGTTGGGCGGGACGGAACGTACGACATCCGATACGAGGACGGAGACATCGAAGACGGTGTTGACCCAGGGCTCGTAAGGAAAATTGGTGCGGGCAGCGCCGACTCCCTTGGGTCCGCAGCGGGCGCCAAGAGGGGAGCGTCCGGAGATTTCTTGGAAGGTGCTAAGGTCGAAGCGCGGTTCGGCGGTCGATCTCGCTGGTACAAAGCGACCGTACAGCGAAGAAATCGCGACGGATCCTACCATCTTCTCTACGTCGACGGCGACGAAGAGAGAGCAGTAGAAAAACACATGATTCGAAAAATCGACGAACCGGACCAGGGTTACGCCAAGACAACGGGTCAGAGGTCAGTAGCCGCTGCCGATCGAGATTCCTATAGCAAAGCAGTTAGTCCCAGTAAGCCACGCGTCGGGGACGAAATCGAAGCGAGGTACAAGCGTGGTCACAAGTGGTATCCTGGTGTCATCCGGGCGATTAACCGGGATGGAACGTACGACATTCGGTACAAGGACGGCGATACCGAGAGGGATGTAGACCCGTCGCTTCTCCGTGGCGAAGGAGGCAACAGTATTGACACCTTCGCTTCGTCGGAGGAAGCGGCAAAAGAGGCCGGGTACTCTAGAGGCGACACGGTCGAGGCGAAGTTTCGCGGTCGCTCGAGTTGGTTCAAGGCTACGGTTGAACGAGACAACAGGGACGGTACATACCACCTTCTCTACGAAGACGGAGACGAAGAGAGAGCTGTCGGCACGGAACTCATGCGTCGCGTCCGTGGGAGAGAAGGTTTGGCAAACGCAGCAGCAAACGGAAGGGCGATGTTGGGGGGGCGGAGCCCCAACCGTCGGCCAAGTAACGAGACGGACTTCGATTCGGTGTCGAAAAAACATCGGGTTGGCGACGACATCGAAGCTAGGTACAAGAGAGGGCGTAAGTGGTTCCCAGGTACGATCCAAACCGCGAACCGGAACGGAACGTACGATATCCGCTACAAGGATGGCGACGCAGAAAACGATGTAGAAGGGGCCCTGATCCGAAAAAGTGGGAGAAGGGGATCACCAGCCGAGTCTTTCGCAGAAGAGGCAGACGGCGAAGACTTCGTGGAAGGCGACCGAGTTGAGGCGAGGTTCGGCGGTCGATCGCGTTGGTTCAAGGCGACCGTGGAGCGAAAGAACCGAGACGGCACGTATTTCCTTGTTTATGCGGATGGCGACGAAGAACGTACTGTAGAGAAGAACCACATTCGGAGACTTGGTGGCGGCAAGGAAGGACACGGTAGGGCGGAAAGCTCGACTAGAAGGGTTGATTCTTCATCATTCGGTAGAGTCTCGGAGGGGGATGCTACGAGAGTTGTAATTAGCGTTGGCGACAAGGTTGAGGCGAGGTACAAAAAGGGACACAAGTGGTACCCGGGAGTTGTTCGCGCTGTGGACAAGAGTGGCACGTACGACATCCGGTACAAGGATGGCGACAGCGAGTACGATGTAGACCCTATTTTCGTCCGGCGCTCGAGTGACGAATCCCCGGCATCCAACGCGGACCCGAAAATACGGAGTGGTTATTTCTTAGAGGACGAAGACGTGGAGGCCAGATTCGGCGGACGTTCGAGGTGGTTCAAGGCTAAGGTTGAGCGGGCGAATCGCGATGGCACATACCACCTCGTGTATGCCGACGGAGACGAAGAGCGTTCGGTATCTAAGGCCCTCATGCGCAGGCTTGGAAGTGACAGCTCAGCGCAAGAAAATAAGAGTGTTACTAAGGCGGGAGGGGGTAATAACGGAAACAAGAAACACCGCGTGGGCGACGAGATCGATGCGAGGTACAAAAAAGGGCGCAAGTGGTACCCTGGAAAAATTCGAGCCGTGAACAGAGACGGCACGTTCGACATCCGCTACGCGGACGGTGACACAGAGCGTGACGTCGAGCCTTCAATGGTTCGTGGCAAGGAAGCTGCAAGCGACGACTCTCAAGAACCCATGACAGACGACAACTTTCTCGAAGGAGATAAAGTAGAAGCTCGGTTCGGGGGGCGATCGCGTTGGTTCAAGGCCACCGTGGCAAGTAGGCACCGCAGCGGCACCTATTCGTTGCGTTACGACGACGGCGATGAGGAGATGTCCGTTGAGAAGCACCTAATTCGCAGGGTCGGGATAGACAAAACTACCGCATTCGAGAGCAAAAGTCCCGGACGGCGAGTAGTGTCGGGCGCCGATTCCGATGTTGATTCTCCTGCGGTGAAAAAACTCCGAGTAGGTGATGATGTGGAAGCGAGGTATAAGAAGGGGAGAAAATGGTTCCCCGGGAATATCCACGCGGTTAACCGCAATGGGACGTACGATATCCGCTACAAGGATGGAGACAGTGAGCGCGACGTCGAACCCGACCTCGTTCGTGGTCTGAGCAACGAGCTCGGTGGTGGCAGCGACTTCAAGGTAGGCGATAAGGTTGAGGGTAGGTTCGGTGGGCGGGCTCGTTGGTATAAAGCTACCGTCGAGAGAGCCAATAGGAACGGGACGTACGACCTTCTCTACGCCGATGGCGACGAAGAGCGTAATATAGAAAAGGGCCTCGTGCGCGGGATCGGTGGAGTCAGCGGCGGCGGATGGTCGAGGAGCAGGAGTCCCGACCGGCGCGAGTTATCAGGAGCCCGGATGGGTGACTCAGCACAGCCGGGTGGAAGTAGAGCGGAACTACGGGAAGGAGATGAGATAGAAGCCAAGTACAGGGGCGGTCAAATGTGGTACCCGGGGTTGATCCGCACCGTCAATCGCGATGGGACGTACGACGTTCGGTACAAAGATGGGGACAGCGAACGTTCGGTAGACCGTGGTCTCATACGCCGGGTGGGTGCGAACGGTGTCGACTCTATGGCCTCCCGGGTAGACACGACCACCGCCGGAAGTCTCTTAGCCGGTGATGAAGTCGAAGCGAGGTTCGGAGGTCGATCTCGATGGTTTAAGGCCACGGTAAAACGAAAAAACAGGGACGGGACGTATCATCTCCTGTATGCCGACGGAGATGAAGAACGGAGCGTGGAGAACGACATGGTGCGTAGGATTAATCATAGAGACGATTTTGACAACCGTCTACCCCATGGGCGGGAGGAGCCCAGAGCAGGGCGTCAGAGATCCGGCAGCACGAGCGCACTCGGATCGAGCGCCCCCGATTGCTACCAAACCGGAGATAAGGTCGAGGCACGATTCGGAGGCAAATCTCGGTGGTTCAAAGCCACCGTCCAGCGTGAAAATTCAGACGGTACTTACAGTCTAATCTACGCCGACGGCGACCGGGAGAGAGCCGTAGAGAAATATTTGATCAGGCCCATAGCAGGAAACGAAGAATCTAAGGGGGGAGAGATGTCAACCGCTGAAGCTCATCGCGTCGGAAACGAAATCGAGGCTAGGTATAAGCGTGGACGGAAGTGGTACCCGGGAGTTGTTCGGGCCGTTAACATCGACGGTACGTACGACATCCGGTACAAGGACGGAGACTCCGAGCGCGGAGTCGAGGCATCGCTCGTGCGACACGGCAGTGGAACCATTAGGAGAGATAGCTTCAGGACTCCAGAGACGCAGGCGGCGGTGAACGGATTTGAAGTAGGGGACAAAGTGGAGGCCAGGTTTGGCGGGGGTGGTCGTTGGTTCAAAGCGACCGTCAAGCAGACTAACACGGACGGTACGCTAGACCTTTTATACGCCGACGGAGAGAAGGAACGTGGTGTTGAGAGCTACCTCGTGCGGAAAAGGGATGGCGGCGGGAGCGAATTAGAGAGCGTGCGACACGGTAGTGCCAGGCGGGCAGTGTCCGGTGCGGATTCGGAGACCGACGTCGACTCAGGCGAGGCTAAGCATAGCGATCGGAAAGGGCGGGGTGCATCTCAGAGAAGAGATCCCCCTCGAGTGGGGGAGGAAGTCGAGGCCCGCTCTCGAGGCGGTTCGAGGTGGGTGCCTGGCAATGTTTCGCGAGTCCATCGTGATGGTTCCTACGACATCGACTTTGGCGACGGTGACAGCGAGCGGGATATCCCAGCAAACCACGTGCGACATGCAACAGTTGATGGTGGGGGGACCCGCCGCGATAGAGACGCTGACCCAGACCGACGGCTCGGAGACGTGACTAGCAGGCAGCGCAAGTTCACTATTTTAGCGGGTGACCGCGTGGAAGCACGTTTCCATGGACGATCGGCTTGGCGCCGGGGCGAGGTCATCAAGGTGCACTCCGACGGCACCTACGACATCATCTATGCCGACGATGAGCGGGAAAGACGAGTCGTTCCTGATCTCGTCCGTCTTCCGCACAATGCTGCCTCACGTGACTCTACCAGCGCCAGCCGACGGAAAAAAATTGCGAACAGCTCCAGCGACACGGAGGAAAGTCGAGAAAAGGGGGGACGAGGTCGCAGCAAGGAGAGGAGGGCTGCACTTCTGCAGGAACCACCAAGCGAGGACGCGGAACTCGCGGCGGCGAGAGTACGACGTGCCCTCCGCAAAGCCGGGAAGACTGTCGACGACTTGACGCGGAAGCTCGAGCGTACACGAAAGATGGGCGATGGCAGAGACCGAAGAGGCCATCGCAGGGTTGGAGGCGTCGACAGAAATGCTTTGAAAGCCGTGCTGGCAAGCATCAGCGTGGAAATCTCTTCAGACGAGGCGCGAGCACTGTCCCGCTGCTGTCCGGACGCGCACAATGATCATTGTGTCGATCCCTCGGCCGTAGCTTCCCTGGTTCGGGGTGACCCACAGGACAGGAAACGTGGAGGTTCTGCAGATCAGAAGCGGTCCCCCAAACCACACGTTCGTGGTCGCCGATCATCTTCGTCGTCTCCGTCCCCATCGTCGGAATCGCAGTCGTCAACGGCATTGCGCCGGCGGCCGCGCGGAGCTAGTCGACAAGGTAGTTCCCCCTCGTCCACAAGAGGCGGGAGCAGGAGCAGCAACACCAGCAGCAGCAGCGAGGTGAGGAAGGGCGGGCATCGATCAAGCCACCGGAACACCCGCCCCGAATCGCGAACGATGAACAGAAAGTCTAGGTCACGTAGTCAGTTGCCTTCGTCAAGGAAAAAGGGAAAACTTGGGTCGAGTGCTGGAACGACGACGAGTAGTGACAGTGAAGGGGGGGGTAATACGTCATCGGAGGAGAGGGCAGACGGCGCGCTGGTGGGCAAGAGCGGTGTTAGCGCGCTGAAGAACCTCGGAGACCCAGCTTTCGATGGGAGCATGCGGCGGGAGTTCATGAAGCTGAGCGGCGGACGGCGTCATGAACTGCCCACTACCAACTTGAAACCGTGAGCACCATGCACCTCTTGGGCAAACAATGTTATTTATTACCTACGCCGGTGTTGACCTGTTAGTTATTTGAGAAGGGAGTGCGACAAACAAAATGGATATATTTATATATATATATGTTGTGTAGGACCCTGATTTTGTGGACGTCTCTAGTTGCGCACACGGTCCTGTTTCTCGATCCCACCAAACAGAAGCGGGCAACACAATCAACAGCAACCGACCTCCTTTGAAACGTCTGCTAGACTACATACAATCCGCGTTGCCTCGTCTCACGAGATGAGAGGGTGTTGGAGATCGCATGATGTGTTAAACGGGTACAACCTCATCCGGTCCGGGTGTTTGTCTCGAAGACCGCTGAATGCAGAGCGTCGACCTACTGTAAGACAGTACACAACTCAGCTGGACTGCTCTTCTCACCTCATTGATCCCACGTTGGAATGCAGCAACCAAAAGGATGCACGCTGCACAACTCAAAATTTTAAAGTAATAATTTCATAACTTTTGAAACATAGACGAAACAGCATATTTAGATATACTACGAATTGGTATTCATGACATACCTGGTATATGATACGACTCACCCTACCAACCGCCCCCAGCACGAAAACAAAACCCTGCTTGCTATAACTTTTCTAGTATATTCTCCTTCCACGCAGACTTCTTCGACGCTTGAGGGTCAAACTCGACGGACGGGCTCTCGCCGAGGTGATCGCTGTCCTAGATACCGAGGGGACCGAGAGCTTCTCTCTCGAAGGGCTGTTCGAGGCGGCGCTGTCGGTGGTGGAACAAAAAAAGGTGAAAAATCGTTCGCAGCGGTACGCACCTACCGTGTGATACATGCAGCCCAAACATGCATGGAGGGCAAACGTAAGGTGAACAGCTTCACACCGCCAAAAGGTGATTTTTTGTCGACCGTACTAGGTTATACATCCACAGCCCAAACATGTTGAGAAGGCCACACGTTAAACTTAGCGTGCCCGCGCTCCATCAAAGGGGTCAAAATGACACACGAAGTTGATATATATGCGCAAAACGGAGGCTTGCACAGCAGCCTTCAACAGCACGCGCAAGAAGCGCGGTATCGGTATGTGTGTGCTTGACCAAAATGCCCTCTTTCACAAGCTCCCCCGAGGGACCGATAGGACACCGAACGAAAGTTGTATCGATGCATGGAGTTTGTAACGCGGTCTTCAACAAGCGCGACAAAGCGCGGTACATAGCACGTGCTTCACCGCAACGGCCCCCGTAGCACATCAAAGGATTGATAGGATAGCCCACGAAACTAATATCGATGTGCACACGGAGGTTGACAACGTAGTCTTCGGTAGTACGCGCGACAAGGGCGATCGCTTATACGCTTCACCGCAAAGACCTTCACACTACACTCAGAGATCGATACATAAGGCGTTCACGCAGTTTAGATATACCTGGTACTTTTAAGTATGTCCCGAAGTTTGCTACGACACGGCCTTCGCTACGAGAGGCAAACGTTGAAGCACGTCCTTGACGGCAATGACCCCCACAATTCGCCCTGTCGGCTGTGCCTCTGCCGTTGGTACATGGGAGCTTACAACGCAGTCTTCTGTGTTGTGATCGGCTCGATCACGACGGAAGTGGTAGCGCATCTCTTTATCTATACAACTGGAGGCTTTTTTCAACCCTGGGGACACATTTCTTGCGTCCCCGCTTTTTGGTTCCAAGATTCTGCACATTTTTAGCACCGCAGCATGTATGTGTTCTTCACCGCAATTACCTACTTCACGCTTCGCTCGGATTTGGCTTGCCCCCCCCCGACAATGAAAACCCCTTTGATCGCGGACAGGTCGTCAAAATTCACGCCGCCATTAACAAACAGCTTCTTACACCCAGCGGCGGCCGCGGGGGCAGTAAGCGCAAAAAGAGCGAAGAGGCCAAAGCTGCCATTACCGCGATCTCTAAGACGCTGTCCAAGATGGACCATCCTAAAGGTTCAGGCCTCCTCGAGGTTGGGGACATCCAAAATGTGGTGAGCAGGTCAATAAGCATGGGCCAATAGACACGCGTTTTTTTTTTGTCGTGCGGTTGATAACCGCCAAATGGCTGACTCCGTCAACGCTAGAATGGCCAGTTCTGCTGGTTTTTACGGGGGGGCTAATGTGGTAAGAATCACAACCCGCGATGGACCCAAATAAATCACGTATCCCACTATGTTTACTCACCATATTTGGTCCTGTCCCCCCTGAACAATAGCAGGGCGGCCGTGTGTAGGCTGACAATAAGTCACCGACTAGATATTGGTTGGCTAGGTGTTTGCAGTTGGTTGCGTTCGGTAATTTGCGACGGGATGCGACTGCGTGGCTCGACGATTTTTTTGTTGGAATACAAATTGAGGCGGTTGGTTGGCTTGCTTCGCCACCCAGCTATTCCAACTGATGAGTAGCCGTGAAAATGTCCAGCCAAAGCATGCCTTAGTCACACCCCTACTGTCCAGTCAGTTGATCAAATGGCAGGCTGCCAAGTTGTGAGATACGGTAGACTAGACGTGACGAAAGCCGCTGTTTTCCTACTGCCTGTCCGCTGGAGCAGTCTTCGCACAACATACTCTTTCGACATTTAATACGCGGGATACCCCCGCTATTGATAGTGTTCCGCATGGCCTGCTTTGAACTTTGAACCCCGAGTAACGCCGAACCCTTCTAATTCCTCTCATCGTCTTCACTG
Source organism: Nereocystis luetkeana (assembly GCA_031213475.1). Taxonomy (NCBI): domain Eukaryota; class Phaeophyceae; order Laminariales; family Laminariaceae; genus Nereocystis; species Nereocystis luetkeana. The sequence goes on along the minus strand of JARUPZ010000031.1, from coordinate 597,490 downwards.
CCTGTGCGCAGCTTCAAAAAGCAGGGGCAAAAGTGCGCAGTGCAGACGCTGAGGTGCTATCGGAAAGACTTGATCCAGACGATCGAGGCAAGGTGGACCGAGAAGCTCTGGTCTCGTGGCTGACGTCGGGTCTTGACCCTCTGCAGGTGCGTCCCAGAAACTTGTCACGAAAATATGTTGATACTTGTACATTATTTAGATTAGGTTTTTTAGAAAGTTGTTGGTATATTAATGGTATGGTAGTATTCCAGAAAAAGATCTCACAATATACGTGTATTGAGTATTTCAAGAAAGTCGTTTACCTGGTATATACGAAGTATTGATACATCGAGTATTTCAGGATGTTGTTATTAATGATACATTAATGGTAAGCTTATCAGGAAGTTGTTTACACATTTATAGCATCATGGGTATTTCAAAAAGTCGCCAATGTGTTGATATAACGTTTTTCAGAAAGTAGTTATCCATAATACATTTGTCCGATGTGATTTCAAACGCTTGTTCTAGTTCCTGGACGACAGAGCTTGTCGCCCAGGATGGAGACAAAGGGCCCACGCTTCGGTAGCCATAAAAGCGGAGCGTACACGAGTATATACGTGTTGCAAGCGGCGACCAACGGCATGATAGATTGTACCGGATGGCGCTCTCGTAGCTAATCAAAACAGTCTGTCGACAGCTGTCTCAGGTCCCAGCTCCGCTCATTCCTAGTTTAAACATGTGCCGAGTACGTACCGGGCATGTCCTAACGCGCACGCTGCGCTGGCGCCTCTCGCCCCACCCCGTCTTTTGAAGACGGACTCTCGAGCCTCGGCTCAGCTGCGGATGCTTAAGCCGAAACTTCGTAAGCCGGAGAAATTTTTCAGGAGCTTCGATATCGATCGACAAGGGTCGGTGAGTGAAAAAATGTAGAACAAAGGTTGTGCTCACATTAAACGGGAACCATGTTCTTGTCGCCGCTTGAAATTTCGCCTGCCCCAGTGCTATTGAATTATTATTATCATTATCAATATCATTATTATTGGTATTATTATCGTTGTTATTATTGTTGTTCCCATGTTTATTATCATTATTATTATTGTTATTATTATTATTATTATTATTATTATTATTATTATTATTATTATTATTATTATTATTATTATTATTATTATTATTATTATTATTATTATTATTATTATTATTAATAATATTAATATTAATAATATTCACGATGCTCAGTTTCCGCTCACCCCTTGTACCTCCGCATGCCTCAAAGTTAGTCTCCGTCGAGAGGACCAAAGCCCACACATCTGTCTCTTGTTCTAACCTTGTGCGTTGGTGTGAGACGGTTCTTGTGACAGGAGTATATCGGGTCTAAATTTCCTGGGGCGCCTCACTTGAGGAGCCCTGTGTCTCACTCACTAAACTACCTTTTGAGAAAATACGTATCACGGGGGACCATAGTAAATAGAACCAAATATTGTTGATAAAAATAGGTAATTATATAGGTTTTTGTGTTTACCGTAGGTCCTATTTACTATGGTCCCCCGTAGTAGTGGGTAACGCGATGAACAATCCCCATGACCTATACGTAAGCGCTCTCGAAAAGTATTGTGCTTTACAAACGGGATACCGGGTAGTTCCTCAGCTGACGAGCTCCGTCAGACAGGAACAGTTGTCTTGCAAGGCAAAAAAAAAGAAGGCTACGATGTACACCTGTGGTGGCTTGCGTCGTCACTTCTTAACCCTTTAAGGACTGCAGTTCGGTTTTGGGGACAAACTACTTACAGTAGAGATTGGGCGGTTTACCCCCAAAACAGGATTGCAGTACCAAATACTGCTACTGGACTGCCAGGTAGGTGTATTTCAAGTACGTACCTGGTACCTGGTACCCGATACCAGGTAGCACTTTTCGTCGCTTGCTTGGCCCGTACCCGTGACGTTCACCTAAACAAACAAACAAACAGCACGCTCAAGCTAGCGCTCACTGGACTCCACTGGACTCCCCTCTTTCCTTCCGATGTCTCCCGTGCGTCCGCGCGTCCGCATGCTCCTCGGCCACGCGACGCACGTCCAATCCAAACAATCGTGTTGTCTTACTATTGCGCTTCGTGGCGAAAAACAAACCGCGACGTACGTAAAAAAAGGTGACTAAGGCCGACTTCATCTCCGCCCTTAGTAGGCTGGGGTTTATCCTGACGCACGGGCAAGCGACGGCGTTGGCGGCCGAGTACCACGGCGACTACTCGCGTTTCTTTGCCTTACTGGGAGGATCACAACGCTTCTCAGAGGTCGGTATAGTATACCAGGAGCCATACAAAGCGTGTCACGGCGGAGGGTTGTTGCATCCGCGTTGGGCTCGAAGTCTTGGCATCGGCGAAGCGTACGGAAGCCGCTAGGGAGATCATTTCGGTAGAAAACCCTCACCATGTACACCGGGTTAGACGATAGCCGCTGTTGGCATGGTGTACACCCCACTTCTATTTTTTTTTTAATTGTTTTTTGTTTTTGCGATCACTCACAAAGATTCCCATAAATTCGACGCTAGCGCCTGTCCGAAGTATCTTGCTCATAGCACATGGATGTAGTGCGTTGCCTGTTATCGCATCGGAGTGACCTGTGTGTGGCAGTTCGCCAACATGCGTGGTATCACACATGAAGGCAACGCAAAACAAACACAACACTAACCCCCCCCCCTCCCCCTTTCGACTTTCGTCGATTCCCGTTCGCGGATAAACCTCTTACTTCACTTGCGTTGCCATTCAGAGTGTGGTTTTTAGCGACCGTGATAAGTACAAGGACTCTAACTGCCGTGTACCTCACAGCAAGCGCACATCGCAAAATCAGTCCGGCGATACAATAGCAAAGCCTGCGACGTTTTTTATTTGTTTGTTTCGTCTTCATCTGCTCTGTCACGATATACAACGTGGGCGGGGCATGTAGAGGGGACTATTTCGTGCCAATGTGAGGTCTCAAACAGTCGCAAGAGCGCCACCCTAAAAATTACGTTTTCGTACTGCTAGGATAACGTAAGCCGCTTTGGCTGAAATGTCCCATGCCATTGAGGCTACTCCATTCCATACTTCCTCCGCCCCAGGGGGGAGCCTCAGAAGGTTCTGACAGTGGAGACGCTGGGCTCCCAACACGCGCTAGAAGCAAGACCAGGGGTGTCGCGCGGAGGCGAGTCGGCCGCGGTACAAACGGTGACGGTTCGTCTGAGGAAAGCGACCAGCCGCACACCTCCGGGGATAGCGAGGGAGGGGGCGATGGGGAGGGTGGTCTGCTGATTGGGAAAAGAGCCAGGTGAAAGCGTCTCGGGTGTCTCGTTGTTGTTGTTCGACCCTGCCTCGATGTTTCACTGTTACACGTACTCATGCACCGTAAGACCACGGCTGATTTTATATTGTTCGGGACAGTCGCCTCATTGTTTGTCTACCGCGGTTCATTGTTTGCCGTACGTACCCTCATTCGAACAGAACACATCCGAGAGGGCCCAGCGCAGCGGGCGTATGGACCCCTACTTGCTCCCAGGTTTTTTAGTTCCCTTACCAGTGCTCAGCGCAGGTGTATCGAACCCTACTTTGCTCTGTTTTTTTCCCCTGATTAATAGTGCTGGGTGATATACGGTGCTGGGTAGGACTGTGAGTAAGGCATGGCTTCGCTGGACTTGACGGGCATGTTTAGGGGGGAAACCGATGGTAATCAGGACCGAATGCTTATGGTGTGTAAACATAGGGGGATACCTTGGTCGGTGGGGGTCCATCGTGGAGTTCTGATTCTTACTGCATATGCCCACCCGTGATATTTATTTACTAGTTGGTGGCGAAGTAAGCAAACTAACCGACTTAGTTTTTTTTATCAAGAAAAAACGCCCGTCAAGCCACACAAACTCGCCAGCCAGATCTAGGACCCCGCAGATATGTCTCACTCAACTAGTAATAGCTGTAACACTATGAATAGCGAGCCAACTATTATGAGTCGGCCACGACTTATAGTCAGCCAGGCTCACGGCCCTAGCGCTGGGACATTTTGTGGATACCCCTTACACTCGCTTTTTTTGTCCCCCACCTCGTGGGATGGTCGAACGTCTAAGGAAAAACCCACAAACAAATCATTATTATTGTGCTTGCCATCCGGCAATGTGTACTGTTGGTCCAAAAAAGACTAACGAACAGAAAATTAATAACTCTCCAGAACAAAAACGCAGCACAGAATCATACGACAAATCGGAAGCGATGTGACGCACATGAGGACTACCACAACCAACATCCCTCTATCTCATCCATAGGAAATACCACCCCCCTCCTTAAGCGCTCCTTAAGAAGCATAATAAGTAAGTACGCAATTCCTTGACGCTGTCATCCATATGCAAGTCCGGCTTACAATCGGTTCTTCGTAGGATGCAGCTCACCCTCCATGCGACTCGACCAACACCTCACGGCGCTTCGCGCTTGGTGCAAGCACTGTCTGCCAGGTCGGTGGAAACCCGACGTACTCCGTCCCGGCATTGCAGGGATGCGAGGGTCTATCGTTGTATGACTACGGCCATGCCTGATAATGAACCCTCCCGCCCTCCCCCCGGCACTCACGGGATAAACCTAAAGGGAGGCTCTGCGCGATGCATTTGAGCGCACATGTAGCTCCACTGGTGGCGTGAGAGAAACGTTCGATTCGGCCGCCAGTTCGACCGGCAGAAAAGGGCACGCTGGTAGAGGCCAAGATGGTCTAGCTGGGCATGAGCAGGTAGGCGCGGCTTGTGCTCCTCTTGTCGTCCTCCAACGACCTCCTCCGCGTATGCCACATGTACATCCGTACATACATACATATATACACGCGCACACTGCGCGAACAGACACACGATTGATCTTGATTGTTTCCCCCGTTTTTGTTCTTCATTCCGGGAACGTTTATAAACCATCGACGTATTTAGAACACCTCATGCTGCATTGGCGGATGGCAAAACTATCTAAATGGTCCATGGTTATTGATGTTTCCAGGGGAGCTTAGTTGTTGCTGTTACTATTTCCCGGGGATGATTAGTGTCGCCGGCCATCGGAAGAAAACCGAACAAATTTGTTGGTATTAGTTGTCTTTCCACCATGGGTTGTTTTATTTGGTTCTCACTTTTTTCCCCGATAGTTGTAGTCATACCTCAAGCCATTCCGTTCCTCTCTACCCCTAGGCGCTGCTTAATGCACTGCCAGATATGCACCTTGAGGTGCTATATCTAGCAGGTACATCGTACGTATCTTAATGCCGAATGTACCTTAGTGCAACGGGGTGCATTGCGTAACGTAATACGAAGTACTACCTTAATGAACTGTGCATACCTTACTGCACGGCGCACCTTACTGTATGCACTATGTATGTGAAATACCTCAATGCACTACTGTACTTGCCTCCTTGCCCTATGAATATAAGGCACAGCGCACCTTAATGCATCAACTTAATTGCGCTACAGGTGAGTACCTTAACGAACTGTGTACTTTAACGCAATCCGGCACGATGCACTTTTCGATCTATACATACACACAAAACCCCCCCCCGCAGACAAGTCGATTCCTCCGGCGGCTGAAGCTAGACTTGAGCGAGAGCGACCGTTCCGTTCTTCTTGGCGCCCTCGTCGGACCTCTCGACGGAAACGGAGACGGTGGCCGTGGTGGCAACGGTGGAAGGGGAGTTAGCTTTGAGAGCGAAGGAGGGAGCAGGCGTGCCAAGCGTGGCAAGGAGAAGGGCGGGGGTGACGATGGAAGCGGTGTACGAGTATTCTTCAGGGACTTCCTCGAGCTGGTTTTGGCTGAAAAGGTGCAACCGTTCGGCTTTTTTTGGCACGTACAGACTATACGGTACTTTACAAGGCTTAGTTTGGGTAGGCGCTTGGTTAAGATTTTACCAGTAGCCCAACAGATTATACTTCCTTGACAGATTAAGCTTTCCCAACCCTGGTTTTAGGCAAGTTGCGCGAAATTCGCAGAGGGTACATACATCAAAATGGCTCAATTTTTGTTTTAGATATTGTTCTTTTAAATTTGCTGGAGTACTATAACTCCATAACGGTTACGATCACGAAAAAAACATGAACAGAAACAAGACGTAACTGTACGCGAAAACACGCAAGCTTAACGGGTCAAAGCCTATTGATAACAGCTACCAGGTATATAGTTAACCCCTGCAAGACACAGGAGTTCCAAATGCACTTGCAATATGCTTCGAAACAACTGACCACTCTGGCCTGAAATATAAGAATCGTTTAAACATTCAATATGAAGACCAATAGTTCCTTATATTGGCAGACACCCATCGTGGTACATCGTCCCCTGAAAACAAAATCACTACTTTACTCCGCCACGTTGTAAAAAAGGCCGCGGTATCTTCAGCCGAACACGAAGATGTACATTATTGTGCGCACCCTCGCGGTGATTTCGTCCTTCTTTCACCGAGCGAACATACGACAAGAGACAGACGAACAGCTGTTCGTTGATGACTCTGATGCGGAGATAAAGCGAATTGATTAACGTATTACGAATATAACGGAGGGGGAGATGGAGGAGATGGAAGTGACATAATTCCCTCGGAGTTTATGTAAAGTCGAGGTGGCTTTTTTGTCACCGAAAAACGAGCGAACCGCAACGTATCCCCCCCTTCCCTATCGTCGTGTTCAGCCATCTACAGATCCGAAACTGTCATTCTTGGTTGTCGTGGGCGCATGATCTGTGCAGTACAGATTCAACACGGGAACCATGTCCTAGATCATACAGATGAGGAACATATCGACCCTGAATGATCTGTAGATGACCTATCTGACCTATCTCTTCTATCTGCCAGACGTGTGAGCTGCTTCGAAAAGGAGAAACTCTGTGAAAGCTCTCCCCGCTTGACATCCTCCCCTCCTCTCAGGAATCAGCAAGAAATTGCCCCCTTTAGGGGTGGTGCCTTACTGTCTGAGGTCCTCGCACGAGGAGCTCCATGTCTCACCCGGAACATGACTTCTTCGAATAGTTTTACTCTGGCAACCAGATCAACAAAAATGTGTGCGCTACTGTAGTCCTCGAGCAAATATACTAGCAAAAAACGCCATATTCACCGGTAAATTAATCGCTGATCACTCGAGGGGTTAAACCTGTCAGAACATGTTGCCTCAGAAGGCAGAAAGTGCGACCCCTATGTACCGTGGGATGAGTCCAAGCCGTAGTTTTCTCGCCCCCGCTTCTCCCATTCTCTCGGACTACCGTAAGTTTCCCATAACTACGCCGCATCGCGAGTCTGAACGGAAATACCAGCGTTCAGACCTCCATGTGAAGATTGAGCAGTCGTTATATACGTTTTCCATGCAAATGATCGGTACAAAAGTTATCTCTTTATACAAACCGGAAAAAAAAACTGAGACCTACTAGGTTTTGATATAGTGACTTTGATGCCGCACAGAGAGAGTGACACAGAAGCTACGACGGAGCGAAGCTTTTTTCAAGTTACATGAACCACGACAATACGTCATATGGCGTGCACAGCACGTGACGCAATAATAGCGAGGATAATGAATTTACACACAGTACCGCCCCGCCCGAACGTTGGAGGTGCTTCTATTAGGAGTAGGAACGGTCCTCCGTCTCAAAAGGGATGCATGGTCAATGGTCGAATGACTAAGGCAAGCAACAAAGGGGTACCTACGCCCTTTCTGATAAAATTCCGCTCCCCACGTCTCCTCCGTCTTGTACTCTACTCCGTGGGGGTCACGCGCTCACGAAGGAATCTCCGGAGATTTGCAAAGTTCACGGAAGGATGTCGAAGGACTTGGCAAGGGTCGCAGATGCTAAAAAAACGTGTCCCTTCGCTTTGGTCGTCAAGGCGCTGTCGAAATACGATGCAGAGGGATCGGGCTTCATTGAGGTGATGGTGAAAGGATAATCGGCGAAGGCTAGGGTAGGCTGGCGCCGTTGTCCGTCTGCTGGTTGGTGTTGTCTTGCGTTTTGTCCAGCGGTGAGTAGAGGCGCCTCGCTCACATATCAGACTCGCTTGCCACGCAGGCATCGGTATCGCCCTTCCAGCGCTAGGCTCGGCCGTGCTTACAGTAGCCATCGGGTCCTCTGCGGTTAGCTGCCAAGCCATTTACCAGGGGCTCTACTTCCTCCGTACCTCTGCCATGTCGCTGTTTCACCGTCGCACTGGATTTAAAAGGGATCGGCAGGAATAAATCTCTGCACACATAAATACATTTCGATATTTTTTGTGCGCCGTTTGAATCGAGAGGTGCTTGAAATCGCCCTTCTTTTCTTTGACCAATGGGCTCCTTCTGAGAGCATGGTCTAGCGACCTCAAAGAACAACTGAAGCAAGGAGCATCGTCCGGTACTTGACCGCCGGACTTCCACCCACCCACCCACCCACCCACCCACCCACCGACCCATCCACCCACCCTATCACTTAAGAGAGAGAGAACAATGCGTCGAGCGGAACCGAGAGAGTGTTGGAGTAGATGCCCATGATAGATGCCCATGCTCGGAGAAGCCAGGGAATTTAGTTAGAACACAGTAAAAGTTGAAGGCCGACAAGAACAAAAATAAATAAACACCGTGAAGAAGAAACGCAGAGTGTGTTGTGGCGCAAAAACAATGCGGTCTCCTTATCTCGACTGTCTGGCAGTGCGAGTATCATCATCACCATCATCAGCAGTAGCAGCAGCATCAGCAGCATCAACATCAGCGTCATCGTTGTGCTGCGCACAAAAGCCGTACGATCGGTGCACATCGACCGACATCTCCTACGCCGGCAGCCCGGGGTTCTTTTTCTGCTGTATTAGTCACATTTTTCTAACACTTTTGTTTCTCCTATACTATACTATGCTTTGCTACTAATCTATTGATCCTTTTCGGACTTAAGAGGGGAAAACGGACGATAAAAATTGACGGTTACAGCGACGGCTACTGCCTGATTGGGGGATGATACAATGGTTGGCGTCCGAGTTACAACGGTTGAAAGGAGCCGTACAGCAGGGGCGCAACATTGTCCTACCCGAATCCGCTGGCTGCTGCGTGGTCACGCTTCTCGAAACCGGTTGATATCACCAAATTTATCGTTACTTTTGTTGCTTTCTCGGCGTCCCAAAGGGGTTAACCCTTTCAACACCGCACTCCCGTTTTGGGGACAAACCAGTCTAATTCCTAGTGTTTTGTCCCCAAAACGGGACTGCGGTCCTAAAACGGGTTAACGATCCAACAACGATTTTGCACTTTTTTCCCCCGGCTTTTTGTTTTCTCCTATGCCATAAACCAGTTAGTCAAGCCCCAACAAGGGATAACGATTCAATTTGTTATTATTATTATTGTTTTTGTCAGGCTTCTGACTTTAAGCGAGGGCTGGAGAAGCTGGGCGTAGGCGGGCTGAGCTCGTCGGAAAAGTCGCTTTTGGTGAGGCGATTCGACCCAATGGAGGAAGGCATGGTGAGAAACATTTTTTTCACTCGCGCTCTTCACGCTGTTGTTACGGCGGGCCGTAGTAACCGGAACATGCTACAGACGCCAAAGACCATGTATCCCTCTAAGGTTACGCGCCGGATTCGGTCCTGATTATCGCTGTATGTTCCTAGAAAATAGTAACATATCCTACGTTGCAGGGGTCGTCACGATCCGATAGAAGAAGGAGTGGTAAGAGAGTTGCCGCCGTGCTCTTGACGCTTCTTTTTGTGTGACGCATTCGTACGGTACAGGACAGGGGCCGTCTCGACTGCTACTGTTTTACCAGGGTACTTACTACACATGCGGCGTGTACCATGTGCTGCGTATGTCAGCGCGGAGACGAGCTTGTTGTTGCGGACTGACAGCATACTGTACACCCGTTGCCCAAACCAGAGCAAGGTTTTATTGGGGGAGGTTTTCATAACCCATCTGCTATTCTATTTATCTTCGCCCTTCTTTCTCGTTATCTTCTATGTATTACTACCGGGGGCCATAGTAAATAGGACCTTCGGTACACACAAAAACCTATATATTTCCTCACTTTTGCTAACAATACTTGGTCCTATTTACTACGACCCCCCGTTATAGTCGTAACTCAGATCCGGGGTCGCAGAGCAGATTCTTCCCCCCCCCCTCCCCATTATGCTTCGCGCCTCACACTTGTATCGCGGGAAGGCGCCAGGCCTTTCTTCCGTCGCCGACTCGCGCCAAATTGCGCGAGGAAATAAACATGCACCAAAATAGCATCGCGGCCTTCGTAGGTGCACTATTTTGTATCGGTATGTAGTGCTTAGCCGGTCACCAAGGTAGAACATATGCCACGTTCAGTACCGAGCCGGAGGCACAAGTGACGTATGTGTAGGCAGAGTATTTTCGAGTGGTCGTGGATGTAAATGCGAGACAAGGCGACGTAGTCAAGCCGTTGGTTGTCAGTCTGCAAGCAGTGTGCAGGGCTTACCCCCGAGCTCTTTCCTGGCGCTGTGCAGATACATACTCGGAGTCTAGGCCCTTGCCATGATGATCCGAACGCTCAGCCCCCCCTAAGTAGTGCAAGGGGTCCTACAAACATGGACTGGATTTGGTTTCGGATCATTTTGGGCTTTACGGTGATTGATTAATCATGCTCAGTTGATTAGCTATATGTCGATAAATATGGTATACTAAAATATTCATGCAATTTTAGTATGGTGATACTGAAACCCGTACGAGATATTTGTACACCAAAATACATACACTTCATCTTTGGACAAATTGCATTATGGGAGTTCTGAAGCCCATACACATTACTTGTGTGGCGTTTTACTATACCACATCAAAAAGTGTTATATACAGCTAAAACAACCATAAAAAAAAGGCCCTGTTGATGTGAATATAATGAAGAATGGTCATGACTACCCTGTAAAAACCATGATCTGTTTCATTTTTTATTTTGTTGGCTGTAAAAACTACCACCCCCTACTCTCGCGTTATCCGCTCGCTGCCGTACACTCTTTCTCGACCGTCCGTAGATAAACTTGGAGATGTTCGGGGCTTGGCTTTCGTCCGGTCTTGACCCTGACCGTCTTGCCGCGAAGTTAGGCCGCCTGTTGGGGCAGTTGACGGGCAGGGCTTCTTCCGGCCGCGACGACGACCGCGGCGGTAGAGGGAAGAAGAAGGCGAAGGAGAGCGAGGCGATGAACAGGGTGAAGAGACTGAAGGGGGGGGTGCGCGGTGTATTCGAAGCAATCGATAAGGACGCCGAAGGAACCGTCAGTCAGCACCACATGAAGGTGAGACTTGTGAAAAAGGGGGGTGTCGTCGTTGCTTCTATTGATAGGGATGACACATTCAATACGTCCGCCGGATGGCCATCGATAAATCAAACCCCCCACTTCATGATGATTTAGATGTTTCTATTGCTGATGCACTCACTCCTGAGCTGTGGTCTATGACCAGCTCATGCCATGATTTAGATATTTCAGGGCAGATAGATACATTCCTGATCTGTATGATCTGTATGATCTGTATGATCTGTATGATCTGTATGATCTGTATGATCTGAGTGATCTAGCTCATCGTGTCGCCGGGTAAAAGTCGTACAACCTGCGTGATCTACGCAGTGCACTGTTTCTTGTGTTTGACCTGTACCACACAGATATCGCATAACACACCAATCATATCGAACGGTAGACGAGGATCTAGATGGTCTACAGTAGATCGAAATGCACTCGACCTCTAGAAGGGGATCGAGACGTTTCGCCTCTTCTAGGCTATGTATGGAGAAAGGAAATATGATACGCCCGATGCATGGGTTAGTTCGCGGAGAACACAGGGGCGTATGCACGAGTCTTGGGGCGTCTTTCAATGCGGCGGAAGTGTCCGCGGGTGGTCGGTCCACCCCGAGAGCGATTATTCTAAAACGTGTTATGTCGCACCTCATTCTCGACCATGTCGTCATGATGTGCAGGACACGATGCCGTCAATACTTGAACATGGCGGGTACCCTCCCCCCCCCGGCCCCCCGCCGACAATGGTCGTCCTGTCCTATACCTCAAAACCCCCAAGCCGTCATCCTAGAAGGGCCTGGCCTGAACCCTCACACGATAATACAAGGCGAGACAAATCATGCATCAAAGAAATCGTCCGAGTTTTGCAGGCCACTGCGAGTGAAAACTACACACACCCTATATAGTGAGCGCGCTCGAAGTAGCAGGCTCTGTTTTTCCTTGTAACCGCGTTCTGTTTTACGTCGTTGTGCCTCGTATTGTCGGGACGATCAGGATGAAAGTGAAACCATACACGAATCTCTCTCTCTCTCTGGGCAACCAGGAGGCTTTCTCCTACCCCGGGGGGCACCTTTCTCGCATCCCCACGTTGTAGTTCCAAGGTTTTTACTGCAGTTTTATTTCCTGCTACATCCCTCCACCCGCACGTACGCATTGTTCGATAAAAAATCGTAGGTTGCGCTGAGAAAAACGCTAGCGTTGCCTCTAACCGAGGGGGACATGAGGGCACTTTTCAAGCGTCTGGACAAGGTGAGTGATATGCTAAACAAAAAACAAAAGAAAAAAAACTGAGGAAGGAATGCAACGCGTACTCCGAGTCCGAGACTTGTGACTCATATATACCTGCGCGCATCCTCGCCGGCTGGAAAAGCTAATAACCCTAATGGGACCTCATCTGGGGGAAAATTGACGCTAAAACGAGACAATTGCAGCAACGGCCACTTCACGATTGGGGGATAGCGCAATGGTTGGTCTCCGAGCCAGAACAATGGTTGGAAGGAGTCCTATAGTACGACACGGGCGCGGCATGATCCTACCCGCCGCTCGTAGATGGTTGACAAAACCAACTTAATTTACCAACAAATTGTTTTCGTCGCGATCGTGGGGTCTCAAAGGGTGCCAACAGGAAATACACGTAGACTTTGAACGAGACGGTGGAACTCGTGGGAGGCGTTCTTGTTCACGGGGCGTCGTTTACGCTGGCTCCGTGGGAGCACCAGTTTTTTTTTTCCTGGAAACGAGTTAACTATATATTTATAAATAGAATAAAAAAACACGCCAGCTGTGTTTGAGATCGAGGACTTCGTCGAAACTTGTCACCTATGGAAGCTGCGTGGGATATTCCGGTCGCGCGGACTTCGCTGTCGCTTTTCGTGCACTCATCCCGCAACATCTCCTCACAAGATGGAGTTACCGTCAAACGTCCCCCGTCCCCGCTAAAGGACGGGGATGGCATGCTCGACTACGAGGAGTTGCTCGCCTTTGCATCCAAGAAGAAACGGGCGAGGGGCCACGGCCAGGACGCGAAAGGCGGTGGCGGTATTCTGTCCAAGCTAAAGAAAAAGGTAAGACGCAAAAGAATGTCGACCCCGAAAGCGCGTAGCAACCCCCCCCCCCTGCCTGGTCGGTGAAAACCCGACATGCTCCGTCCCGGCAGTGTAGGGATGCGAGGGTCTATGGTCATACGACTACGGCCATGCATGAGGTCGGGTACACCTCTCCTACCGAGTACACCCCCCCCCCCCCGACCATGAAACGCCCCCTAAACATACCACTATGACCCGAAATATATCAAGCGTTTGATAAAGACATCATAATCTAAAAGGGCACTATGTTTACAGCCAGAGTTGTATGTCCAGATCCGCCGGAGGATAAGCCACCAAAAAAGTAATAGAAATCACCGTAGGTGAACGAGAAGAAAAATGCGCTATGTGCGTGCTGGAGATAGCTCGTATAGTGTCTGAAACTAATGGTAAACGGGATGACAACCGCGACGGTGGGGAATCGGAACGCCTCGCAAGGCTTGGTAGTGCGTTTGTGTTGCCATCCAGCACATGATGCCCAAAGTATCCGTCGAAAACAAATCACCATCGTTCCTGGAACTTGTTTTGGGGGGTAGGGACTCTCGCCTGAAACACGGCCCGGTGCTCTGCTGTAAAGCCTAGCTAGCTCCAGAGAGCGGTTGCCACCCCGAGTACCGGTGTCGTTTTTTTGCGAACGTGACTGCTAAACGTAAAACCTTACCACGTACCTGGTATGAAACTAAAACGCTCATCGCAGTTTTTCTTTTCCAAGTTCCCTTTGCTTTCTCCCTCTAATAATTTTTGAGAATGTCCACGAGTGATCGACATTGAAGCCCATGCCTGCTGCACGTTAAAGTCGGATGGCAAACACCTTCACCAACGACACTACTGCAATAAGTATAACGTTTCGTATTTTTGGAACTTCCGTGCCACCTGGTGCTGCCATCTTCTCACCCAACCACAATGTACCTTGTTTAGACGCGTAGGATGGTCGCAGCCCCCCCTCCCTCCCCCTTCACTGGGTGGTGCCTACCGAGAAAACGATCGCTATCCTAGGAGATATATTGTGGCCACAGGTTGCAAAACGGGAAGGGAATAAGACGAGCAAAAACAGTATGACCAGTGTGGAATATATGGAACAAAAGAAAACGTAATGAACGCCCGAATGTTGGAGATGTCTCCATCAGGGGTAGGATAGGTGCTCGGTCCAGAATGAGGTGCGTGCGTGGTCAATTTTGAAACGGTTAAGGCGAGCAACAAACGAGTACGCGCCCTCGACCCCCCTCAATGTTTTTCCACACAAAACTTCACGCAAACCCGGTTTGTAGGGATCGACCTTGATGAAGGGGAACGAAGACCACACTGACGGAAGTAGTGATACCGGTGGAAGCACGAACCTCGATGCCAAGGAAGAAGGTGACGGCGACCCAAAGGATAAGAGGCGGAAGAAGCAGAGAAAAGGGGAGGAGAAGAATAAGAACAAGAACAAGAAGAACACGAAAAGGGGTACCAAAGAAGAAAAGGAGGAGAAGAAGGGGGGTGCTGCCGGGCGTCGAAGCAACAGTCCAAGCGGCGGCGGCGGCGGCGGCGGTGGCGCTTCCAAGAGAGTGAGGTACAAAGAGAGACCCACTATCGTCTCCTAACAAACATGTATATGCATTTGAATTTATTTAGCTGAATAGTTACGTCACCCTGAACACGACCCTACCTAGTCTACAGCATCCTACGCAAGAATAGTCTGTTACTTGATTCGGGTACCCCTGCTAATTGTGCAATTTATTTATGTTCCTTTCGTATTCCCGGGATTCCTCTGTCTGAAGCAAATATAACATCGGTAATTAATTAAGGTAAAATGCTGAAAACTCTCAAACAAGGGCGTGTTTCCCCCCCACACCCCGCCCCCGGGACCTCTCCCCCCCGGGAACTCCCCCCCGAAACCACACCTTCCCCCCCCCCGGGAGTTCCCTCCCCTCGAAAATTCAGACACTCGAATCGTCAATGACAATCAAATCTCCTTCTCACGTATACCCCCCTCGCTCCCCCCCTCACC
The DNA here is from genome assembly GCA_031213475.1 of Nereocystis luetkeana. Taxonomy (NCBI): domain Eukaryota; class Phaeophyceae; order Laminariales; family Laminariaceae; genus Nereocystis; species Nereocystis luetkeana. The sequence goes on along the minus strand of JARUPZ010000031.1, from coordinate 582,223 downwards.
CCCTCCGCACGTCCTGAGAAGACGCGAAAGAGAGTTAATGAGGCTGCGGATGTCCATCCTCCAGCAATCGGCGGCTTTCGCTCGCGAGAAGAAAAGGGATGGCGGCGGCGACGAGAAGCAGGGTGATGATGACGATGAGGACGACGAGGACTCTGCCGCTGCTGGTGCTGCTGGTGCGTTCGACTGGGCAGTCGCCTTCGAGAGCAGAGATCGCGCCGGGACGGGGAGGACTACTGCTGATGGTCTTAAAGGGGTGCTCAAGGAGGTGAGCCCGCAAAATAGTAGCTGCAGGGTGGGTGAGGGACAGGGTGGGGGGGCGAGCGTTGGTATGACGAGGGAACACAGTAATCAGGACCAAGTATGAATGTTACGGCGGACCATAGTAAATAGGACCAGAGGTTGCTGGTAAAAGTAGGGAAAAATCAAGGTTTTTGTGTGTACCGTAGGTCCTATTTACTGTGGTCCCCCGTGGTAGTAAAAATACTGGAATATATATATATATATATATATATGTATAATATATGTGTATGTGATGGGTCCTGCTTACTGTTATCCCTCGCAATAGTAGTGAGGTTTATAGGTATATGACTTGGCTGGGCTTGACGGCTGTTGCGAGGGGGACATAGTAATACATGGTAATCAGGACCCATGATGGGCCCCAAAACCATCTACAGTATGTCCCCCTTTGATTGCGCACCATATTTGGTTGTCATCACTACTGCTGTATGTTCCGCCGTGCTGGTTATTAGTCGGGTGGCGAGTATGCCGACTAAGCCGACTATCCGACTTACTCGCTTATTTTTTTTCTTTCTCAACAAAACACACGCGTCGAAGCCGCAAAACCAACGCGCCGGCCAGATGCAAAGACGTAGGACTGCCTCGAAAAATTGTCTCACCCACACAACCAACTATAGTACATAGCCAACCAAATGATAAGTCGGCGACTTAGAGTAAGCCGACTAACAACTAACACACAGCACTATTACGGGGGGCAATAGTTAATAGGACCTATGGTATACATAAAAACCTACATATTTAACCATTTTTACTAACATATTTGGTCCTATTAACTAAGGTCCCCCGTAATAGTAAAGGAGAGAAGGTCGTGGTTAGCACACCGCCAACGAATCCAGGGAGCGGCGCCACACAAACAAGCGGCGGGTGTATAAGTCGGACGCTTGTAGTGACACAGCTTGCCTAACCTGGAAGCATATCCCTGATATACATACTCTGTTTTTGCAAAAAAAAATACACATTTTCCAGGGCGGTGTGCACGTGTCCGAGGATGAGCTCTCCCTCTTAGCGTCGAAGTTTTCGGCAGCACACACCCCCGAGGGAGGGGAGGATAGGAGAGGAGGAGGAGCAAACGAGGAGGGGGGAAGGGCGGAAGAAAACTACGGCGACACAGTGGACTACGACGCTTTTGTGAGGTGGATATCGGAGGGCGCAGGCCTCGATGACGAGCTGTTGGGCAAGGTTCAGCGACACCTGAAAGCGCGACTTAGCAAGTGAGATTGAATAGGGCTGTGTGTGTGAAATGGGTGACTGTAAGTCGCCGACTAACTATTTAGTTGGCTAGATCGCTGGCAATATTGAGTTGGTTAAATCGCCGACTAGTCGTTCGTTGGTTAAGTCGCCGACTAGTTATTTAGTTGGCTAGGTGTGGAAGGTGGTTGCGCAGCGTAATTTGAATTGAGTCCTTCGTGTTGGTATCTTGCTGGTGCGCTTTTGTGACTGGACGCGTTTTTTTGTTGTTAATGAAAAACAAAAGTCAGTCAGTTGGCTTGAATTGTCACCCACCTAATGACTAGTCGCCACCCAACTATTAATAGTGATCAGTTGGCCAACTTCCCCGCTCAACTAATAATGAATTGGCTTACGTCCCCACCCAACCAATAATTAATCGCTTTACTTCACCACCCAAGTAATAATTAGTTGGCTCAAGTCGCCACCCAACTCAACAGCTACCGCGAGCGAGGCATGTCAAACAGGACCTAATACATACGAATTATGATGAATAAACGCGGGGCGGATACATTGTTTTTTGGTCCATCGTGAGTTCTGATTACCGTGTATTGCTATGGCCCCCCGTAATGGTCGTTAAGTCCAGCCCGCTATTAGCCATATACCTGGTATATGTTATATATAATATGTAATATATATATATATCCTAACCCTAACCCTATATATACTTCGTATAATATATATATATACCTGGTACACGTTTTTTTCGCGTTGCTCGTTTTCTTGCTTCCTCATTGCTATGACGATGGAATGTTTGCGTTCCTTCCTTCAGTGCGAAAATATAAATATATCATACCGTCTCCAACCAAAACATAATTTCGTACTTCAATTATTCCACCCCCACTGATGTCTAATACCTACCACTCTGGCCCGGAATATAGCCCACAGCTGGACGCTGGTACGAACATCAAGCGTGGGTTATTTTGCCGGGCAGATTGATTGGTGCCAGGTGCCTGGTGTATATTATACAAAGATAGTCTTGTCTCCACAAGCTACAAGGTACCGGTACGATATTGAAATTATTTTTCATATTTTTAACCCTATACAAGGTACCCTATGTAACTGTCCAAGTATCCTATGTAACTATCCAAGCCGTGGCAAAGACTAAGTATAGTTATTGTTGTTGTTGTTATTGTTGTTGCTGTTGTTGTGATTTCCTTCCTCAACAATGTGCAAGACGGATGAGCTCTACGTAACGTCGGTCACTCGTAGACATTGTTCCTAGAAAAACAAATGGGGAGCCAAACCAGCGTATTATCCGTGTGCGAGTAAATCTATTATCCGAGCTCACCAGATAACCTCAAACAATAACTGAAAAAAACGCACCAACCACCAACAGGGCGATGGATCTCCGTGCACTTTTCACCGAGATTTGCGACTCTAGCGGCGGCGGCGGGAGTGGCGGGAAAAGCAGCCGCGGGAAACGAAACGGCAAAAAGGAAAAACTGTCTGGCTCGCGCCTAGCCCGCGGCTTGAGACACGCAGGGCTTCCGCTCGACCGGGCTGTAATTGACCTTCTCATTGCGGCGTTTTCGACCGCCGGGGGGCGCGGGCTCCACCTGTCGTACGCCGACTTCCACCGCATGGTGCACTGCGATGGGCTTATGGCGGGAGGCTCTGCCGCGGCGGAGATGGGAGGCGCGGGGGGGTACGCGGGTAGACCTGGAACGCTCGAAGAACAGGTGAGGATGGGGTCGGGGGGTGTACTCGATATCATGCATGGCCGTAGTCGCATGACCATAGACCCTCGCATCCCTACAATGCCGGGACGGAGCACGTCAGGTTTTCACAGACCAGGCAGACACTGCTTGCACCAAGCGCGAAGCGCCGTGAGGTGTCCGGCGAGTCGATATTTCTGTTCAGAACTGATGAAACAGGCCGTGTTCCGGTATGAGGGATGCCGCACATTTTGAGCCCAAAACATTTCACGCATCCAACAGATCACCAGCAGATGGATCATGATCTGTCGCTTATCATCTATCATTGTAGATCCTTACCCTGCCGTTTTGACCTATTTTGCCCGATCTGTATGGTAAATAATGTATGCCAGAAAACGTGTCCTAGAGCACTCATGCAGGTTTTACACGGCCTACCACCCTGCAACGTGGGCCAGATCATACAGATCATACATATCATACAGATCAGGAATCTATCTATATGCTCCGAAGTATCTATACAGATAATACAGTGAGAATCGATGAGCTGTTCGAGGTGTGAGCAATGTTCGTCGCGTTCTACATTCGACGAAAACCAAAACCGCTGCCAGCCGTCTCCTCCTCCTCCTCCTCCTCCTCCTCCTCCCACACAAACGTTTCCGTGACTCAAACCGGCCTGACGCTCCCCCCGTGGCCACACCAGAAAAAAAAACAAATTGTTTCGACGCTGTAATCCGTTCCAGGTACGCAAGAAAGCCCGCCTCACAAGCGGTTCTCAGTGCGATGCTGCTCACCCCTTCATGAGACTCACCCAACATCTCACATTTCGCATCGCGCTTGGTACAAACAATGCCTGCCTGGTCGATAAAAACCCGACGTGATCCGTCCCGACATTAGGGGTGCGAGGGTCTATGGTCGTACCACCACGGCCATGCATGATATGAGATGGCACGAGTACACCCCCCGCCCCGCCCCCGCTCCCCTACCGCGAAGGAGGTAAAGGCACTAGCTTTCGCCACACGCCGTACCTCGTAAGGATAGCTGTTCATCGCTTGTCTTCCGGCTCTTGCTACGGTATTATACGGAGGCAGCACTTTTTGGGGAAATTGTATGCCACTGGGACTAACGGGAAACCTACCTAGCATCGCTCCCTTCGTCTTTCAACACCATCCTTCGTTGTGCACTTAGGCCATGGGTGGATGGGATTGTTTAGTCGTCGGGAAAAAAAACGCGTCTGCAGTTCTTCTTTGATCAAAATTCATACTCTTGGGTGCGGTACGTACTGTAGCTCTCCAGAAGAAATTATTTGACTATTAATAGTGCACTGCCCAGAAACCTATTAAATCTGACTCTCATTCCAAATGTTGTTTTTTCACCCACAACGGGAGTGCGGTTCCTAAGGGCTTAAAACAAGGAGAGCCTCAGATATTTTTAGGGCGCACCCCCAACCCTTACAGTAAGCATGCTTTCTGCCTAAACCAAACACTGCCTGTTTTTTTTCGACCGACGAAACGCAGACCCGGTCTATACTTCTGGCAACAGTTGAGCGAGCGTTCGCGTTTTACGACGAGGATAACTCGAACAGCATCGAAGCCGCGGAGGTCGTCAACATCCTGAGGGCCCTGGGCCAAGACCCTTCGCGGGGGGAAGCTCGAGCGCTACTGCGAAAGGCCAACGTCGATCGGAACGGCTGCGTTGAGGTGGGGCCATAGAGGTTGAGGGGGAAACATTTGGACAGATCATGTACAGATCACGTACAGATCATCATCAGATTCCCACTGTATGATCTAAATATCTCAGGGCAAATATCTTCCTGATCTGTATTATCTGTATGATCTGTATGATATAGCTCACGTTGCCCGGAGGAACCCATGTGATCTGCATGATCTAGGGCATGTTTTCTGGGTTGGACCTGCACTCTACAAGTCCTGCACAAAAACATGTCACAGCGGCAGGTTTGGATCGATCAGATGATTTAGAACGTCACCTCTTCCCGGCGTGTCGGCTATTGTCACGAAATATTTTCAGGCTGCGGCTTGGGGCTTACGCTACACTAAGCATTCCAGAATTTTACCTCCGTCTTGGGGGGGTTAACCACTGCTTATAATTGGTGTGGAGTAATTATCGCAGCGGTGAAAGAGTTGAGGGCCACAGAGTGAAGAACCCCGAGGCAACCTGTCCAGCAAGACTATTTTCAAGCTTAGCTACCTGGCACGCTGGGGTTGTTTTCGCGAAGCTTCGCAGAAGGCGGGAGACTTCGAAAATACCCGCTGCACGTCTTGCTTTCAGCCCTCAAACCGCCCTACAACCGAAACGTATGATACTTCAAACGAAACGTACTTAAACCGACACATCCTTGAGACGAAACGTAGTTAAACCGAAGCGTCCTTGCAATGAAGCTTCCTTAAAACGAGACGTCACTTAACCGATTCGCACTTACAGTGAAACTTCCTTCAACCGAAACGTCCTTCAAGCGCGACGTCCTTGAACAAAACTCCTCCCGTGCCGTCTGTATATGAATAATCTCATTTTCGTTCCGATTTCCCCACCCCGTTTCTTCCCAGTACGAGGATTTTCAGGAAGCGGTCATGCCCTATCTGTTGGAGCGTATGCAGTCGAAACGGTTGACACAGGGAGAGATGCGCGCTATCTTCGACGCCATCGACACGAGTCGGTCTGGCGTGATCAAGCGGGCGGAGTTCACGTATCTGTTCTGTGGGAAGCTCCTGTTGCTGTCGGAGGAGGAAGCCGAGGCGTTACTGAGCATTCTGGATAGGTATGCATGTCACACATATACATACGCGGTGATAAGTACAGGTTGTTTCTTTTTGGCAGTCGATTAATACAACTACTATTACGGGGGACCATAGTTAATAGGACCAAATATTGTTAGTAAAATGGTTAAATACATAGGTTTTTATGTATACCATAGGTCCTACTAACTATGGTCCCCCGTAATACTATGTGTGCCATCCGACAATACGCATGTCTGCTGGCTATAGAAACGACGCCCACGCTTGACCACTGTCCTCTCTCTATGATGCACCACGACTCGCTTATTTTTCTCGGGCGTCGGGGGGGGGGGGGGATTCCAGGCATCAGAGCGGACAGGTTGCGTGGGGAGAGTTTTTGAAACTCTTCGAACTCATCGACGACCAAACAAGTGAAGGAGGAAGTGCAGCCTTGAACCCTGATCTGAAAGAGGTGAGACCGCTTGCGAGTGAAATGGGGAGGTGGTAATACATGAAGGTTTGCCGTAAAGCGGTTAGGGTGGAGGTCAGGGTAGGGGTAGGGGCTTAAGGGTTTCATCTAAGTCCTCTGGGGCTCCTCGCTTATGCCTCGTCACCCAAACGTTGCTTTTGAGGACAAAGTGTAAAAGTGCAAACCCTAAGAAAAACATCCCCATACACATATACCATGGCCTAGCTATAAAACGAACAATATGGTAAAAACAGAAAACATGGTTGCCCAACGATATACCGATAGTGGATTGTTTTGTCGGTTTACCCCCCCCCCCCCCTATTGTGTATAGGTTGGGTTGCCGTCGGTTGGCACCGACACTGTAAAACTTGCCGCTCACTACGCGAGCTAGACAACCAGGGTACCGTTTTTTTGTTTTTGGCGGTCGGTCACAGCTGGTTGTCGAGTTAGATCGTTTGTGCGAGGTGAACAATCGGTACTCCGCAGAAGTGGGAATGCTCGTATCACGTAGTGTTTATGGTAAGGCACCCAAGAGGCAGCTACATAGTACTCCCATTGCTGTCTCTGGAAATGCCTACACCGAAAATTAAATCAACTCATTGAAGCTGTCATCCATATGCAAGTCCGCCTCAAAAGTGGTTCTTAGTAGGATGCAGCTCACCCTTCATGCGACTCGCCAGACACCTCACGGTGCTTCGCGCTTGGTGCAAGCACTGTCTGCCTGGTCGGTGAAAACCCGACATGCTAGACATCCCCCACATTTATCTATAGATCATCTTCTGTGGTACATCCCGTAGTTGCCTATGCTCGTAGATCGTTTAGATGCCGCATTTGCTGACGTGCGGTGCTCTACAAGAGTTGTGTCATGTTTATGCCTGGTAGGTCCCCACCTGGGAAGACTTTCATCGGTAAATTCAGATCACGATGCCGTGCAGGGGGCATGTCGTGGTACCTGGTAGATCCCAACCGGGAAACAGGTGCCATACTACAGTAGGCTGTATAGATCGTGTGCACAAATCAGAAATGTATCTGCCCCGAAAGATCCACCTTAGATCATGACCTGAGCTATCTGATCTGCCTTATCTGTCAGATCTATCAGATGTGTGGAACAATCTTTGCCTCCGCATGGAATTGGATCATTGGCTTGGCGGACAAAAGTATATGCATGTATACTCGTATATATACGAGACGAAGAGGTATATCCCTGACCATTGTTGATACGGGGTTAGGGTCGGTTACTTTCATCTCGTACACGCAGTAACCCTCGGCCAGGGTTTGAGATCAGCCCTTCTGCTGCTCAGTGCTGTTATCCCCAACGCGCCCCACCCGGGCTTCATCCACCCTCTGCTTCGCCAGGTGGTAATGGTGGCTCTTCGCAAGCTTCAGATGGGCGTCATGCCGGACGTGGAGGAGCAGCTGTCCTCGTTTCTAGGGATGCCTTCCACCTGCCGCAAGAGCGTCCTGGCCCCCCTCGATAACATCAAGGAGCTGAACCTCCAGTGGGTGCTCATGCCCAAACTCGACAGTCGCGGGTGTATACAGGTGAGACGCGGACTGTACGAGGCACATCCATCCTGCATGGGGTCATATATAATATGTGCTACGCGCGATCGAAGTTGTCACACCCAGCTTGCAAAGATGAGTTTCGAAGAAACCCTCGACATCACGGCTGGTGTGTTTTTTTTAAACCAATAGTTCGAAGTATATACTTGGGGGAATATTGGACCGCACGATGGGGTCCTGATAGCAAGGCATGGGGATGGGTGGGGGGAAGGGACAGGGCTTCCAGCATCAAGGAGAGCCCGCCGCACAAGAGCGCTGAGTCGGAACGACGTTATAAATGCATCTCGGAGCATCATGGTTCACGTACCTATTCATGTCTGCGAAGTAGAAAATTTCGTCGTCAAAGCTGGTTTCTATGCAGCAAAGGTAGCCGAACGCCTGCTGCGTGAGAGAAGACAACCGACCGGCGCGAAATTTACAAGGAGGTATCCTAAAAACGAAGCGATTGTTTGTAGCACAAGACCTAAGGGCATGTACCGAGGTGGCGTGCATTCACCCTCCCCCATTGGCCTTACCAGAAAACAAATCAAAGTAGTGCTGTGATCCACATGCAAGAACGCCTGCCTCACAAGCGGTTCTTAGGATGCAGCTCATCCTTGATTCGACTCGACGAGCACCTCTAGGCGCTTCGCACTTGGTGCAGGCAATGCCTGTCTTGTCGGTGAAAACGTGAAAGCCCGACGTGCCCCGTCTCGGCGTTGTAGGGATGCGAGGTTCTATGGCCATGCAACTACGGCCATGCATGCATGCATGCATGCATGAACATGAGCACGCCCTCCTCCATCGCATGCACGGCGTGGTGCCCACTCCCAAAAATGCACGTGCTTCTGCGATGGTTGCCTATCGTGTGTGTGCAGCTACAAGACATGTCCGTGAAGGTCACTACAGAAGTGGCAGAGGTCGAGGCCAGTAAGGCACCGCCTGACGCTCCGGGACAGGTATGTGCAACATGTGTCAGAATGGTCGGGGGGGGGGTGCAGACGTGGCACGTTATCACGACACAACAGATTTGCTTGCTTCCTCGGTGCCCTGAATATTACCAGTTTTTCCCGACGTATGAGGTACGTTTGGATTAATGTTTAATATGTAATCAGTCTTTACATTCACGCACATGGTCGTATACATCGGTAGATCACGCTACGTTTGCGAAAATCGGCAGCCAGGAAAAGTGTAGCGGCATCGTCGTCAACGCACGGGACTTAATACGTTGCTCCAATTGTGTTCAGTGTTCGTCCGTACTGCCGTCATCGACGCACGGGACTGAACATGCTATCCTATTTGTGCTTGGTTTTCCGAGTACTAGGCTTCAGCAAAAAACAACGTCCCTCCACAACAGCTGGCTACGTACTTAGAAACTATTCAGACGAAACTTGCGAACTGGATGTCTTGCGACACAGATGCGAGGAAATAATGCGCAGGTATACGTATCTATAGCCCACATTTGCTTGAGAGCACGAGTGCAGCTCCGGGAAGCCAGCCATTCCTTTCTTTGGGAGCCTCGAAGCGCGACTCTAAAGGACGTGCTGCGCAAGTGATGCTACCTGGTGTATTGCATTGCGTAACGGGTTGCAGCGCGCTTCATAGCCTTAGGATAGTACTATCATTATTATTGATGTTGTTGTTGACATCCTCAATAATAATGTGCAGCATGTTCTTCATCGTTGATCACTCCTAAAATATCCCCAAACAAAAAAAAAAGTTCAGTATACGTACGTACTTGTGTAATGCGCTAGGTTCTCGTTAAAACGGCCAACCTGGCCGATGTTGCGGGTGGAAACAAGAAGAAGAAACCACCGTCGAGATCGCTAGCCGCCACGCTGGGCTTCGGAAAGCGCGAGACTTCTCCGCCGCCTGCCGCAGTGACTCAGTCTAAAGGAACCAAGACACGCCGAAGGTACATACGAGGGGTCATTCCTAACGTATATATCAGAACGGGAACATATACACATATATTTCGAATCATATGTATATATACTGTACCTGGTACATGAATCGTCTATTAATATACATTGTTATCATTGACACACGTTCCTTAAATTTCCGTGCAGAGTACGCATCCTTTAACAACCCGCCGTATCGAGAGTTGCCGTCATTTCTGCTCGACCCGCACTTGCAATAAAAGCGCTTGTGCTCGTATGTTTCGTTCGTTCTGACTCCGGGAGGTCTTCCGTCCTGGGCTTGGGTCTGATGGAGACAACCACCACCGTCATGAAACGCGCGGTGTTGCAAGAGGTCGGAGCGTCGACGGCGGAGGGGAAAGAGGGGCAAGGGCAAGGGCGCCGTCAACACGCGCATCATGGCTCGGACGGCGTGATGCAGGTACAATTATGTGCAAGTGTGGTGACCTTAAGCTTCATGTGTTCCCAGTCGCCGGAGGAAAAACAATATACTGAAGTATAAGCAGCAAGGACAGCAATTGAACCTAGGTAGACGCTAAGCAGGAGGTGGGTACAGAAGAAAGTAAGACATCGTACACCGGTTTTCTTTCTTGTTGTTTCTGGGCAAGTGTGTGGGTGATTAAGGTTGAAGCTCATGCTGAACATTGTTGAGGATGGCGAACGCAATAATGCCATATGGACAACTGAAACCTCGGGCACCCCTTGGACTATGCAAGGCAGGTGACAGCTTGAGACGGCGTTTGGGCAGAATACACTTCGCTCACTTCACTTCAACACGAGACAACACCCTCGGCGGGCGTTCAGTGGGCCGCTTTTGTTGGTGCCCGCGAACCGTGTCCGGTTCTGCTGTCTCACGGTCACCTTTCACTGTGCTGTTCCGACGAACAGGTGGCCGGGACCCCCTCCCGTTGCACAATGTCGGCGTGCTAAAATTCTTGTGGAGAAAGTGAACAATGTGGCACTCCGTTAAGCGTGCCAAATTGAGAAGTTGTCGACACCTTGCGGGTTTGCCCTGTTTAGTGTCTTCACGAAACTCTTTCACGGTCACATCGTGCAGGGGGGGGGGGGGCGGGAGTCCCGGCCACCTGTGCGACCAAGTTCTCGTTGCTAAAACAGTTCACTCTCGCCCGGCATACATTTCTTCACTGTTGTGCCGCTTTGTTTTTCTCGGTTGCCCAACGGTTGACAAAAGGTCGAACTCTCCGTCAAGCACGCCTTCGGCATTCCGGTGGCGAGGGATTCTCGGATGGGTGACATTCGCCAGCGAGGAATGCGCGCGTGCCTTTTCTATGACGCAGGCAACGAGGTGGCGAGGTGAGCGCTCTCCCTTCGACGGTGTCCATGTGCACCGGTTACGGCCATATGTAGTAAGAATCAGGACCCACGGTGGACGTAAAAAACCTGGAATTCCCCTACGTTCACACACCATGTTTGGTTCTCACTACTATGTATGTTTGCCCGTAAAGGCAGGGACGGTGTATCCCAGCCGATGGGTTTACGTGTCCAAGAGGTATACGATCGAACGAAGGCATGGTGTTGTGTACATTTTCGACACCACGCAGCGGCTGCATGTATGCATGCATCACCCCCCCTCCCCCTCCCCCTCCCCCTCCGCCCGCGCCGTCTCGAAATAGATGCGTGGTCAATAGTCAAATGACCGAGGGAAGCAACTAGTGAGTACCCCCCCACCCCTCACCGGATCTTCACGTAACGAGAAAAATTGAGCTGCCCACCGTACGCCAGTTCCTGTGTATACGAGGGGGACGTTCTGGTCCTGTCGCCACTCCTCGTCTGCATCAGTAGCACACAACCACGGGGAACCGCTCTTCTAATGAGAACAGCAACGTTTGCCATGTGGGGAGGGAATGAATTTTATCGACTCCGAAAGAAAGGCGGAAGTAAAGCCTCTCGGGCTTCACATGATGGCGCGTATAGCCTTGTAGGGGTGGCTCTGCACTCGAGGAGCTCTACCGAGTCTACCTCTTTGAAACACTGGTTAACTAAATAAAAGGCAAAAGTGGGAAAAAACGATGAACCCATCCCAAAGCCTATACGCGTATGATCCAGCGGTGGGCATACCACGAATAATATTGTTGAAACACTACTATTACGGGGGACCATAGTTAATAGGACCAAATATTGTTAGTAAAAATGATTAAATATATAGGTTTTTATGCGTATCATAGGTCCTATTAACTATGGTCCCCCGTAATAGTAGTAGTATCCCAACGCTATGGGGTTAAGCCTTTTGGGACTGCAGTACTAAAAAGGGGAGGGGCCCCGTCAGTCCCAGTGACATTTATCTTTTCCGAAAAGTGCTACCTCCATCGTAGGACGCCTTTTATTAAATCACTTGATTACGGTACTGAGGGAAACAATGCCACATGACTATATAGTACATGGGCAACACGGAGTTAATCCGGCCTCTGCCGGTCGCGTAGCTGGCGTGTGCGTCCGAACTGGCATTTAGGGAGCCGTACAGCAGTGCCAAACACCCGTAACATGGTGTCACTCTCGCGCTGCTGTGAGCTCCTCCTATGGGTTCTTCTTTTTATTAGAGCGCACACACGCATGCCTTATGAATGTGGCTGTAACCGGGTCTCTTCAGAGTTCGTTCAGCACAACACTACGAGTTGCGTCCTAACATTCGCCGCCGACCGATCCGAAACAAAATGAACTTCTCTGGCAGGGATACGGGCGAGTCCAGCTCTGAGTATGGAGAGCACTTCCTGTGCAACACGTATAAGACGCTAGCGGTTCAGCACCCACAGAAGGAAGAACAGGTTGGTCCAAAAAAGCTAGAGGTGCAGCACTCTCAGAATGAAGAACAGGTTTGAACTAATAACAAACATGCTAGCGGTTTAGCACTCTCAGAGGAAATAACAGGTCAGACTAAACATGCTAGCGGTGCAGCACCCTCACAAGGAAAAACAGGTTTAGACTATTAACAAACACGCTAGCGGTTCAGCACCCCCAGAAAGAAAGACAGGTTTGGACGAAGCATCTTATTACTTTCGCAAGGGTACACGCACGTACGGACTCACCTTCCTATTCCTCGTACAGAAGCGGACGCAACAGCAGCCGATACGGTGTCTCGAAACGAGATTTTCTCCTTCCCCGACTCCCCACCGTTTTGTGTCTCCAGATCGTGCTCTGTATATTTATACGTCTCCTGCTGCTGGCGTTGATATATTAAAAATAAATATATATTATATGCAGCAAGTATAACCCAATTGGCGAACGCTGTCTAGCTCTTCGCCCCCCCCCTCCCCCGGCCCTCCCTGCTAATCCACGGCCACACGAATACGGCCATGCATGACAATGAGTACCCCGCCACCCCCTCCCCCCTGCCCTCCCCCCCCCCCCCCCCCTCATCTTCCGCCACCGTACATCGCTGTTTGCATTGCTTGCAGTGGCTATTCCCGGATTCTTCCGAAGGCGAGAGGAAATTTCTCGTTAGAACGGATTTCGGGAGCAGCAACTTCGGTGGCGGCGGCCAACATCATCATCAACGGCAAGACCATCAACGCAGTCGAAAGAAGCTTCAGGGGTCATCTTCGCCATCATCCTCCCCCTCCTCCAGTCGAGGCGACAGAAGCAGGCTCTTCCTGCTCGTGGAGCTCACGTGTACAGTCCAGACCCTGAAAGATGGGACGGCCGGGGTGGACGCCGACGACTATCCCGGGGCGAGAGGCGCCTTGGCCGCCGCCGCAGCGAAGGGGCGGCGACGGGGGAGAAACGCCGATGATGGGGATGGAGAAGGCGCCGTGAGGGGTCCTTTGAAAAATTTCCGGGCCGGATCGTCATCAGCAGGAGGAGGCCGCCGAGATCGAAGAGGGCGGAGGCGTAAAGGGCGGCGAGATGACGACGACGGAGACTCGGATTATTCTGGGGAGGAAGGGAGCTCGGTGGACGATTCGGAGGGCTCGAAGGTGTGGGGCGTTGTTTACTCGTTCGTGGGGAAAGGGGGGAGGGGGGGGGATAACTGCGACGGTGTTATCTCCGTATCGCGCGCTAGAGTGGAGGGGGGTAGCACCGTAATCCTTCCTCGCTCGGGGAGCTCCGTGGATCACGCAACGATCGACTTTGAGAGTAAATATTTGTACGCTAAGCTTGCTCCATTTTTGCTCATGTTTTTTCATCCCAGGTAATTGTATTCTGCTCTACTGTACAACAATCCCATCGGCTCCTGCTCATAAGTCTTGGGGCAAATCTAACGAGTGTCGCTGTCAATAATATGCATATACTGGGATCCAATTAGTACCTCCCAGGTACAACATTGGGTAATGCCGCCAGTGAAAAAAAGCTTGTGATTGGCTGGCCTCGAACAATAGTGGAGCAACGCCTACCCTAGCTCGCCTCTATTCGTCGATGGTGTTTCCCAACACACGTGACATTTGACGACGGGCGAAGGCAACGCTTCCGCACCTCGGACCAAGCGTGATGTAGACCATCTACAGTAGTTCCTCGCCTGCCTTTGTGAGAGATTGTGCAGAACCTGCATAGTACATATCCTACCCCAGGAACCGAGTGCTAGACCATGTAGATGGTACGGCTGCCACCCGGCAACTTGAGCTTACCGTAGATCATACCTACTATTCACCGATATATCTGCTCAGAAAAAACCTAGGACATCAAATGGGGATCGATTTTCCGAGAGCTTCTCATACGTCACCAGGTGCCAGTAGAAGAGCGTGTTGCACACCATAGAAAACACAGCTCGTCTACCTGTTCATCCGTCCACCCACCTAGTTTTGTTGTTGTTGTTGTTGTTGTTGTTGTTGTTGTTGTTGTTGTTGTTGTTGTTGTTGTTGTCGTTGTGGTTGTTGTCGTTGTTGTTGTCGTTGTGGTTGTTGTTGTTGTTATTGCTGTTGTTGTCGTTGGGGTTGTTGTTGTTATTATTATTCCTCTTGCCATCTGACAATGTGCAGCATGATCTTCAACATGGATCACTCATAACTTTCCCGAAAGAAGAAAACCTCGGAAATAAAAAGAAACCCATGCACCAAGTCTACCTCCCTTCCGTGCCAACTTTCAGCTTGTCTATTGTTGTTGTTGTCATCGTTGTTGTTGTCGTTGTTGTTGTTGTTGTAGTAGTACTCCGTCTATCTTCACGCATTAGCATCTGCCCTGGTTTTATTACCCTCTAAATTTCCACGCCCAACTAAGTCGTCACCTGTGTATTGTAGATGGTTGTGTATGGGGCGTCCTCGAAGGCACGCGATCACATCGTAGTTTTTTTTAACCCTTTTAGGACTGCACTGACCGAGCACTTGGAACTACACGTAAATAGGGCGATGGGGGTGCAACAAAAATACTTATTGTAAGGCTCCTCCTCTCTTGAAGAGCTCTCTCTGTATCTCAGACACCTTTCACACACCTCTCACGACACCCAGAGGCGGGCAGAACATGAACCGAGACGAGCAGTGCCATGGCCTCTACTGTAAGTGTAAAACGAGCGATGCAGTATAACACTAACTAGCGTGTTTCAACCCTATTGACTAGTTCCTCGCTTTCGGGATCCCTGAGTACCGACAAAAATTATGATCGATCACTTCGGTGTTAGCAACCGTCCACGAGCAGTGGGAGGGCGCAGAAGTACACGCAGGATCATGTTGCGCCCGGGCCGCACGACTTGTATCAACCATTGTAATTCGGACACCAACCAATATATCATTGCCCCGATCACGCAGTGGTCGCTGCCGAAAGCGTCACTTTTTGTAGTCATTTTTTGCCCTTAAGGAGCCCCGTCAGTCAGAAACGTTTCGGCCAAAAAATGCTATCTTAATACCCCTATCGCAGCACGGGTCATTAATATGTATGTATATTTATATTATACCTGGTATACATACTCTGGTATGTGCAATCTGCACAGTGCAGTACTAATAAGGTTGAGCTCAGTGTCCGCCCTGTACTGTCGCGAGACCGCCCCTCACCCCGCTTTGCAAACTCTGGCCACGTGCGAAAACGACCCCCCCCCCAAAAAAAAACAGACCGACGACAGCGGGGACGAGAGTCTTGAATCGGACGCTGCAAGTGCGAGGGGCAAACGCAAAAGCAGGAGGGGAGGGGACCGAGGGGGAAACAAGAGCAGAAGCAGAAGAAGAAAAAGACGAGGGGATGGTAGCAGTAGTAGCAACAGCAGCAGCAGCAGCAACGGGAACAGCAGCAGCAGCAACGGCAGGAGGAGCGTGGGTGGCAGGAGTAGCGACAGCAACAACAGCAAAAGCGGAAGCAGTAGCAAGGACGACACAAAAAAGAAAAATGTTGGCAAGGGCAAAGACAAGAGCCCCGCTCCTGGACGTGGAGGCCGTGGCCTGTTTCGAAGAAACGCCGACAGGAATCACGAGAAACACCAAGGAAAAGTACGGGGGCGAAATAATTCGTCCAAAGACGACAACAGGAAGAAAGGGGGAAAAGGAGGCCAGGGCGACAAAAATACCCACCGATGGGGCCGCGCGGAACGCCTGAGCAGAGGGACGAGGAGCGTTTCTCTTCCGCGTGGTCGACGAGGAGCGGGAGCGGGAGGCCACAAGGGCAATAGCACCGCCTCTCGGAGAGGCTCGAGAGGACGGGGAGGTGTGCGCAGCGAGGGACCCGCAAGAAGGAGGCGCAGCAGCAGGGGCGGCAGCAGCAGCGGCAGCGATAGCACGGACGAACAGTCGGGCGGCCACGACAGCGATTATTCTTCGGCTTCGAGCGTAGCGAAAGGAAGGCGGAGGCGAAACAACAGGCGGGTCGAAAAAAGGGGTACCTGGAATGGAAGGGGACTGGGGAGGTGGAGGGAGGCTCTGCGCCGTGGTGGCGGCGGTGGTCACAGAGACCGAAAACGAAGGGGAAAAGGCTTTGGGGGCGGTGGCGAGGCTGCGGGGGAAGGCGAGGAAGAAGATGGGATTGTAGAAGTCGAGATGTCATGCGGATGGGTACTGGTGAGAACGGAGAGTGGTCGTGGGCGGGGGTGGTCACTGGGGACGGCGTCTCTAAATGTAGTCGGCGGTCACGATCACTGTTTCTATAGAAAATGTTACGAATACGTCGGCTGTGGGTTCGACCGGTTGGGCGGTCGATAGTCAAATTTGCAAGCTGCGCGATGCATCTATCTGTCGACCGCTGCTGAGCGTTTCCGCCATCGGTTTAATTCGCACCAATATGATGTATAGTTTGGAATCAAGGAGGCCTCTAGGCTGCGATCAGCCGGACACTCTCGCCCTACCGCCATACCCCCGCGCTGATTTGCGTGTAGTCAACGCGGTACCTCGTCGCAGAGGGTTAGTTCCCCCCGGTAGATAAAAACGACGAGAACTGATGTCGCAGGGGAGTAAAGAGGATGGGGGGGGGGTAGGTGAATTGGGAGCCAAAATGGCACAACGGTGACGGCGAAACATTTTTGTACCGGGAAAAATCTCGCTCGTCTACCGTCTTTGTGGGTGGTTTCAACTGTAGTCTTCAGTCTCTACGGAACGATTCCCCAATCGACTTCCTTGTGCACGCGATCAAGTTTTATGGTCTATCCTGCAGCTTTGTGCGGGGTTTGCCTCTCGGCCTCCGCCGACGTGTTTACCAAACGTGTTGCAAGTGCAGTCTGCGCACCCCACCAATAAATAGCGCTCGTCTATCGAAATATATAGACCCAAGCGCGTCATTGTATGAGGACGCGCTAGGCTAGGGGCTGTTAGCTGGCCGATTACATATGTAAGTCGCCGGCTATTGTAGTTGTAAGTTGGCTAGGCATTACAGTTCAGTTGTGTGCGTTTTTTGTTGATACAAAACTGAGTCAGTTAGTTGGCTTACTGCGCCACCCACCTAACAATTAATTGGCTGACTTCGCCACCCTACTAATAATCCGTGAGTTTACTTCGCCACCCAACTAATGCGTTAGTTGGCTTACTTTCGCCACCCAACTAATGCGTTAGTTGGCTTACTTTCGCCACCCAACTAATGCGTTAGTTGGCTTACTTTCGCCACTCTACTAATAATTAGTTGGTTTGCTTCGTCACCCAACTAATCAGTTAGACGGTTCACTTTCGCCACCCAACTAATGAACCCTTTGGGGTATTTCGCCACCCAACTAATTGGTAGTTGGCTTGCTTCCCCACTCGACTATTAACTAGCCGTGAAAAAATCTAGCCTCAAGGCATGCCTTAACCACGGCCCTACCACCCCACGGCAGATTCCGTTCATGGAGCTAGTGGAAACCCAAGAAGTAAAAAAGGTGCGGTACAAGCTTTTGGGGGGTACACCTTTCGCCAAGACGGACATAAACGAGGTGAGACGTGAGAAATGCGTGCTGCGTATGCGGTAGGGGTAGGTAGTTAGCACCTGTCTTTTCTGGGAATTTTCTGAGGCTCCTCAATTGAGGAGCTCGGTACCTGCACTAAGCCGTAACACCCAAGAACCGTCTGGGAGAAACATTGCAAGCTGAACCCGATATGTCATAATCGCTTGGGCTGTTCTAGGTATCTAGCTAACATATGTTCACTGGTCATCGGACAGATTATCGATTCCTACCTCATAATCTAGCTACGTAGATCGTTCAGGGCAGATACAACTCCCGATAATTTATGATCTAGCTCATGTTGCCGAGTTGGGAGCCATGTATTCTGCAGGATCTAGGACAAGGTTCCTGTGTTGGATCTGTACTTCCACAGGTCCTGCACAACATCTCATCACGGCAGGGTTGGATGTAGATGATCTATCTGATCTATCTCCAAATGGTCTATCTGATCTATCTGTAGATGATATATCTGATATATCTGTAGATGATCTCGATGATCTATCTGTAGATGATCTATATATCTTGTACATGATATATCTGTAGACGACCTACCTGTCCGACGTGTGCAACACAGGAAACAATTGTGTATTTTTCTTCATTGAGGAGCCCCATCAGCCCGTAATGTTTGGGCTATACTGTGGTCAAGTAAAACCTCTACTGCACCCGTAGCGGCAACGAGGGTTTTTGAGATCATGTCCCACTACCAGGAGCGTGATTCGTAGTACGAGCGTGTCATGCCACGGCAGCGGCGGCAGTAGTTGACCTCAAGGAGCCAAACCTATTTCTGTCTGACGGCGGGACTCCTTAAGGTCAAATGAGGAACTAGCCACCAATATATACTTTCAATCCTTTTTTGCTTCGAGTAGTTTCGTTGTTTGTGGGGCGGCGCCAATCATTTCTCTTAAACCCTTTTAGAACGGCAATCCCGTTTGGGGGGAAAACACTCAAATATAAAATGGTTTGCCCCCAAAACGGGACTGCAGTCCTAAATGGGTTAAAAAAAGAACACCAGGTTTCGGGCGAGGTATAGAGCGCCTCACCTTATATGGGCCTGAGAAAAAACTGGTACCCTCCCTCTATCGTAGCATCACTCGATCCCGGCTGTTCAGGAGCGTTCTGCTCGGCATTTACCGCGCAGCGCACTATCTCCTTGGGTAGGCGCCGGAGGTCCATTTATGGCTAACGCCTCGTGCGTAACTGCTGGCACTTTTCAAAGCAAAATATCACATGGTGTCGTAGATTTTTCTTCCGAGTTTTGCGTGGTTCTGGGCATTTTTCAGGGAGGGCGTGCAGACTTAACTGAGCGACCGCTGCTGGTGTGGGGATGTGGACATATGCAACGCCCACATTCGCATTGAATCCGGACGGCACACGATAGGGCTTCGATCGAGCGCCGGGGCATCACCGTTCCTGGGCTACTCTTAGTGCCCGCCCCCAATAGTCCGCGAGGTTGTAGCTGAAAATGTCACGTCTTCAGCCTCAGGGATCACAATCGTACAGCGTACCGGTACAAGGTACGCTCAAACCATGCGATACCACCCTTGATCCCATGGGAGTTGCGTGGTCAACGCACCAAATAGCACATTTTCTGGGCGCAAAGCGGGTACGCGTAAGATCCCGCTCCATACATACGTGGGTGGAATCTCCTGTGTCCAATGTATGCGTGGGACCCCCTGTGTTCCACACACGCGTGGGTTCCTCCCGCTGTGTTCCATCATGACGTTCTCGACCTCTTTATTCTTAAGGCAGCGTTCCCGCGTGATTAAAACGCCTTCCATGTATAGGATGAAGTCATGACACGCCGTTATGGCTGGCGAGCGGTTTTGAAAGCGATGAAGATAGAGGGCATGGACAAGGGATCGGAGGTGGAGATCAAGGTACTTCCAGTGAATACTCTCAGCAAGGCCAAGCAGGTAAAACATCTAGAGCTTTTCACGAATCATGCTCCTACCCACGAGTCGGGTCAGGAACGTTTTTGAATCTCACGGGTTGGGCCGGGCCGGGTCGGATCGGGTCGGGTCGGGTCGGGTCGGGTCGGGTCGGGTCGGGTCGGGTCGGGTCGGGTCGGGTCGGGTCGGGTCGGGTCGGGTCGGGTCGGGTCGGGTCGGATCGGGTCGGATCGGGTCGGGTCGGGTCGGGTCGGGTCGGGTCGGGTCGGGTCGGGTCGGGTCGGGTCGGGTCGGGTCGGGTCGGGTCGGGTCGGGTCGGGTCGGGTCGGGTCGGGTCGGGTCGGGTCGGGTCGGGTCGGGTCGGGTCGGGTCGGGTCGGGTCGGGTCGGGTCGGGTCGGGTCGGGTCGGGTCGGGTCGGGTCAAGAGGTTTTCAAACTCTCACGTGCCGGGTCGGGTTACCCTTACTCGACACCGGTCGGGTTACCCTTACTCGACCCGAGCCGACCCGGCCTGACCCGCAAGGTTTGGCCCGACCCGTGAACATCCCTAAAAAACTGGCTCGAAGTACATTTACTCGTCAACAACCATACGATGTCACCAGTATTCAATATTTTTAATCTCTTTGAATTGGCAGCTTTATTTTTTGTTGAGTTACTCTTCTGAAGACGCCGGATAAACCTCCAAAAGGAACAGACAGGTTACGTTGAAAGTAGTGGCAACCTTTGACGGTTGGCACGAAACGGGTTCCTCCCAGCCAATCGCACCTCAGCCGTCCCACGTAGAGAGGAACGCGGTCGGCTTCGCTTGGTCTTGCTCCGTCCTACCATCAACTCTGTTCTTGGTGGAGACACCAAAATGAAAACAGTCGCAACATCAACTTTTTTTCATACCCCTATAGGCTGTGCTGTCGCCAATTTTGTTGATAGTTGGCCAGGTATTACAGTTACCTACAAGTAGTTGCGCGGGGTAATTTCCGGAGTTCTGCGTGTTTGTACGTATCTGGCTGGTTTGTTCGTAGGTTGGCGTGTCCGTTTTATTGCTGAAAAAGCTAGGTCAGTTAGATGGGTTACTTCGCCACTAAACTCATAATTAGTTAGCTTACATGCCGCCCAACTGAAAGTTAGTTGGCTTACTTTGCCACGCAACTTTTAATTATTAATAGTTGGCTTACTTCGCCACTCACTTAATAATTATTCGGTTTACTTCGCCACCCGCCTAATGATTAGTTGGCTTACTACGTCACACAACCACCGTAACAACTATATTAACCGTGAGGTCCAGCCAAGTCACAGCCCTTCAGCCCCCCTCAAAACCAACCCTCCATACACCCACGCCTCTCACATCACCCATCCCCCCCCTGACCCAAAACATACAAAAAAAAAAACAGGAGGACATATTTCGGCTTCCGCGCAACGTCATCCTCTCTGACACCTTCGTGTCTCTGGTGCGACACTACCGAGAGTACGCTGCAAACAGCCTGGCGAAGAGAACTGCCACGGGTATGGGCAACGCCGGGTTTGGCGCGGGTTCTGCCTCCTCGGAGCCGGTGCTAGCCCTGTTTCCGCGATTGGCGGCGGACCCTGCATTGATGATGGTAAGCACAGCACGAGGAATAGCTCAAAGGAAAAACTTGGGAGGGGGCACCTCCGCGATGGGGGGTGGTGGGAAGGGAGGGCGGGCGTGATTTTCACCAGATAAATTTCGGTCTCCTGAAGCTAGAAAAAAAAATGAGCGTGCGTTATAGTGGCAAGGTAAAAGTTATATCTAGTAGTAATAGTAGTAGTAGTATCTCCCCACGTACTGGAGCTGGAGCTTGTGTTCCATCACAATAGTTATCATCGTGCACCAGTTTGTTGAGGAAGACGATGCCACCATTGTCATCACTTGCGATCCACCGCTCTACTTTTTCCAGCGGCAACCTCTTCCGCCCCCCCCGCATCCCGAATATTTTTCGTTCGCCCCGACCGTAATCTTGCCGCCGCTCGACACGATAATCTTATCCTATCTTGGGGGCGTCAGCGGTGGGAGGTAACCCTGAGCTTGACTTTCCAGACAAGGAAATAAACGCAGAAACGTGTACACCTTTCGGCTTGGAAAAACACAGCGCGGGGCCCGCTAGCCGCAGCGTACTTTCAGGTTGTTCTGCGCGAGAACCTAGCAGGTCGGCACCCTCTTGATGCCCACCCCATTGACGTCTTAGTCAGCGTCTGTTCGCAAAGGTTAATCCACTCAACTCCTCAGTCAGAGGCGTTCTACGATACTAGAGGTCCACCCTAATTTTTCGGAGGCTCCTCACTTGAGGAGCTCCATACACCTCACCCCAAAACTGACTTCAGCAAAAATCAAATAGCATCCCGATGGACAGTCCCATGGCGTAAGCATACAAAAATGCCATTTTTCGAAACACGATTGGCATTCCGACGAGTTTGGATTAAGGAGCCCCGTCATTCAGAAAAACATTTCAGCGGAAATGTGCTACCTTCTATCGTAGAACGCGTCGTCAGCACTACCTGAGTAGCTCAGTGGTTTAACCTTCATAAAACGAACAGCTTTTTCATATGTTTCTCTTGTGTATATACGCCGGGGGCGTTAGGGCTGTATCCCTCTTTCATCAGCAGAAGTGTCTCACACCCCGGGAGGCGTTCTACGATAGAGGTTCACCCTAATTTTTCTGAGGCCCCTCACTTAAGGAGCTCCATACCGCACCCGAAAACCAACCTCAGCAAAAATCAAATTGCATCCCGATGAAAAATCCCATGACTCAAGTATACAATGACGTCATTTTTGGAAGCATGCTTGGAATTCCGTCGATTTTGGATTAAGGAGTCCCGTCATTCAGAAACATTTCAGGGGATATGTGCTACCTCTATCGTAGAACGAGTCTCGGACAGAAAATCAATCCCCACTTCGCTAATCTATTGACCTTCTAGGCATAATCACCATCTGCATGACCTTTATGGTGTTGCCTGGTGGAAAGCCGTACAGCCTGCATGATCTACGGAACGTATGTTTCATGGGTTGAATCCATCTGTACTGTGCGAAATCCTTCACAACACCCCTTGAAGCCGTTTAGGACGGCGGTCCCGTTCTGAGGACAAACCACTTGAGGAGTGGGTTGTCTCCAAAACGGGGCTATGCATCATCTAGACGATGTATAGTAGATCGTGACCTACCTGTCCGACCTGTGGGGGGTTTAGCGACACACAATCACCCACACACCCTCGCACCCAGATATGCCCTTGTGGCAAAGCAATAGAGAGTAGAACTCACATAGAGGGAGAATGTGAAAGATACAAGGAGAAACGGAAGTATGTCAGAGGAGGACATGACGAAAATAGACGAAATGCGACATGGAGGAGTTTCGTACTCTAGATATCGCGAAAACGATTTCTGTCCTAGGAAATAGATGGTGGCCACAGGCGGCGAAACAGGAAGGTGATAAGATAAGCAAACAAGTTTCTATGGAATATGTGGAAACAATGTATTGAGCGCCCAACTGTTGGAGGTGTCTATATTAGGAGTAGCAGCGGTGCTCCGTCTCGAAAGGGATGCGTGGTTAATGGTCGAATGACTAAGGCAAGCAACAGATGAGTACGCCCCCCCCGTTGCATCGTCGTGGCTTCTCCTCTCCTTCCCATTGCTACAAAAAAAAAGGCCCTCAAGAACCAGTGGGAAGCGGAAGTGCGAAAGACTCCCTTTGACGGAAAGCTCGGCGCCACTCTCTCCACCAAGCTAGCCGTCGTCGGCTTGGGCGGCATGGGCAGCACCCTGACCGGGGCCGCGGTGGCGGCGGCGGCGCGGGGAGCAAGCAGAGAGGCCAGCCTCCTCGTGGCGTTCGAGAAGGCGGTCATGAGGCTGTGGCCGGCGTTTTGCCATATCGATGCCCAGAGACGGCCGGCTGATGGAGGCGGTGTAGGTGAGCGTGGGAGGAGTGGGAGGAGTGAGAGCGAGGGAGGGCCTAGTGTATGTTAGGGAGGCGTGCTGCCGTAGAGGTGGTTGCAATCTACTTTTGTGGGGTCCTCACGGGTCATGACCCGACCCACGATTGGGTCAGGAAGTTTTCGGGTTCTCATGGGTCGGGTGGGGTTGGATTGGATCGGATCGAGCCGTGTCGGGCCGGATCGGGTTGTATCAACGGCCTCTGACTGCAGCCGATTTATCGCTGCTGATATAAAGTGTCGAAGGCGTCAGGTGGTTGAAGTGAACCATCTGTGGTTTTGTCATCGCTGGTCGTCCTCCGACATTTCCTTTAAAAAACCGGTCAGCCAACCACTATCTAGCCCTTTGACCGCCGCGACAACAAACAACAAAAGCCAATACCGGTACGAAATAAGGAAACGATACACCCGAACGAAAAAAACAGAACCAAACACTATTGCACTTGCGGTAGACCTACAGTAACTCCAAGTGAAGTGTCCCGAAAAAACGGGGTTGCAGTTGTCACCAGGTTGAGCAAGCCGCCTAATACGCACGTAACACATCTACAGCAAGCTCCCATGCACGAACACAGCCAGGTACCAGGTACGAAACAGACAACTTCCCAGGTACCAGGTACGAAAAACAGCGTGCGGCAGCCAACAAATCTATCCTGTCAATGAAAAAATTCCATCGGTCTTTCGGGTAGTGTTCGAGGGTGATCAACATTGAAGCTCATACAAGCTACACAACGTTGAGGATGGCAAACACCTCAGTCGTAACATCAAAACACAAACAAATACCCCATCCATACATCTATCCATCCATCCATCCATCCATCCATCCATCCATCCATCCATCCATCCATCCATCCATCCATCCATCCATCCATCCATCCATCCATCCATCCATCCATCCATCCATCCATCCATCCATCCATCCATCCATCCATCCATCCATCAATCCACCAATGAATACCTACAGGAGGCGCGGAATCGTACGAGGATCTGGAAGGACGCGGCCAGAGGATACGTCAAATCCTTGACAGCAGCGATTCCTTCAACAGCGACACACCCTTAAAAGTGTCCAACCGGGGGGAGGGGAGCGGGGACAAGAGGGGTGGCGGTGCCTTCCCGTCTTCCGCGTCTCAGGAAGGCAACGTCATGGTGGCATTTACGCTAAAGGAGGTGGGGTATTTTTTGTTTTTATTTTTGTTTCCGCCAAATGGGAGAGAGCGTGCGATGGCACGTGCTTTTTTTGGCCCTCGCTGGACTTGAGAGGGGAAACTTGACGAATGAAAAAAACGGCGATTACATCGACGGCCACTCACTTCGTGATTGTGGGAGGGTGCACGTTGGTGGTCAAGTTTTCCATGTACGGAACGGGTTGCACAGCACGGGTACAACATGATCTCAGCCCTACTGCTGAGCGCTCACGCTGTTCGTGGACGGCTCAATGGTTGATAACACAAAATACACCAACCATTGTTCTGGGCGCTATCTTCGACTCCCAAAGGGGTTATACGGTTGCCGTGTTGTCTATGAAATTTGAAGATTTCTGAGGCTCTTGCCTCAGTACAGCAAGTCTAGAAAAAATCTACACCCACCCAACAAACGGACTCTGAGCGAGAAAGGTTGGAAGCTGCGGTAAACCCGACACACCATCCCATGGCGTTCATGAAGGGGGGGGGGTAGGGGGGCTGTTCTCGCTTTGAATGGCAAATGCCATTGCATTGGCAGCAGTACGTCGTGGACAAAGAGCAGGAGGGCAGAGGGGGTGTGGTCAGTCAGACATAGACACCTGTCGAAGTTTGGAACTCAACATGGTCCATGCGGCACGCAGCTCGGCTCACCAGGAAGAAAAAACGTTACGAAGCTCTCTCCGAGGCATTGCCTTGCCAAAGGAAACGTGCTCACACCGGACCGATAAGCTACAGATAGATCATCTACAGATAGATCATCTAGATCATCTACAGATAGATCATCTAATCATTCAGTTCCTCTTCAGCCGCTGTTAGAGGTTATGAAGGATATCTATACTGTAGTACAGACCCAACGCACGAAACATGTCCTACGGTAGATCTTGAAGGCTATGCGACTCCCACCCGGCAACATGAGCTAGATCATACAGATCATGAATGACCTATCTATCTACCCTTGATTATTTAGATCGTTCGAGGTGCGGAACGTTTTCACTCGACGTGCGAAGCATTGTGTCCGCCCACACATAGCTGACTGTAAGTTACTACATTACGGGTTACCTGGTAAGTATAGATACTGCGTTATCCGTGCTTGCGACGTTGTGCGTCGTGCTGAGACGGGGGTGTTCAGGGTAAAAAGAGCATGTGCAAAATCGTCATCGCGGTTTTTCTCTCTGTTGCTTCGCTAGATACCTCTCTTCAAAACACGTTGCAGGCAGCAAGCAGTGGTTTGGTCTTCAAACCGCTTTGTTGCGTACCCGTATGTGTTTTAAGTCATCGGAATCTAGTCACCCTTTTTATAAGTGGATGGTATGCTTAGAATAAGAGCTGAGCACATTGTCGGAGGATAAATGGAAAAAGAATATACCGTATCATACTGTTGGATTTACCGTGGCGTCTCGTTTTTTTGCCCCCCGCTCCGCGTTTCTTTTTTCAATTCCAGGTGGCCTTTGACGTCGCGTGACGTTTTTTTCGTCTGCGTAACAGCGACGAACGCACCAGTTCTTCAGCGTCGAACGAAAAAAAAACGTGGCAAGCAACATCCATCCTTGGCTGCCAGGCCGGAAATATTATCCCCGTTCATGGTTCACGTCGGAGTCCAAAACGAGGCTCACATTACCCGCCAGAGTGGTAGCTGGCCTGGTATCACTGTCCGTGAGATACCACTCACTCGTACGGATTTTTTCTTTGGCCGTATTTTTGTGGCTTAACAGTTCATGAACTGCCTCCACGTTTTTTTTTGGGGGGGGGACAATCTACTTGGAACTATTAATAGTGTAGCTTTTTGTTTCGATTATTGAAAGGCATAGGAGGACGACCGGGCGCGGCGTCGTTGAATATATTATATATCCTTATATTCCCCATTTTTTTACGTTTATGTCGCACTGGCTAGCAAGCAGCCGATCGGGTCTCGTGGACCCCGCGCTGGAAACGTTTCTGCCTGGTGCTTGTGGTGCCAAAAAAATGTGGTACAGTGCAGTAGTACCACGATGAAGAAGGAGCTCGTTCGCCGATACTTTCCATCTTCGGTGTGTTTATTTGTGTTTATATGTGTGCGTATGTGTGAGGGGGAGGCGAGGGGGGGGGGGGGGGGTACATAGACGATTTAAATGGGCGAGCAGGGTCTCGGCAGAGAAGAGGCGCGGAGAGAATCGGCGTCGAGGGTTTCGGCAGAGAAGAGGCGCGAAGAGAATCGCCGTTCAGGGCCTCGACAGAGAAAAGGCGCGGAGAGAATCGTCGTTTCGCACGCCTCCAATCGAAGGAGAGGGAGCAGTACCGCATCCTCACATGTAACCGTTTGGTGTTACCGTTTGGTTGTACCGTTGAAACACCGTTGTGGTACCGGCTCGACTGTTTTTATGAAAGAAGCATAAGGACAGCCGTCGGGGCAAAATTAAGGGACGGGACTTTGTTTCAGCCGACTAGCCCGCAAAATGAACACCGCCAGACCTCCGGTGGGGAGGCGAAAACAACCAAACCGAGAAGAAGTGCACCTGGAGTGTATATTCTTGTGACTCAACCTTTGACTCCTCTTCGGCCTTTGTTTGAGTCGTAGGAGTTTAAAAAAACTGGGCATTTGTTCTCGAGTTGTCAGACGTCGGGGGCAGCAACCAACACGAGGGATCATATGTATCCGGCCTCGTATATAGACCATCCGATGCGCGTGGTGTCCCTTCACTGGAGGCTGTTATTACCCGAGAGCTTATTTCCTGATGATCCTCTTTTTTTGTTTGATCAAGAACAACGAAAAGCTAATAAAACCCCTGAAAAAACAGGGGAAACTTCGCAAGTCGAGAAATTTAAACAGAG
This sequence comes from Nereocystis luetkeana, assembly GCA_031213475.1. NCBI lineage: Eukaryota > Phaeophyceae > Laminariales > Laminariaceae > Nereocystis > Nereocystis luetkeana. The sequence goes on along the minus strand of JARUPZ010000031.1, from coordinate 554,293 downwards.
AGCGAGAACAATATCAAGAACACCCAGCGTTCCTCTTTTTACGGCAAAAAAAAAACAACGGGAACAGCAGGGAATGTAGGGCCAGAAACAAAATCGATACGTATGAGTGGTCCTTAGACCTAACCGGTAGGGTGAACGTCCGCAATTGTGTGATCCGCGACGATAACGATAACGCCGCCCGCTTTGTTGACAGCAACGCTACGAGCATCTACAGGGTCCAGGTACGACGTGCTACAGTTTCTTTTGTCTCCCGTGCGCATATTCCATCACAACGGGTCTTGTCTCTGTGGTGGAAGTCGACAACATATCCAGGTCGTAGACTTTCTACACCTGAAAAAGGGTGCGCGATAATTTCATCATATTTTCCAACCTCTGTCGGCGCTATCGGTGACAATTCCTGAGGTAATGTTTGGCAGAGATGGAGGTCTCCGACGACTGAACCGCCTGAGTAGCTTTTTACCAACGAAGCAAGGACGACAAGGGAGAGAACGCAACCGCGATGGACTCGAACCCCTTGCGATACAACAACCAAAAACACAAGTAAGAGCGACGCCCTCATGCTTTGTTTTCATTTTCATTTCGAGGTACAGTCTTAAGTAGCCAGTGTCATCTAACTACGTTCCAACACGCTCCAAACAGGATGCTCGAACCCTGACGAGGACAGCCCACGCCACGCCATGACATACACCACGCCCATCTTGTTTCACAGAAAAAAACTTTGTTGATCTCGCGTTGTAAAAGCTTTGTACGACCACATAACTGACACCTGGCACGACGTGTAGAGAAATACGCGGAGGTACTGAAAAAAAAATACTCAAGCACACCGCGACAACAAAATATCGACCTTTGTATTGCTTTCGCAACGACCGCACCAGCCGGTAACACACGGTTTCGTAGGGAGCAAAAGCCACCTGATGTACGCATCATACGCTCTCTCTATTTGAGGCCTGAAGGGGGAAACAGAGCCTTCACGATAATTTTTTCTCTCTAACAAGCAAGACAACTCACACCAACGCCTTTCGTTGCCCTCCTAGACACGATATCATCACTAAATGAACACTGAAAGGGCACAGCAGGGGGCGACTTTCCCCTTTCCCCCCTTCCCCCGCGTTTCTCGTGCTTTTTCTATCTCCCACCACCCGCGCCAACAACATCTAAGGGCTGCCCCCCAAACTACAACCGGTGGGTGGCGCTATCGGGAGTACCGAGGCGGCAACGACGATCATCACCACTCCCCCTGAGTCCGCCTCACAAGCGGTTCTTACCAGAGTGCAGCCCACTCGCCGAACATCTCGCGGCGCTTCACGCTTGGTGCAAGCAATGTTTGCTTGGTCGGTGAAAGCCCGACGTGCTCCGTGTAGGGATGCGAGGATCTATGGTCATACATACGACTAGGGCCATGCATGACATGGGTATCCCCCCCCCCCCCGTCTCGAAAGGGATGCGTGGTCAATGGTCAAATGACTAAGGCAAGCAACAAATGAGTACGCCCCCCCCCCCCCCCCGGCATTGTGGGGATGCGAGGCTCTACGGTCATAGACCATGGCCATGCATGACACGAGCACACTCCCTTCCCCCCGCAATAACGGCAAACTCAACAAGCTAGTTTTGCTCCCCTCGCTCTTTCATAAGCTCCACGACACCACTTAGGGTCTGTTACCGGGTACACCAGGCGAGCAAGCTCAACGCCATTCTGCTCAAACAGCGGAAAACCTCATAATCAAAGGAGCACCGGTTGGGTTGGGTTGGGGGGGGGGGGGGGGCGCAGACAATTTCACAGCTGTCGGAGCTCTCGTCGGCAGCCGCTATAGCCCCCCCCCCCCCCTACGGGCTCCGTCTCGAAAGGGATGCGTAGTCAATGGTCAAATGACAAATGCAAGCAACAAATGAGTACGCCCCCCCCCGCGCGCGCCCCCGTCCCTGGGCCCTGTGCGATCGAATACCAAAAGGCCTCGAGCAGAGCCAACAGGAGTCCCACCGCGCTTCATTCCTGTGGAAACTCTACCAACATTTTAGGGGACGAACTACGCAGTTGGGTTCAGTGGATATTTTATTGGAGTAGTAGAAAAAGGGTTTTTCAAGAGGTCCACGCACGCGCTCCACCCTTCCACGCATAGGGCTGATCATCGAATGCTCCCACTTCCACGATCTGAATCCTTCAGGATAGATAGATTCCTGATCTGAATCATCTGTATGATCTGTATGATCTAGCTCTTGTTGTCGGGTGGAAACCGCATAATCTGCATGAGCTAGGACAGGTTTCCTGGGTTGAATCTGTACTGTGGTACATATCCTGCACAACATACCATAACGGGAGGCTAGGATCTAAATGATCTATCTGTAGATGATCTATCTGTGGATGATATATCCGTCCAACAGGTGCACCCTTCCGAGACGCCGTGCGATACTCGAGGGCACCGGTTCCCCCCGCTCTCTCCCCACCATGCTATTCTGCACATGGCACTACAGTAGCGTATTCGTGCGGTACTTGAGGCCACCCCCCCCCACCTCCCAGATTCTGCACTACCGCAGCGTCCGCGAAGATATACCATGCGATACTATTGGATGCTGTCTCGCTACCGTGGACTACAAAATCTAAGCCCCAGGAATATTCGATGAGGCCTCTTACACCGGCAGGGGGTCCTCGTCTGGTATATCCCCCCGCGCTGAGAGGACGCTTAGCTGGCGTATCGTATACTTGGTGCGCGGTTAGTAGTACCTATAGATGATCTGGGTGCAACCGGTCCCTCCCCCCCCCCCCTACCCAGACTCCGCACACGGTGTGATACTAGCGTATCGCCCGCGAAGAGTTCTTTCTGGAGCGTGACGCCGCCAAGGCCCCCGCGGCAACGATGCCCGCGGCGAGGGTCCCGAGAGCCGCGTACCGTCCGACGGTCTTCCATTTCCGCTGAGGCAGCTGTTTTATTGTTTCGATCGATCAAACGCGCGAACGATCCGCGGCATGCAAATCAACCATCGTCGTCGTTATTGTTGTTGGTGCTGTCGATGTTGTCGGCATTGTGCGCGCCCAGATAGATATTACACATCCACGATATATCCACGACATTCGGCCGTTGCCATTGTTGGCGTCTACACTGTGCGCGGCATAAGGTAGATGCGAGGTCGCGTTTAGGCAGAGAGCCGCAGCAGGAGTTCTAAAAAAACGTGCGAGTTTTGCTACAATGGAAGGGTCGGGGGAGAGGGAGAGTGCCCCACGATTGTAAATCCAGAGCGAAGGTACCCCACATCATAGCCGGCAATTCGCAATTCGCTCAAAGCCCAGTGATTCGAACGATGGTTTTCTTTTTATTCCTTTTACGGGTGTACACTCGTACGAAGTGTACATATCATACAACGGATTTGTTCCTGGTATTATCTGGCTGCAAGTGATACGGGAGGGTACGCCACAGCTCGTTAGTAATGTTCTCTTGCGTACTGGTACAGCGATACACTTATAGTTTTGTGCTTGTTAGTTTTCTTCCATCGGTACGCTTTTTGTTCTGCCCGTTTTGTGACCTCGGCCTAGATGTTTCAGTAAAATGAGCTATTGGGAGAACACCTTCATGTTCTATCGGTCCGGAGACTGTATGGAACTGGCCGAGAAATGTTCGAATACACCACTCTGGACCAAAATATATCATCATCACTGTCATCATCATCATAGTCATCATCGTCATCATCACCATCATCGTCGTCATCATCATCACCATCGGCATCATCATGTTCTGTCGGTCGGGAGTCTGTATGGAACTGGCCGAGAGGTGTTCAAAAACAGCACTCTGGACGAAAATATCAGAAACCTTCAACAATGCATATGAAGACTAAATCGCCCGAACATTCATGTCTAGAATGACAGTTGTTTAGAGAGAAAGCCAAGCGGGGGGGGGGGGAGAGAGGGAGAGAGAGTGAGCAAGACATTGAACAAACATAGCGACAGACAGAGAGAGAAAGAGGGAGAGAAAGGGAGCGGAAAGCGCGCGTCTATCCCAAAGAACACCCACCGCACCGACGCCGACCCCCATAGCCATAGCCCCGCCATATGCGAAGCCTAAATTGATTCCCCAAACCTCGCTGACCCGTGGCCGCAACGGACACAACGTCCGGTGCAATACCGATACCATCAGCGGTTCTCGAAGTCACAATGGTGCCGCAGAGAAAAAAAAATTGGTTTGGGTATTTTGAGCTGACTCCTAGTGGGAACGAAAATTCGTTGCGTGACGTTGCCCCCCATCGCCCAGAAGTCTCACCAGAAAAACTTCCGTCCTTCGCTGAAGGTCCCCGAAGAAGTGGACGTAGGCCTCCTTCAGGGTTTCCGTCGACAGCGACGCCCTCACGTCTATTCGGGAATCGATGAGCCCCCCGTAGGTCTTCGCGATGTCTCCCTCGTATCTCGGGGACTGGTACTGCATTGCCAGCCTTCGAGGGGGGTGCGACGAAGAGAGCAAAAAAGAGAGAAGATGTTACGGGGTTGACGAGCTCCGGCACAAACGAGCAAACGCGTTTCACTCGGGCGTATTGTATGAGCCAAAGGGGAACGGGGTGGATGATTTCCACTCCTCCTGTTGACTCATAAATACATACACTCGATGCATGCCGCTCCCGAAAGAGTGTGCGCCACACCGAGGGGAGTGTGGGGGGGGGTGTACTCGATATCATGCGTGGCCGTTACCGGATAGACCCTCGCATCCCTGCGGGGACGGAGCACGTCAGGTTTTCACCGATCAGGCAGACATTGCTTGCACCAAGCGCGAAGGGCCGTGAGATGTTGGGCGAGTCGCATGAAGGATGAGCTGCATCCTACCAAGAACCGCTTGTGGGGCGGGCGTACTCATTCGCTGCTGGCCTTAGTCGTTTGACAATTGACCACGCATCCCTTGCGAGACGTAGTATCGTTCCTACTTCCAACAGAGAAACCTGCAACATTTGGGCCCATCACGTTTTTTCCAAATATTGATTTTTGTTTTTTGCCCATCTTTTTGCCTTCCTGTTTTGCCGTCTGTGGCCACCATCGATATCCTAGGATGGCGATCGTTCTTTCGATTTTATCTACCCGTTTAGAGGCGGGGGGTGATTTCTGGTTCTGTCGAGTCGCAACCAAGGCCTTCGGGACGCGGAAGTGGTAACCTCCTGAACCACGAAAAAAGCGTGTCAAGTACCCCGTCGAGTACCCTAGGCTGGCGAAAGTCAAGGGGCGGGGGGGGGGGGGTGAAGGACGCATGCTTGCACCTTTTGAGGCTCCTCACTTGACCACAGCATAAGAGCTCTATACCTGACCCCAAAAAGTGGCCTTAAGAAACAAAAACGCACACCTGAAAAGGCCGATGAGAAACCCCCTCGGCCTAGGTTGTAGCGAACAATACTACGAAGAAAAAAACGATGGCTCATCGCACGGTATCATATACCTGGTATAGGGATTTTGCGTTTTTGTTTGGCCCAATCTTTTTCTCGCCGGTTGAGCTCCTCGAGCGCGCAACTTTTTTAATTTTGGTTTCAGGACTAGCGTAGCGCAGAGAAACATTTGTCGGGTTGCGCGAAAACAAGTATTTCGAAGAAGTCGTGTTTCGGGTGAGATACTCAGGAAATAAGCCACCACCCTTCTATGCCGTGGCATTGCTCGATAGTGGGTGGGCCCTCAGTCAAGAGGCCCCGCCACGTCAGAAATAGTTCGGCCAAAAAGTACTACATCAGGCGTAGATAGAAGGACCGCTTGGTCTTCATATTATCAATGGTGCCTAAGGGCCGGTCCTAAAAGAGATTTTAAGCCCGCAGTTTTCTGGTTGGTCAAGTATTTCCTCCCAGAGTGGTATAATATACCCTTATCGTACAACGCGCCAAAGGTACTACAGATACGTGCAACTGCACACCGTCCCACGCCCCCCACTTCAGCTCGGATCCCGCATCGTTTTGGATATACGTAGCCGCTGACAAACGCGCACATTGCTTAGTTTCTTTCTTTTACATGGCTGAGGTACTATTTTCCACTCCAGAGCATTGTTGGAAACCGTTCTGTGACCACGGACTGCATTGTGACAACGAGTCAGTGTGAGAACAACGACAGCAACAGACATGAGTAAGCTGTCAGTAAAAGAAAGAAACAAAAGCTTTTTTCCTCACAAAACAAAACAGTGCACAACAAAAGTCGCGCCATGCACCCAGATGAGTCCAGCACGTACGTGTGCAACCAGTAGGCGTTGGTCCTCTCGGCAGTCTCCATATTTCTCCTGTCTGCCTCTACGGCAGCCCTAATCTCGTCCTCGCGGGGTCCGTCCTCCTGCAGCTTCCTGAGCTCCGATATGGTAGTCGCTTGCAGGAGGGGCACCTCTTGAGGCTCGCACGATAGCGTGATCTGCACGAGGTTGCGTTTCACAACGAAATAAAGAAAAGGAAAGAAGGGCAGTCACCGCCGCCACCACCGCCACCGCAGCAGCAGCAAGCGGCAAGCGAAGCAGCAAGAGGAGGGGGACGAGCAGAAAAAAACAAGATTCGTGTGCGGTCAACGTGGGTCCAAGCTATACGTTCGATGGTTTCAGAGTGAGATCGGCTGCTTCTAATGTCTTGAACACGTTTCCAACAGCTGTAGAAGGCCTGCCCAGGTGGATGAACAGCATCTACAGCCGCCCACATTTAGCAGCAGCAACCGGAGCAGCAATAAAAAGGGGGAGGGGCAGAAGAAAAACGTGAAAAAAACTGATCGGGTTGTACGGATTGCGGTATGTTTCCACGAAGCACCGTAACTATTACCACAAGGTTTAGAAAAACAGAAGGCAGCAGCGGGGGGCAGGGGAGCCGATGTAGCGATTGAGATCGCACAGAGCGCCAACTAGTGCCTTTGCTTCATCAACAACTACAACTTACTGCTATAGAACAACTCAAGATCAGGGGCAGCCACAGAAAAAAAGTGAGGAGGAAACAAAACCGGGCGAGCCCCGCTAAGAACGCCGCACGAAACGAAACACTACTTCCGTTCCACCGCATGTTTCTTGGCCTAAACCATAGTTTCTCCTCTTCTGCCGCCCTGAAAGCCACCCGCCCCCGCCAAGCCGTGGTCAAGCTAAACACGATCCAGCTACACATCCGAACCCTGCCCCCTACCTCACATCCAAACTCCAAACACCCGAGCTCTATACCAACAAAAGCCGGAGAGAGAAAGAGAGTTTAATGAATTGCGTCGAAAAATCCCAACCGCGACCTAGCGCCTCAGAGCGCTCCCGCAAGTTGCAAGGAACAAGAAACAAACACCCTCTCTCTCTTTATTTCCGCCTCGTCTGGTTTTCTCCTACACATCTCTCTAGACGCACGAACTATCAACAGAGACGACACAGAGACGATGCGATGCCAACCAACCCACCATAACAGTGCCGGGCAGTGGTTGATCCGCTTCCAGCATGGGCGGGGAGGCGAGGAAGCTATCTTGGACGGAGACTCCGTAGGTGCGGCCCAGGGTGAAGCGAAGGACATCGTTCAGGCGCGTCTCGAGAAGAGACGCAGCGAACTGTCATCACGGACGGACGGGGGTACTTATGTCATGCATGGCCGTAGTAGTAAGACCATAGACCCTCGCATCCCTACAATGACGGGATGGAGGGGACAGAGTACGTGGGGCTTTCACCGACCAGGCAAACATTGCTTGCACCAAGCGAGAAGCGCCGTGAGCTATTCGGCGAGTCGCATGAAAAGTGAGCTGCATCCTGCTAAGAACCACTTATGAGGCGGACCATGGGTGACAGCGTCGAATGAGGGGGGGGTGTACTCGATATCTTGCATGGCCGTAGTCGTACGGCCATAGACCCTCGAATGAGCGAGGGGGAGGGGTTTCAGTGTCGGGTGAGGCTTTACGATTCAACGCGTGCCTTATACGATAGACGTATCTATCCGTAGCATTTTTTGGCCTAAAAGCAGTTGTGACCATAATGCAGCGCCAACGACATACCCTGACGTGCTGTTCTCTCGATTTTCCTAGGTTAACACCTACTGCAGGCATCTGACGTGAGTCCTGAGCAGAGGATTAACACCTACCGCAGGCATCTGACGGGAGTCCTGAGCAGAGAAACTACTGCGGGGGACCATATTAACAGTAACCAGGACCCATCATGTACACGAAAACGTACATATTCCACCATTTTTACTAAGCGTGTTTGGTCCTGATTACAATGCTCCCCTTCGGAGTACCTGGGTACCGACTAGCATTGTGTTTACACTATCACTCCATTCGTTATATATACACTATACCCCTATTAAGAGTAGGCCATGCTTAAGCTTTATTTTTACCAACCCGCCGGACGATAAAACAAAACAAAAAACATGGGATTGCTCATCGGATTGCTTGCACGTTCACTTTTTTCTCTTCTCTCTATAATCAGTTTTTGGCTAAAAGCTACGTATACAGAGCTCGTAAACCCTATTAAGGCCGCAATCCCGTCTTGGGAATAACCTACTTAGAATTTGACCGGTTCGTCCCCAAAGCGGGACTGCGGTTTCTCCCAAAAGGGTCAGCCCCGTAAAGCATTGCAGACCATTCTTTGGGGCACAAGTACGTAGAATTAGAGTGGGACACCTTTTTTCAATGGCGTAACGTTTTTAACCTCACTAGCACTGCAGTCCCGTTTTAGGAACAAACTACAGTACATAGAATCTGAGTGGTTCGCCCCCAAAATGGAAACTTGAGTTTGCCCTAAAAGGGTTCAAGTGAACAAAGGGCCTCAGAAAATTACGCGCATTCCTGCTGTAACAAGGTGTCGTGAAGAGCGCTGAGTTTCGCACAAGGGGTGCGATCGGTGTTTTCGACGCTCGTTTTTTTCTCAGGAACAAGAGAGAGAGAGAACCCCCGCAACTGGAACATAAGGCCTCCTTTTTTTTGTGGAGGGGGGGGGGGGGGGGTAAGCAAGTTAGGTGAAGACATCTTGCTCAGCGGCGAGCGGTGCACTAAACCCTACTACTGTAGGTGTCTGGTAAATAAAAAATAGCCTACGGTTAAGGCCGCTCAATAGGTGTCTGATAAATAAAAATAGCCTACGCTTAAGGCCGCTCAAGGTTGTTCAAGTATGATATCACAGTGAGGTCCCACACCTCGGGCAGATCATCTACAGATCCTCTACAGATAGATCTTGATCTACATCTTTTAAGGCAGATCTGTCCCCGGTCTTGTATTATCTACGCAGCTCATGTTGCCGGGTGGGACCCATACATTCTGCATGATCTACTGTAGCACATGCGACCTGGGTTGGATCTGTACTATGCAGATCCTGCACAATCTCTCACAGCGGCTGGTGATGAACTAGATCATCTAGATCATGAGCTGTCCGAGCTGTGCAAGGTTCTCAGGCTTGCTAAGAGTACGCGTTTCTTGTTAGCGGGCCACCCATACACACTGCACAAGGTACACCTTAAGCTTCTACAGCAGCGACCAAAACTCAACGCCTAAGACACGTCGCGCGCCTCCTCCGCCCCCGGCCTTTTGACGCCCGTGCCCGCAACACTTTGCTGCCCAAACTCTCGCCTGGATGAGAATGTTGTCCCTCAGTCTCTCCGCGTGCGAAGGGTGTCTCGGCCCTCCGAGCATCACCGGGAAGGTGATCGTCGACACGGAGTACGGGTCGCCCATGGGAACACGTAGGACCCTCGTCACCTGGAAAATGGAGGTGAGGGACATGCGCGTAGGGGTAGCGGCGGCGCTCAGCGACCCGTGGGTGGGCGGGTGGGCGGCGGGGGGGGGGCGACGGGGGGTCGGGAATTCATTCTATACAGTAATTGGTGGAGACAAGTTGTTTCTGGCATGCCGAAAGGTGGGCAAATACATAAGTGTGGGGGGGGGTGACTTTTCGATGCAACCACGGGGGGAAAACAAATACATACTGCTCTCCTTTTCAAGGCTACATGAGCAACCAACAATAACAACAGCAGCAGCAGCAACAACAGCAACAAACAACAGTTTTAGGCAACAGACAAAAACATCACGTAAGGTCACCGCACGACATCAGAAAGAGCGCTGCCTTGAACACACCACGCTCTTGGACCAGAACGCCGCCGCCTTCTCTCTCTCACACGCACGCTTTCCCGCGACCTAATGTGGTACCACCCACATACACGCCGAACCAATACCTTGCTCGGTGGGAAGCGAACACCCAAAGGAGTGACGTCACCCCTCTTCCTCAGCGGCTCATCCCACGGGCACACCACAGTCGGCCCCCTGTCCCGTGCTTCTGCCCCTGTCGGAGGAACGCCGCCGCAGACTCGAGCAATGCTGGACTTTGACACCGTTTCTGGGACCGGAATGCTTCCCAGGTACCTTGCGTTGTTCAGAAAATTAAAAAAAATCGACAAAAAAAAAGCAAAAATTGTGGGGGCCGGTGAAAAAAAACGACTTGGTTCGATACCTATATATAGGTCGCGTGCTTATACTCACGTCTACCTGCAGAAAAAGCACGGGTAACCCCTCTCGCCCTCCCATTCTGGGAAGAAAAAATATGATACGGGCAATGTGGCCGTGACGTTGCTCTCTCCTCATGCATGACCTCAAGTTTTGATGAAAAAAATAAATAAAGGCTTGAAAAATAAATAAAAGGCGAAGCCGAGCAACGCACTGTAGGGGATTGTAGGTTATCGTTCCCGTTTTCGGAAAACCAAATGAGCAGATACGTCCGTCTAGCTCTCATTTGTGGCTGCTCGAGACATACAACGAAGAGGCGAGCACAGCGCCAGCATGGATTATGGCAGAACCCGCGCATCAAGTTGCCGTAGCCTTTTTAGTGCTGCAGTCCCGTTTTGGGGACAAAACACTCAAACTCTAGGTAGTTTGCCCCCAAAACGGTACTGCAGTCCTAAACGGGTTCAGGGAGAGGCGGGGTTGTGACAGTAGGCGTGGAGTTTCTGAGTTCCCTCTGTCGAGGAGGTCTATTTTACACCTTTCACGGTGGGACACATCAATATACTGATCAGGACGGAATATGATTGGAAAAAATACTGTAATATGTAGGTTTTTGTGTGTATGATGGGTCCTGATTACTATGGTCGCTCGAAACCGGGCGAAGAAATCGTCCTCCGCGACGAGCGCTTACGCTACACAGGTACAGTCGATCCTACCTGGTATACCTGGAACCATTCCGTTCCCAAAATATAGTGATATTTTAGCTTTAATACCGAATACAATCGGTCTTTATATACAGGAACAAAGTGGTTTATAATGGCCAATGATCGACACAATAAGCCCCTAAGGCCTGCTCAGATTAAGGTGTTTTTCATTGGCAGGCCCACACTTAAATCAAGTAATATTATGTATTTTGATAAAAGTTTCACGCCTCGGGTAGATCATCGAATTCCCACAGCTCATGGTGTAGACCTTTCAAGGCAAATATGTTGCCGATATTAGATTATCTACAGTACGTAGCTCAGTTTTCCTGGTGGGACCGGTAGAATGTGTATGATCTACTGTAGCACATGTTTGCTGGGTTGGATCTGTGTACTAATACTATTCAACTTTTGCACAACCTATCGCAAAGGCAGGCGAGAAACTAGATTATCTATCCGCAGATAGATAGATAGATAGATAGATCATGATCTATCTGTACGGGCTGTGAAAACTTTAAAAGTTAAGCCCGACACCCCCCCCCACTGGCACTGGCTTGCGAGTAACTAACCCAATAACGAAATATATCACATTCTCCTGCATGAGGTCATGGCAAAACGCGTAGTACCCGGTACGTACAGCAGTACTGCGCGCGATCGAAACATATCATCATCACGCGCACAGCTTGCAAAGGTGAGTTTATCGGCACAGAATCCTTGGTATCAACAGCTGAATGAAATGTATAGACGACGCACATCGGGTCCAAATATGCTGGTTGGGTGGCATGCTCAGTTGAAGCGAGCCGTTAGCGACAATATGTTTTGGGCCAAAACAAAAAAGATGCAACCCTTACTTGCGACCCCTACCTATTTCAACCGCTGAATACAACCCCTGCTTGCAACCCCTGATTGCAACCCCGACTTGCAACCCCGACTTGCAACCCCTACCATAACACGATTCCTGGTCTCAAAACAAAAAAAACATGTTTTTTTTTGCTCACTTGTGTATGAGAGGTACCACCGTGGCAGGGTCCATGGCCCCCACGAACACGAACCGAAACGCTCCGGGGTTTCGAAACTGGCTCTTGAAGTAAGCCGCCGCCCATCGGGGGTCCATCTTAGCCAGGAGAGCGAGGCTGGGAGGTGCGTAGAAAGGGTGACCCTGAGAGAGCGAGACCGAATGAGTGGGGTTGCAGGGTGAGAAGGGTAGCTCGAAATAAGCTATTTGGGCTGGAACAGGAACGGCTTGGGACTCAACGTCTGACGTGGTATCGTGTACCAGGTACCGTATTATCGTTTCGTATGGCGCCTCATCGCATGGTATGGCATGGTATAGTATGGTAAGGTATGGTATAGTATGGTATGGTATGGTATGACATGGTATGGTATGGTATGGTGCGGTATGGTACGCTATGGTATGGCACGGTACAGCACAACACAACACGAGCGCACAAAAAGACGCTCGTCGAGCGCACAGCTGCCCTCTACGGTGCCATCGAACGAAACACCAAACAGAGTATTAACAAAAAACTACAACAAAGGTACACACTCTCACCTGCGTGTTGACGTGGCTGATCAGGTTCCTCAACCTCTCCTGTGGGTCCTTGTCCTGGTTCCTCACGTTCTCTTCCACGTATGAGAGTACCGTCTCCAGCCTCCCCTCGTCCCACCTGAGCTCGGCCACGAACAGGAGGTGGAGCAGCTGCAACGCGGCCTCGAGATCTGCCGCCGCGCACGATCCGCTCGCCTGCTCGGTCCCGCCGACCACGGCAGTGAAGGCGACAAGAACAGCAGCAGGAGCAGCAGCGGGAGTAGCAGGAGTAGCAGGAGTAGCAGCAGCAGGAGCAACAGCAGGAGCAGCAGCAGGAGCCGCAGCAGCAGCAGCAGCAAGAACAGCAGCAGCAGCAGCAGCGGGAACCGCGGCAGCAGCAGCAGCAGAAGCATCAGCAGCAGCAGCAAAAAAAGGGAGTCAGAGAACGGAACACGTTTCATCATGGTTTTCGCACGCACGACCGCACGTGTGATATCGACACACGTACGATAGAAAAAAATGGAGTCGTAGCGTACGAAGCAAACAAAAAGGCACGGCGGGCGAGATCGAGCGAAGGGTAAGTACTGCGGGGATGGGCAGGCGGGGTGTCCCGGTATTAAGCGGCGTGCGTGCGCGCCCTGTCCTTGTTTCCTCTTCTTGTTTTTCCGCGTGCTCCCTCCCTTCAGGAAGAAGACAATGGTGGAGTAGAAAGCCACACCCGCTGGCACCCTTGGGAGTAGAACCCCGCGCGCGCAGGTGTTGTGGGACCGGGCTTATAAGGCTAAATCCCGCAGAAGAGTGTGTTGCCAGCAAATTTTAGTCTTCGTTTCTACTATGCACATTGGTGTCACCGGCAGGACATGGTGTTTTCAAACAGGCAAATCGAAACCCGACTCCACCACACAGGTATGCCCGACACTGAGGATGAAAATAATGCGGTGGGTTCCGCGAAAGAACCGTGTAGTCGCATCCACGCTTCCGATCGGAAGTTGTCATATCAATAGAGCACTCTAATAGACAAGGAAAGGCAACCAAAAGTGACGGCGGTCACTCCAACTCCCACCCACTCTCGTATGTGCTGAACGATTGCCGCAGTGACATTTCGTCATCGCTCGTGCACTTGAGTATATTTAGGATGAAAGAGGCCTCTCTGCTACGATTAACCGGAGACTCTCACGCAGGGCTACAGCCCCCGCGTTGATTCGATGGCAATCAACGCGGCACCTTGTCGCAGAGAGTAGTTGGTCCGGCAACGCAAGCACTACATCATCATCACCACCCCTGACATTCACGACAACACCGGTAAAGAAAGCGGAACAATCGGCAACAAACTGGAGAGGTTTGCAGTACGTAGGCCATACCTGTAAACAGTATAGGAACGGCACACGTAGATGGGCCAGGCCACAGAATCAAACGAAAGAGGGAACTCATCTCCTGGAACAGAGCCATCATGTATGTATGATGTCATATGATATTATATGGTGCGGTATCGTATGATGTGATACGATACGGTACGATACAACATAATTTTATACGATATGATATGATACGATATTATATGATATGATATGATCCAGGCCGGCAACCATCATTCCCGCGAACTGCGAGAAGCACCAACTACAACCAAGAAGAAGCAAGATCTGCAAACCTCGATACCACAAAACATGCCATCCATATCTCGCAAAACTCAATCCAAAATACGCACCTCTCGATCGTACGCCTCAATGCTGAGGCCCAGGTTCACTCTCTTCCCAGTCAGCATATCCATAGCCTTGGAAGGCTTTATCCCGAAGATGCCCAGCTCTTCCGCGACGGTTACGGACATCAGTGCCGATGGTGCTTCCTCCGGGGATAGTTCCGTTCGTCCCCCCTGAGCGATGCCAGAGAAGAGAACCTCGTCGTCGCAAAAGTCGGTGCATTTATACGACACCTTTTGTGATAAAACCAATACAAAGCCAATATTCGGAGGCGGTATAGGGGGAGGGAGAGGGGCGGGTGGTAGTTTTTTCAAGGAAGGCGGTGAAAGGGAGGAGGAAGGAGGAAGGGGAGGGTGAAGAATTTGCATCGGAAGCGGTGGAAGTGAGGGGGTGTATTTATCATGGCAGGCGGTGGCGGTAGGGAGGGGGGCGTGTGTACTCATGTCCTGCATGGTAGTAGTCGGTGGGGGGGGAGGGGAAATACGAAGAAAAATAAAATAATGGGAGGCGGTGGGGGGGGGGGAGGTATAGTTCTTGTGGGAGGCAGCGAAGGGGAGGGGGAGGGTACATTTCTGAACGCTACCGAACACGAGGACCGTATAAATACGTTTTGCTGTGAACATCAGCTTGATTGTCCGCCGCCTTGTCGGATAAAAAAAGAGCCAATGTCTCATAAATTGCCAGCGCACTCCTCGGGGTTTTTACACCGCGGGAAAGTACCAGCGGAAGTACCGCTTACGGGATTACTCCCGTTCCCGTGCAAACAATGTCCCCGTGGTCTTACCCAAGCAGTTCCCATGTACTCATGTCATTCATGGCCGTAGTCGTGGGGGGCTTCAAATGCGTGAATGGGACGGCAGGAGCGGAAATAATCGTCACAAAAGCAGAGCCAAACGCACGGTGCTGGAGGAGATCGCGGGACGGGGGGAAGGGGGCGGGGGTGTACTTATGATCATGCATGGCCGTAGTCGTATGACCATAGACCCTCGCATCCCTACAATGCCGGGACGGAGCACGTCGGGTTTTCACGGACCAGGCAGACATTGCTTGCACCAAGCGCGAAGCGCCGTGAGGTGTTCGGCGAGTCGCATGAAGGGTGTGCTGCATCCTACTAAGAACCGCTTGTGAGGCGGATTTTCTTGCACATGGATGACAGCATCAATGCATTGATTTATTTATGGGTGCGGCCAGTTTCCAGAGACAGCAATGGGTTTTCTATGTAACTGCCCCGTGGGTGCCTCACCATATACACACTACGTGGTACGACCACCCCTCTTGTGCGAAGTAAAGGTTCTCCCCGCACAAAAATGATCTAACTTGACCGCCGGCCGTGGTAACCGCCGAAAAAAGAAACAAAAAAACGTTACCCTGGCTGTCTAGCACACGCAATGAGAGGCGTGTTTTGCAGTGTCGTCGCTAGCCGACGCCAACCCAACCTAAATATACCAGATATATGATATAGGGGGGGGGGCTTCAACCATGACACTTTCGTTTTGTTGTACGCGAGAGGAGAGATATGCCCTGCTCTGTGTCAAAAAGCAGGCGCATTTATTTTATGGGGGTCCGTGAGTGGGTGATGCTCGCAGAGGGGCAAGTCAATCGTTGCAAAACCGATTACCACACCCTGGGCAATTCCTATTTCAATAGTCTTTTGTGTCTACAATTGACTTTGAAGACTATGTGTCGAATGGAAAATGTCCGGACAGTTGGTGTTGGAGACAGTCTATGGGTTGGGAAGGTTCAGACAATTGAGGTCGGCGATTGTCCACCAATTGAATTGTCCAGACAATAGATTCCGGCGATTGTCTAATAATTTGAATTGTTCAGACAAAGGGTTTCGAAGACCATCCATTAGTTGGAATTTTGTGAGCATTAGGTTTCGAGTGCTGTCCGTTTCGAGTGCTGTCCTACTAGTTGGAATTGTCTTACAATTGATTTGGGAGACTGTCAATCAAAATGAATTGTTTAGATAATTGCTTTCAGGTGCTGGCCTATTAATTGGAATTGTCCAGACAATTGATTTCGGGTGCTTTCCACGTGTTGGAATTGTCCAAACAATTGATTCCGGGTGCTCTGCATGAACTGGAATTGTCCAGACAAATTATTTCGGGTGCTGTCTATGAATTGGAATTGTCAAAACAATTGATTTCCGGTGCTGCCTATTCAATGGAACTGTCCAAACAATCTATTTCGGGTGCTGCCAATTAAACGGAATTGTCTAAACAATCGATTTCGGCGATTGAAAATGAGTTGGAATTGTCCGCAGAATTAATTTAGAGGCCCCCCAAGAAATCAATTGCTCGAGAAGTATCAGCATCTCGTACCTATTAATCGTATACCAGGTACTATTATTGATAGACACTCCCCATTAAGTTAATACTCTGCAGCAGTACCTTGCAAATGATTGGGTATGCAGGGAACTTCCCGATTCTGCTATAGAGGCATCAACAGTGTGGTAGTAGTGTACAGTACTGCCCAAATCAAATGTAGCTCTACAAGTAGCTGCCAGTTTACGAATAACAGAGCCCTCAACAACTCGATCGTCCGGAAAATCACAATCTGTAGATCGCTCCCAAAACCATTGTCCGGACAATTCCAATCAATGTGCAACACCCGAAAGCAGTTGTCCCGACAATTCCATTTAATGTGTATCACCCGAAATCAATTGTTCAGGCAATTCCAGTTAATAGACAGCCTGTGAAATCAATTTGTCGGGACAATTGCAACTAATAGGCAGTCTCCGAGGTACTTTGTCTGGGCCATTCCGTCTGTTACGAAGACGGCAATTGTTCAGATAATTCCAACTGATGGACAGTCTCTAAAATCAATCAATCGCCAGGACAATTCCAATTGATGGAGAGTCTCCAAACATCATTTATCCGGACGTTTCTAGTTGATAGAAAACACCAGATATCAATTGTCAGACAATTCCAATTATTGGACAGTCTCTGAAATCAATTGTCAGGACAATGCCAATTAATAGAGAGTCTCCAAAAAATCATCCCGGACAATTCCAATTGGTAGAAAACGCCAAACATCACCATTCAAATTAATGGGCATTCTCCCAAGCCAATTGTGCGAACAAATCCAAGTAATAGACAGGCTCAACATCGATTGTCTGAACAATTTTCATTACTAGACAGTCTCTGATGTCACTCGCCTGGGCAATTCCAAATAACAGACAACTTCGTGACTATGCTGTAGGAGCAATAGTCTGTAGTAGGTCTATTGCCCAAGACATTAGCAGAAAAGGGCGATATACATCAACTTTAGGCATTTAATGAGTAATATACGTTCGTACGCAAGATGTTTTGATACCGCCTAGCTCATGTGTTCAGATGTGATTACATTAAAAAAACAACACACGAAACAAAATATTCCGTATGCACTGATGATTTGAAGTGCACGGGCAATTGATTTAGGAGACTGTCTACCAATTGGTATTTTGTCTGGAGAAGGGACCTTGGATATTTTCTATTAGTTGAAATTGTCCGGACAAATTGATTTCGTATACTGTCTATTGATCGGAATTACCGGATACTTGATTTAGAAGGAGAAGGCGGTCTGCTGATTGAAATTGTCGGGACAAATGATTGTGGAGACTGCCTACATTAAATCGAATTGTCGGGACCATCGATTTGGGAGACTGTCTATCAATTGGAATTGTCCGGACGATTGCTTTAGGAGACTACCTTTTACTTGGAATTGTCGGTACAATTAGTTTACGAGACGGTCTGTTCATTGGAATTGTACGAACAACTGATTTGATTTGGGACGGTCAATCAATTAAAATTGTCTAGACAGATAATTTTGGAGATTGTCCATTAATTGGAGTTGTCCGGACCATTAATCACGGAGGCTGCGTAGAAAATTGGAATTGTCTAAATAATTGGTTTCGGGCATTTTCAATCAATTGAAGTTGTCTGGACAACTTGGCCAGGTGCGGGTCTATTGATAGTTTTTTTCCGGACGATAGAGCTCGATGCGTTTCACTTAAGCGGAAGTACGAACCACAACAGACAGTCAAACGCAGTAGAAAACTATTATTACGGGGGGCAATAGTTCATAGGACCTATGGTACGCATAAAAATCTATACATTTAACCATTTTTACTATCAATATTTGGTCCTGTTAACTATGGCCCCCCGTGATAGTAGACTATTGGATTATTGTCTATTATCCAAGGCGTGAACATTTATTACGCAACAAAGCCACTATTGAAGAACGGCGGTGCGGCAGCGCATCGAGCGCAGACTCTAACCGATGCAGGCAACAGTTCGCCATAGGTGGGGGAGGCGGTGGGCAGGAGGGACAGGGGGCGCATGGCAGCTGGTGCACGGCGCACGGTGTATTGTCGGTGGCAGGAAGCTCTCCATCCCATCACCAAAAGACACCAACAAACGAGCACGAAATGGCTTCTCGAGGGGTTGTGAACTGAGGACACACATGCGGCATCGTTTGGTCAACCTTCGGCAGAAAGGCAGCTACCCGCCCGTTATGTCCAGCGGCGCCTTGTGGCGGAAGTGGGAGCGACTTGCGCGTGGTTACCATCCCGTTCATGCTGGCGGTACGACTACGAGAGTGAGCACCTCTCGCGAAAGCGCGCGGGGGGGGGGGGGGAGGGGGGGGGGGGGGGGGGGGGGGTGGTACACGTAGTTGCAGCACTGTGCTCGCCCGAAACGCTTACCTGGTACAACTTTAAAAAAGAAAAATATACGAATACATACCAGGTATAAAATAATGCTGTTCAAACTCTGCGAGCAATTGCGCGCTCACGGGAGAGAACGCGTGCTAAATAAGGAATGCCCTAGCGATAGTGCCAGTTGAGGCACGTTATTGACATGACATCGCTCGGGGACTCAGAACTGTAATCACGAAGGGCTTACGTATCACTTTTTTTCCCCCCTCTTTTCTTTGTTCCATCCCACCATTAATTTCGCCCTTTCTTCCTCTCTCCCTCCTATTACGGGGGACAATACGTAGTAAATAGGACAATATATTATTATTACGGGGGACCATAGTTAACAGGACCTATGGTATACATAAAAACCTATATGTTTAACCATTTTTACTAACAATATTTGGTCCTGTTAACTATGGCCCCCCGTAATAGTAAAAATAGCGAAATATATAGTTTTTTGTGTGTACCGTAGGTCCTATTTAACACCGCCCCCCGTAATAGTAGTCGTAACTCTGATCCGGGGTCACATAGCCGGCTCTTCTGCCCCTCCTCCCCACTACGATTCGTGCCTTGGAAGGCATTTTTATCGCGAGAAGGCTCCACAGCCCTTTCTTCCCTCGCCGACTGCGTCCAATTTAGAAGTACTCGTTCGCCTACGTACGCAGTTTGCACTATACAGCAGTGCTAATAAATGGCAGGCTTGCTGAAAACCGCGAGCCCGCCGCCGCTTCTGCAACATTGTCAGCGGTTTCATCAATCGGGCTCCTCCACCCTTATTTTTGGTCTATGCTCCAAAAATGCCATCAACATGTCCAACCATCGCCCGCAGTATCTGCCCGGTTGGTGAAAACCCCGACGTGCTCCGTCCCGGCGTTGCAGGGATGCTAAGGGTCTATTGTTGTACGACTACGGCCACGCATGACATGACGAGTACACCTTCCCCCCTCTGCGCTCTTCGTATGAATAGGCTATCTTGCTTCACCTGCATGCCGTTCTCCAAAGTGAACTCGTGGACCTTTATCCCGTCCTCGCCTTCCCCCAGAACTCTGATGTTCGAGCCTCCTTCCGGCTCCCTCGCCGGAAGCGCTGCACCCATCGGACAGGAGTGGAGCAAGACAACGTCGGGCGGGTGTTCAGCATGCCCCTCCCGTTCACCTCACACGCGGTTTTTAGTAGGATGCGGCTCATCGTTCATGCGACTCGCCGAACAACACCTCACGTTTCTCTTTGCGCTTGGTGCAAGCAAGCAATGCCTGCCTGGTCGGTGAAAACCCGACGTGCTCCGTTCCGGTATTGTAGGGATGCGAGGGTCTATGGTCATACATATACGGCTACGGCCATGCATTACATCGAGTAACCTCCCCCCCGTCCCCCACCTTCTTGGAAAATACACCATTCTGACCGGAAATGTGAGGACGGCGATTAATATGTATTGATATTTCTACACAACCGGTGGTTGCCCGTCGAGACTGCGGGGGGGCTAGTGTAGTAAGAACCATAACCCACGATAGACCCAAAAAGCAGGTACCCCCCTTCGAACACCATGTTCGGTTCTGATTAATAAGAGATGCGAGCCTCCTTCCCGCAGAAAATTAGTGCTCGCACATAAAAATACTAAAAACCCACTTGAAACTTAAAAACTCGGGGAAAAAAAAGAGTTCGCTACCGTATATACCTCTGCTGGCCCGAAAAACACGTGACCTTTTTGGATTAAACATTAGTGCACACATATTCCTTATATTTTGGGTCATAATATGTCACACCCCTCCCTCCCGGGACGAATTTTCGAAGATGATTTTATCGAAAATGAGGTATAGGGTGCAGAAATGCCGAGCGATATTGCGCCTCTGGAAATACCAGGTATCTCGTTAGGACGAGATATTTTCTAGAGCCGACATTTTCGTTGCGTGTGCCCTAGGCCCTTGAGGCATGCTTGGAGAAAGTCGGCCGGGACACTCGTCCCAGGTAGTGTGTCATCCTGCGTGATACTCGTCTCTGTTCGTTAGGGTCTGCCTTGGTTTTGCTCCCCGGCTTGCGGGAAAAAAAAGCAGGAACAAAAAACCACCCCCTGCCCGGGCGCGCTTGAAGAGTCTTCCTAAAGACTTCGCGCTTACATGGTCGTTGCGTTAGCGTGCACCGAACACTATAGACAGCGGCTGCAACCCCAATCTTACAACCCAAGCCAGTCGGACCCTGCCGGCTGCTTCCCCTCTACGCGGTCGACACAACCGCGGCACGCGCAAATCATCAGGTACTTATATTTACCGGGTACCTGGTGTATTTATTTTTTGCGTTTTTTTTCTCCTGAGGTGTGATATTATTCTCCTCCAGAGTTATTGGAGCCTGCCGGAACTGTGATCACGGACTCGATTTAGGCGATGAGTTAACGCGAGAACAACAACAACACAACAACACCCACCACCACAACAACAACAACAACAACAACAACAACAACAACAACAACAACAACAACAACAATTGTTGACAGCAGCTTTTGCCTCCGAAAGAGCAAAAAAACGACGCGCCGCGCTAAAGCACGATCATGTGCGCAGGCAGCGATCGGCTGTAGGCTATGTATGCGACCTAAACTCAGTCAGCCGCCAAAACGAATCAACAAAAAAATACACACAAGACACAACAGCATAGACAGGCACACAAACACACACTTGATACATACACCCATCCACTGTTAACAGTAAACAAAAAGCACCCCCCCCCCAAGTGCGAATAAAATGTCCCACTCTGGGCGGTAATATAAGAACCGATTGGTACTCATACTTATAACCCAATGGTCCTTATATTTTTGTCCAAGGTGGTAGTGGTTTTGTAATGGTATGGGTGGATGGATCGGAGTTGGCGGGGATTGAATGCATGGCCGTAGTTGTATGACCATAGGCCCTTGCATCCCTACCATGCCCGGATGGAGCACGTCGAGTTTTCACCGACCAGGCAGGCATTGCTTGCCCGGGGGGGGGGGGGGGGGGTACTCATGTCATGCATGACTGCAGTCATATGACAATAGACCCTCGCATCCGTATCATGCCGGGATGGATCACGTCGGGTTTTCACCGACCAGGCAGACATTGTTTGCACCAAGCGCGAAGCGCCGTGAGGTGTTGGGCGAGTCGCAAAAAAGGTGAGCTGCATTCTACTAAGAACCGCTTTTGAGGCGCATTTTTTCGTATATGGATGACAGCGTCAATTAATGTATTTATTTTATGTTGTGGCCATTGCCAGAGACAGTAATGGGTTAACTATGTAACTGCCTCGAGGGTGCCATGGGGGGGGTAGAATTTTCCCTGCTGTCTCGCACTTCCTTCATGATATTGTTGAAACCGTCGATACGCACAGACAGCAGTGGTCCACGTGAGGGGAGAGTACCCTGTGGAGGTCGGAAAACGGAACGGAAAAAAACGTAGCACCGACCTACGTGGATGTAGTCCGGAAGAAGTTCCTCCACCATCAACGGCTCTCCCCAACGGTCGTGCGACCATTCCCGCACCCGCTCCAAGCTGCCCATTCGGCTCCGTCCCCCGCCTTCTCCCCTGTATCCGTTGGCGATGCGGTGGGGTCGCGACGGCCCAATCCAATGTACGGTGAGTATTTTCTTAATATTGAACCGTTCTTTCTACCCATCGACACCCAGCACACCCATTGTCCGTGCCGCTTCCTCGTGCTAGAGTAGAGAGATACAAGATCTGAGTTCACGGACTACGAAACGGAGATAATACGTCGTAATAAATAAGGGGGACTAGGCAATGCAATGCAATGCAATGCGATGCCATCGTACTGGATACGACAAGCGCAACAGAAGCCCACGCCAGCAACCCATATACTTTGGAAGAAGAGTCGAATCCGGCGAATCGACTACTATACTGTTGCCATATGTGGCTCAATACGTGCCGAACTTGGGATCAGTTGAGTCCTTATCTGCCGCGATATGCCAGAGCCTCCATCACCCAAGCGTACTACTCCCCGCGTTGATTCTCTGAGCATTGAACGCGGCACCTCATCGCTCAGATTTCACTATCAAAACAGTTGGCCACAATCGAACAGTCAATGATATCGACCCATCGAATCGAATCGAATCGGATAGACCGGACCGGATCAGCCATCAGCAAAACGTATATCCTTCCAGAATGAAATCAATCACCACACCGGCCAACTGGACTAGCTGACAAAGCCGGGGCTGACCCTTGTCAATCGATTTGCCCACTAAATCTACCGATCTGCAGTCGGTAGTTCGTAGAAAAAAACAGACTCCGCGGGTCTGTTGATCGACCGGTCGGTCGCCCGACGCGTCTGATAGGCCAACCAAAATATTTCAGCCGTCATTTTATCCAACTGTCGGTACAATATTGGAAGCGGACTAGCAATCGAGACCAATATCTAACCGAGAACCGTACTCGTACATAAATATCCGGTAGAAACGATACACAAAATAAATGCGGTCCAACCTGAGCCAATGATACTTCAACAGCATGTAGAGAACCTGCCGAAGCTTGTTTTCGCCTGAAAAAATGCCATCTCACCTCTCCTCAAACCTCTTGATAACCGTTAACAGCTCCTCTTTTGTGGGTATTCCTCCAACTACAGCATCTTCAACAACGGCTGCACCCTTTTTTGGCAATCCTCCTCCTCCTCCTCCTCCTCCAAAGAACGACGACACAGGTAGGGTTTCCCGAATCCAATTTCGGAGGCGTGGTAGTCGACCGGGTGCAGGGCACGTGGCGAACACGACGGTGTTTTTTCCCCAGGAAAACCTGCGCATACCACAGAGAGCGCGCATCGTCGTTGAAAGGGTAAGAGGGGGCTGTCGTCATTCCAGGGCTGTTCACTGGTTGAAACTTGGCGCTCCAGTTTTCCTTTTTTAACATTCCTTGTTTTCGGCCTTGAAAAAATATAGATCGACCGACAGCAGTGTTCAATTTTCCCTCTGTTTGTCCTCGAAATGGATAGATGCGGCCTTTCAACTTTGTTTGTTTGTCGTTCGAAATAGGAGCTGAATACGTACCTGGTATGCCATGGACGAGCGATCTCGTACCGGCCCCTTAGGGCTGCATCAACATATTTTGCCACCAGTGCGGTTTGATCCTCCGGCGGACGGACAAAAAGCAGTGCCACTATGTCCCTGAATATAAGAAACGATTACAATCAGTATTCATATTCAAAACACCCTTATAATTAGCGATAGAGTGGTCAAGATTAACCTCTTCAACGATGAAGTCCCGTTTTGGGAACAAACCACTCAAAAAATTCTCAAGTACAGGTAGGTTGTCCCCAAAAACGAGACTGCAGTCCCAAAAAAGAGGTTAAGCTATCCACACTCTGACGTCTGCATCGTGGGTCGATGTTTACTCGGTTAGCAGAACACAAGTAGCGTTGCTGGCGCGGCAACGGCAAGCACGGGCTGCCGCGACGTCGGAAGCGTGAGCGTGTCGACCCACCCCGCATCCGTTTTTTTTCGGGTGCCGTGCGTGGGAGCGCGTGGGTCTGAAAGTTGGCGCTTCGACAGCAGTCGGGGCTTCGGTTGAGACGCTGTCGATTTTTTGGTGCGGATCGAAACCTTGGGGGGGCTGGGAACAAGGCGTGAAACGCTCGGAGTAAGCACCAGGCATCTGCTGTTGCTCCGCTCTGTCCGACGGGTTGCGATTGCTTGCGGCTGCTGCGTGTGCAGCAGTGTTGACAGAACGGACGGACGAACGAATGCTACTACAGCGGTTGCGGCCGCCACCGAGACAAGAGCATACAAAAGCATGAACCAAACAGTGGCACGAAGCGAAACATCACTCACGTTCGTGTCAGCATCGCTCTCTCACGACAAAAAAAACGCCATTTTTTTGCGCCACTGGGGGTGTCGCTACCGGGAGCGTTGCCACCACCGAGAGAAACGCCAACGTTTGGCACGCATCGGAACAAATCACGATCCTAAGTTATAAAAAGAGCCGCCGCCCGTTATCGAAAGTTATAAAAAGAGCCGCATTATACATTGAACCATCCAGGAAACACATGCGCAAGAGCTGTGTTATACAGATCACACCCGCGAAACCATGATCTGGAATCGTACAGATAATATTAATCAGGGGTAAAATCTTCCCCCTTGTGCATCACCGAATGGGGGTCTGATGTGTCCGATATGTGAACATTGGTACGTACTAACAGCAACAGCAACCTCAACATTTGACACGAGCATCGGCACCCACGAAAACTCAAACGCTAACAACGTGAATACAGTCGCGCCCAGCCCTACACCATCACACAACACCAACACCACCTATGACGTCACCGCAAGCTCAGATCAGCACCAATACCAACAACAACACCACCACCACCACCCCCCCAGTTCCACCGCCAACACCAACATCGACGTCAACACCATCACCAACACCGCCGCCACCGCCACCATCACTAACTCCGCCACTGCATCCACCACCAATACCATGACCGCCAGCAGCACCACCACCAACACCACCACCCCCACCAACAACGCCAACACCACCAACACCGCTGCTATAGACACCACCAACAACAGCAACACAACCAACACCGCCACCATCGGCACCCACACCACCAACACCAACACCCCGCCTAACCTCGCCGCCACGCAGTTGACATCCTCCGTGCTGACGGTCTCCAGGAGAGGCGCCAGCACCCCCGCCTCCCAGCAAATCCCGGGTGCTGGGTTCTCTCTCAAGAAGTGCTCCACGTAGTCGCTGCAGAGGCTGCTGGAGTCTGTCTGCCCCCTTGCAACCCACTCGCCTCTCACCTCTGCGAGGTGGTTTTTCTTCGCGATAGACACCTGTCGTTACGGAGGGAGGGGTCGGAGGGAGGAAGGGAGGGAGGCAGGGAGGGGTGGGAGGAGTGGGAGGGAGAGAGGGAGGGAGGGGTGAGAGAGAGGGGAGGAGGGAGGGAGGAAGGGGGGGATGAGAACAAGGGAGGGAAGTCACAACGAAATCCGATAAAAACACGAACACAAAAAAAAACGCTACCACATCGTTAGACCAGGTAAGCATCTCCAAGATCTGCTTCATGCCACCGAGTCAGTGTCTGCTGCAGAACGAACAGCGTACGGAATTGCGCAAACATCTGTGTATGCATGCGTCTGGATGTCGTATTTTGAGCGGGGGAGCGAGGCAACACAATCATTTTAGGTGAAATACTTTACCCTGCGTCATGAAAAAAAAAAGACAAAAAGTCGTGATTTTGACAGCATCACGAAAATCAGTAAGATACCCCTCCCACCCACCACCCGCACTGTCTTTATATCCTTGGCCTGCTCAACGACGTCGACCCACCCCCCACCCCACCCCACCTCGCCCAGCCCAACCCGACCCAACCCAACCTATCCCATCTCCCACCCCACCTTACACAATCCAACCCAACCCATTCTTCCTCACCTCTCTATCGCTGAAGCCATGTATCTTGATACGATACACCTGCTTGAATAATACAGGCGCGCGTTTCGGGGTGGGCGGGGGGGCGGGGCAGGGGGGTGAAAGGGGAAGGCGGGACAGGCGTAGAGCGACGACGCCAACACGTGCTTGCAGCCTGAATCGACAGACGACGGCACCCACGGGGCCACAAGCGTGTTTTGGGCTGCTTGACAATGTCGTGTGTTTTATAGGCTGCGAGCGGCTCCCCGAACAGCACGATGACGCTCTGTCTCCTCCGATAACCTGCGACGTCGGTCATGTACACCCTGCTGCTCATTCGTCATCATCACAGACGCCAAACGAAAATCGGGGGACAGACCCAGGAACGAAGCAACTTACGCGAAAGACAGCACAATATGTAAGTGGGCATGGGTCGGAGCTACTGTACTGTGCATTAATGGATTGTATATTTTAAGGGAGACGATATACAGCACAGCACAATACCTCCCCCCCCCCCCCCCTCTCCAATTCCTACCATCGGCCACCTTCCTTCTCTTCTCGCCCCCTCCCCCCCACGACAATGAATCATTCTTGGTACCAGGTATATCTCTGAAAAATGGCATGCACTCGCCGTAAGCAGGCCTCACATATACGCCAATCCACGGCAGCAGCAGCACCGTGAAAGAGCGCAAAAAGGACGGCGCACGCGTAATGGTCCGTTCTTATTCCTCAGCCTCTTTCCCCCAAAAAACGCCAGACACGCCAACCGCAACTACAAAAAACCGACCTCGAGCTATGTGCGCCCACGGCGGTACGATAGCATGCGCACCCGGCGACGCACTGTAAAAGAAAAAGTACGGTGGAACATACAGCAATAATCAGACCCAAATCATGCGTGGAAACACAAGGGGATACATAGTGTATGGGTCCGCCATGGGCCCTGCTTGCCACCTGGTACGTGCCAAGAATAGAGCACGCGCGGTCGATGTATCACGCAGTCCCCAATTTCGGGAGTATTAACCCCTAAGCCGACCGATTCCACGGCGGACTGATTTCGTATGGAACCCTTCTGAGGACTTCAGCGGGGAACAAATGACGATACGAAGAAAAAAGGGACTACGACTGCAGCCAACATACACTGCTTGATTGTGTGTGGGGGGGGGTGTACTCGATAGGAGAAATATACTCGATCTCATGCATGGCCGTAGTCGTATGACATGACCACAGAGACCCTCGCATCCCTACAACGCCGGGACGGAGCATGTGTGAGGCGGGCTTGCATTGGGGGGGGGGGGGGGGGGGGGGGTGTACTCGATAGGAGAGGTGCACTCGATCTCATGCATGGCCGTAGTCGTATGACCATAGACCCTCGCATCCCTACAAGGCCGGGACGGAGCATGTCGGGTTTTCACCGACCAGGCAGACATTGCTTGCACCAAGCGCGAAGCGCCGTGAGGTGTCTGGCGAGTCGCATGAAGGATGAGCTGCATCCTACTAAGAACCGCGTTTGAGGCGGACTTGCATATGGACGACAGCTTCAATGAGTTGATTTAATTTCCGGTGTAGGCATTTCCAGAGACAGCAATGGGAGTACTATGTAACTGCCTCTTGGGTGCCTTACCTTGAACACTACGTGATACGATCATTCCCAATTGCGCGGAGTAAAGGTTTTTTACCTCGCACAAATGATCTAACTCGACAACCAGCTGTGGGCGACCGCCGAAAAAACAAAACAAAAAAAAAACGGTACCCTGTTTGTCTAGCTCACGTCGTGAGCGGCATGTTTTACAGTGTCGTTGCCAACCGACGCCAACCCAACCTATAAAAATAAGGGTAAGGGGGAGGGGGGGGGGGGGGGGGGGGGGGGCGTACTCATTTGTTGCTTACCTTAGTCATTTGACCATTGACCACGCATCCCTTTCGAGACGGGGGGGGGGGGGGGGGGGGGGTGATACAGAAATTGGTGCCAAGAGTAACAATGGTTGATGAAAGGAGTCGTGCGGCACGGGCGCAGCATGATCCCACCCACCCGTACTGCTGCTGGGCGCTCTGCTCCCGCTGCTCGTACTATAGACGGTTGATAGCACGACACTTCTCATCGGTATGATCGCTATCTTCCAACATCCAGAAGGGTTCATCGTAACGTAATGTAACCGAAAACAAAACACACACACACACGAGCGAGTTCGAGCTCCCCCCCCCCCCCCCCCCCCCCCCCCGTCCACCCACGCACACAAGTTGATGGCCGGTAATAAATGTATCCTGCCACGTATAAACGCCAGTTCCTAGCGACGGCAACGCAAATTAAAAAAAATAGGGGATTTCTCGCCTCGGTGAGGACTGCCCGCATAGCCCCCGGCAGGCCACCATCCAAAGCCATCACCATTAGCTGCACCGTCGATAGCGAGGCCACCGTCACTGGAGTGCTGTTTTCAGTTTTCCGGAGGCGGTATTGGGAGGGGGGGGTGTGGCGGGGCGGGGGGGGGGGGGGGGGCGCGCAGGGTGTGATGCACGCGCCGGGTGACGATCTGTTCATACGAGTAGGACGTATTTATTTTTCTTGTCGAAGAAGCGCCGTTGGCTCCCCGCGTCCATCCTCAACGATGAAGCGTGATCGTGGGGAGAGGGAGGGGTTGGAGGGAGAAGGGGGGGTTTGGGGGTGCCTCTGGAGACAATTAATACGAAAAAACAAAAGTTGTATGAGCTGTACACTTTTTTTATTGACTCTTACGAGTCGCACGTTTTCGCATTCAAACACGATAGAGACCAGTGGGCTGCAAAGTCCCTGGTCCTTTCTCTATTTTTGAGGCCACTACTACAACGCCTTCTGAAAGCCGAAACACCCGGAGTACACATCAGGGACTCGCCTGGACGAAGCCGTGAGGAAAGGGGGACGGTCGCGCATCGACGTCTTGGACAGCCTGGCGTTGAGGCAGGCGTGAAACAGGTCCTCCTTCACCTCCCTCCGATAGTGCTCGTGGGTCGCCACCGGGAGGGCCGGCTGCGGGCACCGAAATAGAGGGTTAGGGTTTCACGCGACAGGACGGCTTTTTCGTTCAGTATATCCTGGGGGGGGGGGTTACTCATGTCATGCATGGCCGAAGTCGTACTACTGTAGACCCTCGTATTCCTACAATGCCGGGACGGAGCAGGTTGGGTTTTTATCGACGAGGCAGACATACGGTATACAAACGATACGCTAATTCCCTTTGTGCGGAGTTAACATTCTCCACTCCGCACAAATGGCTGAACTCGACCGCTAGAAACGGTGACCGCCAAAATGTGTTTCCAGGAGCATAGCAGTCATACGTGGGCGAACATTACGAAAGCATGAAGCAAACAAAAACAAACAGAATATTTGGGGAAAGAGCACAAACCTACTATACCCTCCACCTGGCGGAGCTGTCACCCGCCCC
This sequence comes from Nereocystis luetkeana, assembly GCA_031213475.1. Lineage (NCBI taxonomy): Eukaryota > Phaeophyceae > Laminariales > Laminariaceae > Nereocystis > Nereocystis luetkeana. Next base: position 524,534 of record JARUPZ010000031.1, on the reverse strand, counting down.
CCCCCCCCCCCCCCCCCCCGCCCCCTGCTCCGCCTGAATGGCGCGTTAGCCTTAGGAGCTACCCACGTCCATGAGCACGCGGACGATAATGTAAATAATCTCCTAACGCTGACCAAGGCTACTACCGTAGGTGGGGTCACGTTTTAAGTACCCCTTTTTAGTTCAACCGCTCAGAGCCAGCCGACCGATTGGTCCCCCTACGAATACATTTGCAGTCTAGGAGTTTTTCTTCGGTTTTGGTTCTGCGACATGTCTAGGCACCGTCGTATGAGGATTGTATTGCGCTGAACCAACACAAAAACTGCTAGTAAACTCCAAATTTTGAGTGTGAAGGTACAGAGCCAGCCACTCGGCCGCGTGACCCAAACGCGGTACCAGTCAAGATAATGGCATCATACCCCCCTCTACCCTTAACACCAGTCCGCGGCAGAGTCGCGTCTGCCGTAGGACGCGTGTTTGCCTCATAAGGGTAGCACCTAATTTGTTTTGCCTTATCGGGGTATCACCTAGAGCGTATTTGCCTCATAGGCGTATGATAGCACCCCCACTTGAGGAGCGCTCTTTACCCCCCCCGAAAAAAAAACTTATCCGAGAAATGCTACGAGTGCAACCCGATGAGCGCTCACTGCCAAGGCCTACTGCTGACAGGTACATCACGAAAAATTATGTAAAACACTGTTAACACTACTGTTAATACTGTCAATAATGGTACTCCGACGACATGGGCTCAACTCTTTTAGGGCTGCAGTCCCGTTTTGGGGACGAATCACTCAAATTCTAAGTAGTTCGTTCTCAAAACGGGACTGCAGTACTAAACGGGTTAAGGGGCCCCGTCAGTCCCAGTGACATGCATTTTCCCCGAAAAGCGCTGCTTAGTACCCCTCTCCCAGCACGCGTCGCCGGTTCCCTCCCCCCGAGACGCTTGCCACATTAGCGGTACATACACCTATTTTTTCTTGAGGTTCCTCCTCCCTCCAGGAGAGCTCTTCTACCTTCTTGCCCAAAACACTAACTTTGGACAAAAGATGAAAGCGCAGAGCAACCCAATCAACGAAAATCCAATCGCCTAGGTATACATATACAATGACAAATCTTGGGGGTGGGGGAAACGATGTTGGGTAGTTGGTTGGTCTGCTGAAGAGCCTCCCCGCCACGCACGTCGGTCACAAAGTATTTGGCCAAAAAGTGCTGCTCCTATCGCAGCACCCTTTTTTTATTTCCTTTTTTTTATGCTCCGGGTTCGTAGCCTCAATCCAAAAAGGTGCTCGCTCGCCTGCTTAACCTCGAGCACCATGCTGCTGGAAGTCGCCTCGCGGTCAGAGAAGACCGCCGCTCGAACATCGTAGTGCGTCGGAACTTCCACCGAGGGTATGCCCTTGGTGTTCCCTCGTGGACACCCCTCGAACACACGCCGCACCAGTTCCACCTACCCTCCCGAGGACACAAACATACACCCACACCGCGGCGGCGGCGGCAGCAGCGGCAGCGCAAGTACTCGCGTTAGTATATAATTTTGTTTGTATGCGTTCGTACTTCACATCGTTTAATCCGTGTTATCCTCGTCAGTGTCAGCGAAACAAGTGGTCGCAAAACGCATCAGTTTATCGCGGTAGTGAAAATGGGGTTGCTACCCTTTTACCGTGGCCCTGATCCAAGCACAAGCTGCGGAAGAGCGAAGGATAACTCTAAAAAAAATCACGTAACCTTCACCGTGATAGCGACAATGCATCACAACCAACCACGCGCGAAAACAAGCTACGGGCTTTCGGTACGTACGGTCCCTTCGTCCGACGTCAGCCCATCACAATGGCTCAGCAGCAGCAGCGGCAGCGGCAGCAGCAACAGCAACAGCAACAGCTGATTATCAGGCTACCGCGGGCGGTACTCTCTTCCGAACGCGGACAGCGTCAGTCTACAGACCAAAAGCGACCACCGGAGTCGGCCATACACACAAAACGCGCGCGCACACCCCCACCCCCACCCCCCGTTTACGCCCCTCCCAACTTCATCGTGCTGCTATACCGTGCTTCATAGGTACCTGTACATCGCTCCGCCGAAATCCACCGCTTCGAACAGAAAAAAAAATCTTGGATATGTATAGTACCAGGTATGTTTTACGTGGCTTCGTATATACTTCGAAGTACGTATTATTCTCTTATTTTTCCCCTGACACACACAAACGTCACACGCCTGTTCCTATTTTTATAATTAAAAAAATGTCGTCAATCTCTCACCATGTCGTTCCCGCCGTCAGGAAAGTCGCCTACGGCAATCACCGCCATGCGCTCGGGGTGGTAGTTCCGCGCATAGAACGCCCGAACAGTCTCGGGCGTTACGGTCTTGATGACCTCCATCAGCCCAATGGGGAGCCGCTCTTCGAAGAGACTGCAGGCGATAGGAGGCGTACGGGGAGGGGGGGGCGAGGGGGGGTGAACAAAATACGCCGAAATTTGTGAGTTAATAAAACTCGAAAGGTGGGGATAGAATACGCCAAAGTTTGGAGATACCATAGGATGGGAAAAAACAAATTGTGTTGGAAATTGGAGCGAGGGGAAAAGAAAACAGAAACGTAGTAAATTGTGAGGAGGGGGGACACAAAAAAAAGTGTCTGGAGGGGTGGAGGGAGCGGGGGTGGGAGGGGGGACGTCTCAGCAGTGGTGGGCTTTGTATAAATGGCTTCTCTGCGGACTGGGTTGTGATCAAGCCCGGCACCGTTTATCAAGATGGTGCATGCCAAGCACTCACAAGACGCGAGAGTACGCCGAAACATAAAGCCGGCGACGTCATCGGTTCTGTGGACATTTAACAAGGCAATGACACGTGCAGGCCGTCTCTCACACACACCAAATCTCGCTCTCTTCTCACACACGCTCCCTCTCTACCTTTCTATCTCTCTTTCCCTCTCTCTCCTCCCCTCCCTCTACAATCCCCCCCCTCCCCTTGAGACTATCATCCATGTGCAAGTCTGCCTCACAAGCGGTTCTTAGTACGATCCAGCTCACCCTTCATGCGACTCGCCGAACACCTCACGGCGCTTCGCGCTTGGTGCAAGCAATGTCTGCCAGGTCGGTGAAAACTCGACGTGCTCCGTACCGGCATTCTAGGGATGCGAGGGTCTATGGTCCTACGACTGCGGCCAGGCCTGATACCGAGTACACCCCCCCGCGCTTCGCGCTTCGCGCAAGCGATGTCTGCCTGGTCGGTGAAAACCCGGCGTGCTCCGTCCCGGCATTGTAGGGATGCAAGGGTTCATGGTCATACGACTACGGCTATGCATCACAACGAGTACACCCCCCCCTCCCCCTATTTTTTATAGGTTGGGTTGGCGTCGGTTGACAATGACACTGTAAAACATGCCGCTCATTACGTGAGCTAGACAACCAGGGTACCGTTTTTTTTAATTTATTTTTTTGGCGGTCGCCCACAGCGGGTTGTCGAGTTAGATCATTCGTGTGAGGTAAAGAACCTTCACTCCGCACAATTGGGAATGATCGTATCACGTAGTGTTCAAGGTAAGGCATACAAGAGGCAGATACATACTACTCCCATTGCTGTCTCTGGAAATGCCTACACCGGAAATTAAATCAACTCATTGAAGCTGTCGTCCATATGCAAGAAATCCGCCTCAAAAGCGGTTCTTAGTGGGATGTAGCTCACCCTTCATGCGACTCGCCAGACACCTCACGGCGCTTCGCGCTTGGTGCAAGCAATGTCTCTGTTCGGTGAAAACCCGACATGCTCCGTCCCGGCTTGTAGGGATGCGAGGGTCTATGGTCATACGACTACGGCCATGCATGAGATCGAGTACATCTCTCCTATCGCGTACACCCCCCCCCCCCCCCCCCCGATGAGTATCGCTCGCTGGTCGAACAGACCGCTCGCCCCCTCTATACGGCAAAAAACCGAGGCACGCACGCCACACACCTGCCCTTGACCACGAGCTTGAAGAAGTCCTCCGTCGCGCGTTGCGCGCACCCCCTCCCCTGCCTCCATTCGTCCACCACGATCGACCTTTCCCGCTCCACGTCGTCATCGGAGAGGCGGACCTGGAGCAAGAAAAGAGCAAAAACAAAGAGATGTTGTTGGCTAGGCCTTGGCCCAGCTTTTCCGAATAAAATTTAAAAGTCACCTTCAGCTGTGAGATAGAGGACTTCGTCGAATACTTGGACCGGCCTATGCCCCTCAAGATGTCATATATACGACTGGTACGACTTCGATCGCGGTTGCAAGCTGGCTCGTGTAGATATTGAATTCGATCACGATTGCAAGCCGCGTGTGGATATAGACTTCGATCGCGTGTGCAAAAACAGGTTGTGTATGCATGACCGAATGAAGGATATACCGGTTGGCCGGTGGCTCCCCTCGTTGATCAGCTTATGAAGAAAAGGTTGACGTATCGCTGACACCAACGCCTGAGCCCAACCCCAACCCTTTTAGGACCGCAGTCCCGTTTGGGGGACAAACTACTTAGAAGTTGAATGCTTTGTCCCCAAAACGGGACTGCAGTACTAAAGGGGCTAACCCCGACCGCCTGTGAATTTTCCAGGGCCGTTCACGGGTCGGGTCAAACCTCGCGGGTCAGGTCAAGTCAGGTCAGGTCGGGTCGGGTCGGGTGGGGTCGGGTCGGGTCGGGTCGCGTCGGGTCGGGTAAAGGTGACCCGGCCCGATCCGTGAGAGCTTGAAAACCTCCTGACCCGACCCGACACGACCCGTGAGATTTTGAGAAAAATATGGCCCAACCTACCAAAAATTATTGATCCGTGAAGAGCCCTGGAATTTTCTCGGGACTGAAGAGGAGATCAGGAATTAATGTGGGCCATGAACCTGTCTCGTCGAGGTTGGACCAAGTCGTGTGCGTACGCCATTGAAAGAAACGCCGACTGTGGGTGTGGAATGCCCGTGGGTTGGCGATGCGTTGTTCTTGCCTTCAATTATACTGCTGTACGAGGGGAGGAGGGCGAATCGTACATCAGGAGAATGTAATGTTTCCCAGAGGCATGCTTATTGGGTGCGGTACCAGGTGCGATACATGTGCCGTATCACACTAGGGGGATAAAATAACACAACCCCTCGGACGGTTTTCGATGCTGGGTGTCTCGACAAGGGGGAGGGCGTACTGAATACGACGAGCGATGAACCTGATGCAAATATCTCGGACGAGATGTTTCCAGAGCCATCCAGTTCGTTGTGTGTGCCTCCCTCTCTTGCCTTGGAGGAACTCGTCTAGGAAATTCGACCCGGGGGGGGGGGGTGTTCTTATCTTGCGTGTGATATGGTAAGTGCGTTTTTATGTTAATATTGATGCTACGGAATCCTGTCCCGCGAGGGACACGCCGCCACAACAAGAAAGGTAGCAGCGGCCTCTTGCATAGTCTGTAAGCTCGTGAGGGCATGAACCTACCACTGCTTCGGTAAATTAGAGGAGCAGGAAACGGGCCTATCTTCGAGCGGCGTGGGCCGAATGCATGCAAGGACACTAACAAGCGCACCCTATATATAGCGTATGCATCGCGGGAAAAGATAGAAACCACTCCCTGCGTCTGGATCGCATCGCCAGCGCGTGCTTCACCTCTCGTCTTTGTCTCAAGTCGACACGGCAGTGCCCGCCGTGGGGCTCCCCGTATACGCACGGGGAGAAAAATACAAGGGTGCGCGAGGGCACGGGCGAAGAAAGTCTTCATACTCCCCCCGGGAAACAAAAGCCTCCCTATTCACCTCAATTAATCAAAGCCTCCGAGCCCAACTAAAAAACCAACATCCTCCCTACTTCTACTCATCTCAAAACACAAAAGCCTCCCCACTTACCTCAAGCGCCAGCTGACGCAGCACCCTGAGGCTCCTCTCCAGCAGCACGGGCTGGTCGACTGGCACGTGGAGCTCGTAGACGGTTTCCTCGAAGGACGTGTAGGCGTTTTGGTGCGCCCCAAACTTGATGCCGTGGGACTCCAGCTGGCGAAGCATTCATCGGAGGGGTTGCCAATTGCATGGCAGGGATTTGGGTCGGTCATGTTCGGGGTAATGGTTGAGAACAGGGTTTTGCTTGATACTGGTGAGTTTTGTGCAGTGCTGGTTATGAGGTGTTGGTTGTGAGGTTTTGGCTATGAAAGGTTGTTGAGGGTGCAGTATGGAAGCTCGGTTTAGCTCGGGCGGCTATAGTCTGGTGTGATGTTGGCTTGGTTTGGTCCGGGTCGGGTTTGCATGGGCCGCGTTCCTCGGTTACCGTCATCTTACACAACTTTTGATACAATGCCGAAGACTTACCGGGCTATCCAGGCGACAACCTCTTTCCTCGCCCTCTCCCCCCTTCTGCCCCCTGCCCCATCCCATGTTATTTCCTGCTCGTCGGCGGCAAAGCACAAGAGTCGCGGCGACAAAAAAACACTACCCTTTCCTCCGAGAAAGACGTGCTTCTTCAAAACTGACGTGCCGTTTCAAAATCCGATGCGCCGTTTCAAAACCGACGTCCCGTTTCAACTCTGACATGCCATTTAAAAAACGACAGGCCTCATTTAAAAAACGACAGGCCGTTCAAAGACCGACGTGCCGTTTCAAAAACTAGTGTGCTGTTTCAAAACCGATGTTCCGTTTCAAAAACGACTTGCCGTTCCAAATTCGACGCGCCGTTTCAAAAACCGACCGGCCGTTCCAAAACCGACGTGCCGTTTCAAAAACTGTCGTCGCTTCGAAACCGACGTGCCGCCATATAAACCGGCGCCTTTTCCTCCGTTACGGATGTGCCGGTTCAAAAGCTTCGTCCCCCCTTCCTCGGCAAGAGATGCGATACGCACGCGCAGTTCGTCCTGATGTACAAGGAAAACCCCAACCCTGATGCACACGGAAAAGGGTCCTCACTTCTTTCACGACGCCGAATTCTTGCGGGGATGTCCTGCTCGCGCGGAACGCCAGATGCTCAATCATGTGCGCCACGCCTCGCTCTTCTTCCGACTCCATGACAGATCCCACCTTAACTCGCGAAATTGGTGACAGCGAAGAACGAAGTGGGCAGTGGAAGATACATAAGTACGTACTCGTAGTTCTCGAATGTTTCGGGTGCCGACGTCATCACCGCGATTCCTGCTTCTGTATATTCAGAAACGCCATTGCTCTTTGCCAAACCCTCCTCTCTCGGGCGCTCTACCACGGCTGTTCCCGCTGCTTTATTGAAGAACGTCATTGCTCCCTACGAACGCCGTCTCCTCTCTCGGGCGCTCTACCACCGCTGTTCCCGCCGCTATTTTAAGAACGCCAAAGCTCTCTACGACCGCCTCCTCCTCCCTCGGGTGCTCTGCTGCGGCAGTCCCCGCTGCTGCTCTATACAAACCCCTTCTCGTCGTTCGGGCGCTCTACCACCGCAGTCCCCGCTGCTATACTCAAGAACACCATTGGTCTGTACAAATTCCTTTTTCCTCTGACACCGCAGTTTTTGCTGCTGTATACAACAACGCCCATGGCCTCTATAAAACCCTTCTCCTCCCTTGACCACCCCAGTTCCCGCTGCTATATTCAAGACCACCATTGCCCTCTACAGGGCCCTTCTCCTTCCTTCGGCGCTCTACCGCCCGACCACCCATCACGCCCCGGTGGTGACGCGCAACTCCGCTATCCTTGCCGCTAATGTCACCACCCCGGCAGCCTTCCCACCGAAAGGAGAGAGAGGCTGCCGTCACGGCTCCTAAAACGCGCCTTTTCCTCCCCATTTGGCCCTCTCGCACCTTGATGACGATACGCAATTCCGCGCGCTCGCGGGGATGGCGGTTCGGCCTGACGTAGTAGGCCATGCCGTTGGGAAGCTCGCCTGCGGGTGGAAGAAACATGAAAAACCGTCGCCGGAGGCGTTATTTTTCTTCATGTTGACGGGAAATCGATTTTGCGCGGAGACACCAGGGTCGGAAATACTCGGAGTAGGTACGTGGTGGGTGGGGTGTGTATGTGTCCTTCACATTATACGTTCTTTCTACCCGTCGACATCCAGCACAACCAGTGTCCGTGCCGATTCTTCAATCTTAGAGAAATACAAGGTCTGTGGTCAACAAACTACGACACAGCAGATACTGATATATAATGCAGTATGCAGAGTAAACAATGCAAGGTCATGTCATCGTACTGGAGGCATGGCATACACATTCTATGAAAGAGAGAAACCTCGATGGGGTACAGTGGAGACAGGGGTTGGTAGGGCTGCTTCGTGCGCGAGTAGCCGATGCTGTAATCGTCACCTTTTTCATCACTTTTTCCTCTCATAAGTTCCTAAAGGGCTGGCCGTGTAAAGGCAGCTTCTACATGCCATGTATGAGTATACAACTCTATGAGTAGATCACATAAATCAGGTATACAAGGCGCTTCGCTCCGCGGGCGGCCTACGCCGCCCGCTACGCTCGCTCAGGAAGGAAAAAAGTACATCAAATTATGCGAAGCGAACAGAGGTCCACGATTGAGTTTAGTGTTTTCAAGGATCGTAATTGCAAACCGGCGACTTGATAATGCCAAGAGTCCCGCCGCCATGCTTCAGGAAAAAACAGCTCCGACGTCAGCTTGGATGCCACATATACGCTTCGCGTCGCGGATGTCGTACGTACGTACATACACCCCAGGTAGGGTACCAATGTCTGTACTTATTCCTTCTTTCGATATGCTCTATGTCTGTACTGGATGTACGAAGACAGCGAAAGCACAGCACGGCACAGCAGCAAAAACAATGAAAATGAAACCGAAAACTCGGAAAGGAAAAAAAATCCCCATCCCCTCTCGTGTAATATTTTTCTGCCTGATTGGAACACCTTACACCCGGTCGAAAAGAAGGAAAGAAAAAATCGCACAGAAGAGCTTCTCTCTCAGCCTCGTACGCCGCCCGCCCCTCTCGCGACCACCTCGCTACCGATTCGGTCCGGGTAAAGCTTTTATCACTCTCTGCCACAATCAGCCCCGTCGTCCGCCCCGCGTGAAGCCCGGTGCTCACCGTGGCCGTCGTTCGCCAGCTCGATAACGTTGGTGTTCAAACTGCACACCTCCCTCTTTCAACTTCAGCGTGGTCGCAAAAATAAGCACCGCTTGAATCTTATCTTGCCATCCCGAACGACCTTTATAAATTCGTACATACTCTATCAACAATCATAAATCGAAGCCAGACAAAGCCCGTTCAGGCATCCCTCGTGTCTCGAGGCACACGCGACGCCTAGGCACGAAAGCGGCGACCGCGCTCCTTGCAACCCCCCCTCCACCCGCCAGCACCCGCTGGCACTCGCGACGGTGCCGGGTCCTCCCGCGATGCCGTGCTCGGAGAACACGCACACGAAACGAAAGAAGAAAAAAGGAAGAAATGACCAAGAAAACAAAGAACTGCTGGAAAGGTCCGGCAAGTATTGAAAGGAGGCGGTTTGGAAGTGGGAGCTCTGAGAGGCCAGGGATGCACCAACCGAGCACGCTCAGGGGTTGTGATCTAAGTATGTAGTTCTATACTCTACCTGTCCCGAAATATGCAGATCACGAAATGAGGGTATCCTCTGTCCGAGGTGTGAGTGGAGAGTGCCGCTGATGCTTTCCCGATACTTGCTTGCTGCCAGGTACGATGGTAACCCTGTTAGGACTGCACTACCGTGTTTGGAACTCTATTAAGTTGGAATGGAGCTATAGATACATGTTTACGCACGTAGTACAGTGCAGTAGCAATGGGGTTAACAGCCGCTGCGATACCTTACAGGCCTTTGGCGAAACCGAGCGCACAGCGCACAGAACCACAGCAGCACGACGCAAGACGAGAATTGCCTCGACGATGCCGCTGTTGCTTCCTATCAGGTACCGGTATCGACACGTACGAGTAATACGATACCTACGCACCAGGTAGAGTGTCGCCACCTCCGTATGTCGCGTAGTGTGGGCGATGCAGAAGCAGGGGAAGGTAGGCTCATGCCACGCCCGGGTCGTGCGACTGGTTGCATTGTAGCTTAGACACCATGTTTGGTACTTCATTGTTATGCAGGGGCCTATTGCGCTGCAATCGTTTTTTTATCGTCACTTCTTCCTTGTGCTTCCTACGTGTATATGGAGGGCTGCAAAGACCTTGGTCCAGCTTCGACTGAAGGGTTGAAATAATACATATTAGTAATCATATTTGTAACAGGTGTCCTCTGCCGACGCTCGATCGCCGCTCTCATACGCTCGTACTCGTATTATAGCAATGGAGAGGAACATGGCTTCACGGGGGATCAGCAACCGAGACCAAAACTAATCCCGTGGTCATTCGTGAGTTGCGAGAGACAATTCGGCGCCTTGGCGAGTGTTGTGGGTTTGAAGAACTTATATTGATGGCAGCAACACGACAGACAGCATGGCACATGTTTCGTTTCTCGTGCGATACCAAGTGGATATATAGTGGATACAGCGGGTCGCCCGGTGGTCGAGGGGCTTGAACCTCGAAGACTACTAGCGTTGGTTCCGGGGGTTCGATTCTCCGTATGGGGCAATATTCTCTCGACCAACACCAACTGTCGAGAACACCAACTGTCGAGAGCGCCTATAGCATGGGTACGCAGTAAGACGCAAGTCAACGAAGGAAGACAGCGCCGAACCCTTCTCGCGATAAAAATGCCTTCCAAGGCACGTACCGTAGTGGGGACGGGGGGGGGAAGAGCCTGCTACATGACCCCGGATCTGGCTTACGACTAGGAGGGAGAGGGAAAAAAAGGGCGAACATACTCAACGGGAAGAAATCCCCAAAAAATAACACAGCAAGGGACGACAACGACAGAGGCTGGTACATACGGTAGCTCTTCATAGGCTTCGGCGCCGAGGACGTGTTGCGCGCCCCGCAGGGCCCCAATAAACCATCCCTCGGAAAAAAAAACGTGCGAACCGTGGGTACACGAAAAAAAACGACACCCCACTTATATGTTTTTCAGTCCCACACAGGGAGGGGGGGGTATACTACAACCAAGTGAAAAAAAAAACTGAAAACAAAACATGTTTTAGTCAATTTCTGACAAAAACTCCAACCCCTAGTTTGTCTTTAATTCTGACATCGTGGCGAGAGCAGCTCCGGTTTCTCTTTTCTTTTGCGCCCCTGTTGAAAAAGCGTCTCGCCTTTTTTTCGCAGGCGGCGCAAAATATCAAGAGGGGCTCAATTTACTTTCGCCTGCGGCGCTAAACAGACAAACCAGACAGCAGCCTGCGGCGGAGAAAATTTCCCCCCCCCAGAAGGAATCGCCTGCGGCGCAAACAGCTCCGTAAGGTTCTTGTTGGCCTGCGGCGAAATGTGTTGCGCAGTTCTAATTGCGCGTTGCGCCAAAAAGCTGCAACACGCCTACGGCGCATGTTGTCCACATGAGTAAAATAATGTTGCACTGGCGCAACAGCTCAACATCTCAACGGAACCCTGCTATGTACGTACCCCGGTAGAATTCACCAACATACAGAGTAGCGCTGCTGCCGTAATGATAAAAAGTACGCACGTAGCCGGGCAGCAGTTTCTTGGGTTGGCCAGACATACTTTCCGCCATTTCTCGCGATTGTTCTTGCATGAAAAAACGTGTCAGGTGGTGATTAGCAACATCAAGCAGTGAGCGGGTGGGGGTTGCGGCTGGGATATCACAGGGAGCCCGCCTGGGTTCTGCGCACCGCCGATACTGCGGTGTTGACAGAGGCGTACCATCGCTTTCTGATACTCCAGTATGTACTGCTGTGTACTGCTGTACAAGTTACTGGTATACCTAATACTGCTGTTTGAGTCCACTCCTGTACGATGCGATGCCCGCAATACGATAACCTCTGAACAACGTATGGGTACCAGACACGTGGGCATCAGAAGCCGTAGGTTCACAGCTGCATCTACAGCAGCGTCGCGGATAGAGCTGAGCAGCTGGAGCTGAGCTGTGGGATGCTGCACAAGTTCAACACTCTACGTACGGTTATACGCTCGAGGCACTCGTAATGTAGCGTTCTCCACAATACTACTGAACTCCAAGTACTTCAGGGTTCTGTACTGCGGGTATTGCGAAGTACTGGCAGTATTTCGTGAGTTGGTACTGCGAGTAAGGACCCATCTTAACGGGGAGTTTTATTTTTTTCAATTCGTTTCTTTTGTGTTCTTCTAATTTTATTTGCATCTGATTGGCCGAAGAGTGAACAACCAAGCAGGCAAATTAGAAAATTTTAATTTGAGTGATAATTCTTTTGGGGCTTTTTTCGTGCGCATTTTTTATTTCAATTTGGAATTTGCCAAGCAGGCAAATTAGAAAATTTTAATTTGAGTGATAATTCTTTTGGGGCTTTTTTCGTGCGCATTTTCAATTTGGAATTTGGGAGTTCTTCGGTCTTGATGTAGCATGGTCATGGTGGGTCAACACCCTCGGCGGAGTCTTGGGCGATTCTTGGCCGGTTCGGTGACCACGATCGAGGCGATAAAACGCGAACCTCAACGAGAGGTGACCGGAGCAATAGCCGCGCCCACGCCCACAAACCACAGCCCATCGTACCCCGGCGGTGGCGCCTCAAAAATAATCATAGCGGCCGCAAGCCCAATCTTTCGGCCTGCTCGATCGGCTAACAATCATGAAAACCTAGCAAACGAGCAAAAAAACGGAGGATAAGCTCGAGACCTCGATAGCTGCATCACCGCTGCTATTCCGCACGTGGCGCTTGAGGGCTCCCTCCGCCCACCCAAGACACCCTGAGAGTGATAGGTTCCTATCCTGCGCGACCAAAAATAAAAAGAGGCTGGCGGCAGCGCGCACGCGACAACGCAACCTTCGGTATGGTCTAGGCTCCTTGCTGTTTGTCGGCTGGGCGTTGTGTGACGCGGTGAGTTCGTTCTGAATTATTTCTTGGTTGACAATTATTACGCTGTTCCCCGATAGGATACAAACACGTTTTTTTTTCGAAATCAAATTAGAATTCATTGAAATTAAAAACATTATTTCCAAATAGCGTTCCCCGTTAAGATGGGCCCTAATGCGAGTACTGCGAGTACCAAAACACTCTCAATACGCACATTATACTCGGAGCATGAAGCACAAGACGCTTCGCGTAGCGGGCGGTTCCGCTCGTTACGCGCGCTCACGAGGAGGAATTGGACGGGACAGATGGCCCAAAACTTTAGGTGCAAACAAGCGACTTGCAAATCCCAAGAGCTCCATGCTCCGTCCAGGAAAACGTCCCGGGCGCCGCATGCTTGTAGAACTACTTAGAGATATCTCACTCTCTGAGCGTGCTCGGTTGGTACATCCCTGGCCTCTCAGAGTTCCCACTTCGAAATCGCCTCCTTTTTTCTTGCCGGACCATTCCTGCGGGTCTTTGTTTTCTCCATCTCTTTTGGCACTTTCGGTCCTTTTTTTCCTTTTTTCTTATTTTGCTTCGTGCGCGTGCGTGTACTCGGAGTACTGCACCGCGGGCGAGTCCGGCGCCGTCGCGGGTGTCAGCGGGTGCTGGCGAGTCGAGGGGGGGTTGCAAGGAGCGCGGTTGCCGTTTTGGTGGCTAGGCGTAGCGTGTGCCTCGAGACACGAGGGAAGCATGTATGGGCTCTGTCTGGCCTCCTGATGTGGTCCCGGTTATACTATGTACGAGTATATAACGGTCGTTGGGATATGCAAAACAATATTCAAGTGGTGCTTATTTTTGCGGAGAAACTAAAAATCAATGAGAGAGCGACGCATTCTGAGTACTAACATTGTCGAGCTGGCGAACGACGGCCACGGTGAGCACCGGGCTTCACGCGAGGCGGGTGACGGGGCTTACTGTGGCAGAGAGGGAGGAAAGCTTTACCCGGACCGAATCGGTTGCGAGATGCTCGCGAAAGGGGCGGGCGGCGTACGAGGCTGAGAGAGAAGCTCTGCTGTTCGTCTTGTTCGTTTGTTCTTTTTGATCGGTGTAGGGAATGTAGATGTGGTGGAAAGCGAGTTTATCAGCCTTACATTTGAGTAGCTTTTGTTGCGTAACATTTTTAGACTACATGTCCCTACAATGGCGTCGCAGGCAGGGTGTGAGATTATGAAGAGCGAGGTCCGCGGTTCGATTCTCGCCTTCATCCCCCGAAAAAGAAAAGAAAAATGGGGACTCTCATGTTCAAGAACCTGTAAAACTCAATCACCCAGGAAACACCTAGGAAGGAACGATGAGAGCAATGCTATCATTGCATACTGAGTCCGGTACCGAAAAGTCGGAGGTGAAACTTGGATACTCAGATTCTCATCGGGTTCCTGACTTACTCGCAAGAAAAGATAAATAAGGTTTAGTGAGGGAGATTATGGTGGAAAGCGAATTTATAAGCCTTAAACTCGAGTAGCGTTTGTTACGTAACGTTTTTAGTCTACATTCCCTACATGACTGTAAGGTGTTCCAATCAGGCAGAACATATCTACACGAGAGGGGACGGGGATTTTTTTCTCTCTGAATTTTTCGGTTTCATTTTCATTGTTTTTGCTGTGCTGCTGTGCCGTGCTGTGCTTTCTCTTCGTACATACGAGTACGGACAAATTCTATAGAGCATACCTGGTATCTAAAGAAGAAAATAAGTATCCTACGTACGTGGGGTACGTACGTACGTACGGCATCCGCGACGCGAAGCGTATGTGGCTTCCGAGCAGTTTTTCCCTGAAGCATGGCGGCGGGACTCTTGGCATTATCAAGTCGCCAGTTTGCAACTACAATCACAAAAAGCTATAATCAATCATGGACCTCTGTCCGCTTCGCATAATTTTGATGTACTTTGTCTTCCTGAGCGAGCGTAGCGGGCGGCGTAGGCCGTCGGCAAAGCGAAGCGCCTTGTACGTACGTATTTATTTTGATATGTACGAAAGAGAGCAAGCACAGCACGGCACAGCACGGCACAGCAAAATAACCAGAAACGAATGAAAACGAAATATTGAATACAAAAAACAATTCCCGTCCCCTCTGATGTTATTACTTCCCGCTTGGTCGGAACACCTTGCGCCGGTCAAAAACATAATTGAACCGCAGAGCTTTTCTCAGCCTCGTACGCTGCCCGCCCCTCTCGCGACCACCTCGCCGCGCCGATTCGGTCCGGATAAAGCTAGCTTCCCTCCCTCTCTGCCCCAGTGAGCTCCGTTGCCCGCCTCGCGTGAATCCCGGTGCTCACCGTGGCTCTCGTTCGCCAGCTCGACAATGTGGGTGCTCAGACTGCGGGGCTCTCTCTCTGAACTTAAGCTTGTTCGAAAAAATAAGCCCCGCTTGAATATCATTTTGCACATCAAAACGACCCTTATAGACTCGTACATATTATGCCCAACCCAACATCAGAAGGCCAGACAGAGCCTATTGGTGCTCCCCTCGTGTTTCGATGCATACACGACGCCTAGCCACGAAAACGAGGCCGCGCTCCTTCCAACCCCCCCTCTACCCGCCAGCGCCCGCCGACACCCGCGAAGGCACCGTGCTCGCCCGTGTTGCCGTGCTCTGGGTACACGCACGCACCCAAAACAAAACAAAAAACAATAAAAAAAGGCTTTCGCCGGCAAGGAATAGAAGGAGGCGGTATTCCAGTGGGAGCTCTGGAAGGCCAAGGATGTACCAACCGAGCTCGCTCAGGAAAATGACAAAACTAATTACCAGGTACCTGGTACCTGGTAGGTCTTTACTTACGTATTTCTTACTTCGGCCATCTATTAACCGTTTCGATTATTCCATCCCCATTTTATTGGAGAAAACATTCATGGATGGTCCCACAAGAAGGAGTTCGAGAAAAATACTTTCGGGGGGTGCAACTGGACTACATACGAGTACTGGCAGTTTTTCGGGAGTATATACGTACGTACTGCAAGTATTATCCTCGCAATATTTATGGGTTCAATACTCTTGGAAAACTCTTGAGTACTCCAAGTATTCCGGATGTTCGTACTGCGGGTACTGCTTGTACTCGGATTTACGCACTGCTCATACTCCGAGTCTCGCAGTATTCGGGCCTTCAGCACTTACTGCTCGCATTCCCAGTACTCGCAGCAGTTAGGCCGCCAGCACCGCCCTCGGTACTGGCAGTACGACATGTTATCGATATTACGTATACTCGGAGACTGAAGTTATACTCGGAGCATCTGTGAAGTTCCTACTGCAGTTTGTAGCAGTTACCAGGCAGCACAGAGTACGTACCCAAACGATCCATTTTGGAGTGCAAGAGCAGATACACAAACCCTCTGTCCTTTGCGCACCCCAGAGGTCCTTTCACCTCGAGTCGGAGGCACCTACAAGCTGCAAGACACTATTACAACCATCACATCCACCCCACCGACCGCTCCGTGCAACTCAACCTTCGTTGCCAACCCACAACCTACCACGGAGAGCCTGGTGGTCGAAAGGCACATCATCGCTGGGGTTGAACACGACGCGCTCCGGTTCTTTGCTCGCCACCTTTGCTTCTTGCCCCATGGCGGTCTCGCCTTCGTACCCTTCGTCGTCAGTGTCTACCTTTGCATCACCAATGGCATGTTGGTAGTCCATCGATGCTGAGCGCAGCGAGCTGTAGCTTCTCTATCGAGCGGAAGCTGGTTGCCTGGTGTCTGGTTGTGTTAGCGAAACGCGGCGGAATCACATCGGCCCGCTTTTCGTCGGTTTCTACTAGAAAAATGATTGGCCCTTGCAGCTTTACGACTGTATCAGTCGGTAGTACTCTCCGTTGGTTTTTGTAGAAGTTCCGTATGTATTTTCATTCAGTAGTCATGCAGTGGACTGGACAGAGCGGCAACTTCAGCGGATAAGATATCATACCTGGATGCCCATCTTGCCTCAACAGCGAGACCCGCGGATCAAGCAAAACTTTTTACTAATAGTTGTTGAAGATACCCTGACATTGCTACGTTGTTACCCTGTACAGAATACCAAGAGATGTACGAAAGGAAGTGCACGGCCTGCCTGGTTCCGTCGGTAGTTGTCTATTAATGTTTTTTCGGTTTCAGTACTGCAGTCCCGTATTGGGGACAAATCACTTGGTATTACAGTGGATTGCCCCCAAAACGGGACTGCAGTTCTAAAAGGGTAAACAACAGCATACCAGGTATCATACAGCAACATACACCGTCGAAGGACTGAGAACCACGACTCGACCTATGTACAGGAGCGTTCTTTATTACTGGTCAAGGCGGATCTTTCCGCCGCCCGGTGTTTTTTTTTTTTAAACGCCACCAAAACACGCGGCGGGGGAGCCACGTGACTGCCCCTGCCGACCTCGATCCCCCTAAAGGCTTGGGATTCGGGTTTGGGTTATAGGGTTAGGGTCAGGCATAGGGTTCGGTTGGTCTGGGTCCACGTGCAAGGTTGAAATTCACGACACACACGCCCTGCAAAACGTTGTGTACAGGGCTCTCCTGCACATAGC
Organism: Nereocystis luetkeana; assembly: GCA_031213475.1. Classification (NCBI taxonomy): domain Eukaryota; class Phaeophyceae; order Laminariales; family Laminariaceae; genus Nereocystis; species Nereocystis luetkeana. The sequence goes on along the minus strand of JARUPZ010000031.1, from coordinate 507,220 downwards.
GGGAGCCGAGAACTACACATTGCTCCACCTTGACAATGTTGTATGGCGTCTGCATCTACGTCGTACAGGTACCTGGTATGATTTCCCCCCTGCTCACGCCTGTGTACTTTAATACCGGTGTACCTGGTCATACAACTATCTCCCTGGCTCTTGTGCATCATTTATTACTCTTATACAACTAAATATCATTGTGGATAACCAGGTCCTACTTACTACTGTAGATCGCACCGCCTCCCTAATAATTACTACAGTATAAATCCTTCCCAGCCATACTGACTACTCGGGGGCTGTGGGCTATGACTCTAAAAAAAGGTCACAGCCCAAAGCTCCGGGCACCCTCTGAGATTACCTCAGTTTAATAGTTGTTGACCCCCGAGAGTGTGATAACGCCACACAACCCACCTCGGTGGTTCTCCGCACCCACATCACAGAAAGAGATAACTTTCTGCGGGACTACGAGTATACCGTCCCACATTTATTTGGCGTCTCGGCTGGGATCTCTTTTTGGGAGCAACGCTGTGTTTTTCTCTGAGCAGGCTGTTTTTTCATTATTTATTCTGCGTGCTGCATCGCTGCATCCCGTCACGCGCCTCAATAAGGAGAACGATGCCAGCCGGGTACCCACAACGTCTCTCCGCCTTTGCCCAGATATGACGACTGGGACGGCGATGGGTGAATGAGACGAGCGGGTGGCAGTCGCCACATTCCCGTCCGATACTGCCCCCGCAAAAACGCATCAAAGGGTTAATTTGGTGGTTCACTGCCGAACCCCCGCGTTTATCTCTTCGGCAATTAATTGGCTCTTGAGGTGGGAGCATCGAGGCCCCACTCTCCCTCGTTCTGCCCTCTAATACAAAGAATCTAAATAATATCATCCGACCGCGGGGCTGTCGGCCCAGATAGACTTGGGACTTACGAACGTGCATGACATAGATATCCTGGGGTTCACGGGGGGGGATCAAAAGGTCACGATTCAACAAATATTAACCTTTTTTATTAATAACGTACTTTTCGTACTTAGTGGTGAACACCAACCAACGCACGCAAACGACAAGTGTTTCGGAGCCCAATAAGAAACAAGCGAGCAACCACTGCTGTTGTCAATTTGTGGTCAACGGAAGACTCCGCACGCATGCTGGCCAAGGTAAGCCGAGGTTCTTATTTCAGGGCATAACGGCACCGCTCAGGAACACCGACGAATTCCGGAAGTCGTCCACTAAAGGATTGAACCCGCTAAACGTTCGGGTGGCCCTGAGGTCGGCAAACTCCTTCAAAAACTCCCCCTGCTTCACAACTAAACCCTTCCTCCTCCTAACTTCACCACCACTACCCCCACCCCCCCTGCAAACCGCCGCGTGCAACCGGGACAGCTGGTCAAAACACGTGGGGAAAAATATGTCGGCTGACCCTAGTGGGGCCATGTACGTGGAGTGGTCGCTCACGCTTCCCGTTACGGGGTCCCGACTAGAGACAATCGGGGCCTGAAACGCCATGAGGGACTCGTCGCTCCCTCTCCCCTCTCCTCCTGCCGTCATCTCGCCGTCGCAGCCCTCCGCCCTCATCTCCACGCTCTCGGAGAAGGAGTCGAAGTCCGCGAGGATGGCGCGATGTCGAGGCAATCTCTTCCGCAGGGCCTGGACGAGACGCAAAGAGCCGGTCGGGACGAATGCCGCGCGGTGTTCGGGCCGGAGAGCACCGCTTCCGAACAACCCCCCGAGCGATCTCCCTATAAAATTCGAGGAAGCTTCGTCCGCGGCGCCGTAGCTCAAGGAGCCGCCCCGATTTTTTACCATGGCCACGATGTCGGGGCACAACGCCAGGAGTTCGAGGATGACGGGGTCTCGCAGGGGGCGGAAGGCCTCTCGGAAGCCGTGAGTGGTTTCCACAACAACAGTCTCACACAGCTGCTCGGTACCGCCGCTCTCCGGGGATTGGGGAAGAATATCCCCGTCCGCTCGTAGTATGGAAGGCGCCGCCCACGCTATCTTGTCGTGGGGGAGGTTGTCCAGTAGCTCCATGCCCAGGAAGAAGCAGGGGCGAGGGTCCACCTCGCCAGACATGCCCCATTCCAGGACGTTGGCGTTCACGACGCGGCAGTTCTGATCCGGAGAGTCGGAAGGAAGGGGACGCGCGAGTGTGTTTATTGATATTGTTGTTGTTTTAGTTGGCTTTGTTATGTTGAACAATGAAATAGGGGTTGGACATACGTGCATGTACGTATTCAAGCGGAGGGGGGGATACTTCGTCCACCAGTAATACGATTACTGTAGTAAGAGAAGGGCGGACGATGAGGGCATTCGACCGTCTGAACGGCGAACTAATGTGAATGAGGGGAGCGACCGGGGGAGCCAGCGGTGAGGTAGGGGGCATCGGGTGGGCCTTGTTTTCTGTTACAAGGCCATGTGTCCAGAAATTGTTAGGATGGCATCAGCGTCATTCGTCATCGCTGTCTGGTAGAAAACACAGTTAGGGCTGGGACTGGACGACGAAAAGTGCCCAAAAAATGGCGCATCTATTCGACGAAAACCGCCAAAAAATCCGAAAAAATATTGAAGATGAAAAATGTACCGCCACCATATTTACTTGGCTTTAGACTGCATTATTGGTTGACCCGCAATGACAAATTGCTCGACATAGGAGACGAGTTGGATCTTGGGATTCAACAGACACGTGTAACCAGTGTAAACGGAGGGGAAGGCACATCATTCAGAATTTTCCATTAGATTTTTACGTCTAATTGGCCGGAAATGTGCGGGAAAACTCGTGTTTTATGCTTATATTCGTCTCTTGCTCTATGGGGAAGAAGTCCTGCAATTGAGTATGAAAACAATACGTGCCCTCCTCTTCGCCGAGACTTGGCGGAGACAACAAATCAATCCGTGCTTGAATCCAGTAAATAGCCGACGAGAAATTCGCGATCAAACTTGGCCCTATTGAGTCATTCTGGCAGTGATCGCGAAATATCAATCAGCCATGGGAAACTCAAAAAAACCTGAGGGCACCGGACGAAAAGGGAAAAAAAAGAAAATTGTCCAGAAGAACCAAGAGGCTTATCTGGCGCGTACCGGGACTACAGTCGCAGACGCGGGCGTGGCTGCACGCCGGGCGCTTGCCATCCAGCGCGGCGGTCTCGAGGCCGCCGAGGGCATCCGTAACCGGGCCTTGAAGCAGCGCGACGAGAGTCGGGCCGAGACCGCTGAGGCAAAGTCTTCACTGCAAGCTGTCTCCCATCAGTTGTTCGAGCAGAAGGGCAAACTCAACCTGGAGCAGGACCTCAGGCACGAGTCGGACGCAGCCTTGGCCCATGAAGAAGGGGTTCGTCAACCCCGCAGTCACGGCGAGGTGCAAGATGTGCAACACACAGCCGATCCGATGGGCGAAGATGGGGGTATCCTCTCTAGCAGCAGAAGCTCCAGCAGCAGAAGCTCCAGCAGCAGCAGCAGCAGCAGCAGAGAGGTCAGCACCTCCGCCTTCGAGCGTGTCCGACACGGGATGCATTGGTCTGCTGTCAGCCATCGTGCCGGAGGGCCTACCAGACGATGTGGCCCACTCACTTAAGCTGGCCGCTGTGTACGCTTCTGCGCGTGGTGTGGTGCAGCAGCACCTCGAGCAGCAACACGCAGCAGCAGCAGCAGCAGCAGCACAAACTTTTTTTCACACTCAGCACCTGGCCACGCTCCTACTTTTTCGCGGCACAGCAGCAGCAGCGGCACAGCTTTTTCTTTACGAATAGATTTTTGTTGATGACGTGGGTCCTTTCCCCCCATCGCTGATTGGTTGATTTTCTAAAGATTTTTTTCCCCAGAGAACGACATGGGACATTTTTTTTCCAAATTCTACGTCTAAAAAAATTATAGTCCCACACCTAACAGTACACCGTTTGTAACATCGAGTCACGAAAATTGGTGCACACCAGATAGTTCACCTCCACCCCTTTCGTGTGTATGGGCCACTCATCAAAAACTGCAAACATTTCTCTTGCGGGCGCAGTTGGCCATCTCTTCAGCGCGAGCAGCACCCGATAGGGTCGCCTGCTCGTTCTGGAGTCGAATCGGCCTTAAATGCTACCTGCAGTACGTACTATACTTATGTGCTGCTTCGGTCGAATTGTTGTGCTATATATCGTCGCATAACAAAAACAAAATGTTCGGTTGGGCGTCTGCATGCTAAGGGTTGTTGCAGCCAGGTGCGGCACCTTCCTCTATACCCCAGCTCCCACCTCGTGGACGGTGCAAACCCTCTCCTCTTGTCGTTCCGCAAGTCGCTCGCTTATCTCCACAATAGTGTACTCCGTGCGCTCGTACAGTTTGGGTTCCTCGCGCCGCAGCCAGTTTAAGACGTTCAGGGCGTTGGTCCCGGTCCCGCCTCCAGCTTCGTACAAAACCAATTTTTCTCGTCCGCAACGCCCATCGTCGGGACTAGAGGCTCCTCTGTGACCGTGCGACTTGCGGGGGGCGCCGCCCGCGTGTGTCGATGGTTTCGCTGCTGCTGCTGCTGCTGCTTCTTTCGCGGCCTCTCGCGAGATGTACCTCGCCAGGGCATGAGAGAAGTAAGGGCTGAAGGTCTCGACGGGAGTCATCCACGCCGACAGCTTGGATTCGTACGCCTGCTGAGTTGGATATGGCGAGGTTTGTCAAGAGTCGGCCGCGGAGCGCGAAGAGGAAGGAAGGGCGGTGAAAACTGAGGTTGCCGATCGAACTGACTGGTGTTTGTGTTGCTTGGTAGTGTCTCTGCTGAGGCCCCCATACACCCGCGCAACGTACGTTTCTTGCTTCGCCTGCTCGTGGCGTCCTACGATTCAGGGCAAACTAGGCAAGCACAAATAATCAAATAACACGTAGTTTGCTGCAGCTTCGCGCCAGAACGGGGGGCACCCTACCGAACGCGATGGTAGAGACGCGGCGTTGCCGATGTCTCCGTCGGTTGGCGGCCAACGGGGTTAGACCATGGTGTATATATACCCAGCGGGGAATGCTCTGATTGCTCTCGGAGTCACGAGCGAAGGGACTGGAAAACAAAACACGGCAGGGTCAACGGGCAGCAATTGTACCGTCACGAACAGTAATTTACAGCACGAAGCGCAGCCAACGTGCATCGTAGCAAGAAACTTTGTGCGCGTACGTGCGAATATAAGGTATACATCTGGTACCAGGTACAGTACATACCTGGCTTTAGAGAGCGTACCTGGTATCATTTTTCGATTTGAAAATCTGATGACCTAAGTCGTCGGATTTTGGGCCAAAATCCCCAGACTTGGTTCATCGGATTCTCAAATCGAAAAAACCCCGGTCGGATTTGGCATATTTGGACTGCGTAAGCAGGGGCATTCATTTTTGAGATCGACAAATACAAACCTAAAGCTCGAAATCGAACCGCATTGGAAGAGCCTGAGCCATCGGATTCTCAAATCGAAAAAAATCCGGTCAGATTTCGCATATTCGAACTGCATAAGCTGGTGCTTTCATGCCTGAGATCGCAAAATACAAATCTGAAGCTCGAAAAGGAGCCGCATAGGAAACAGCCTTAGACTGCACACACACTCCTTGAAATTCAGCTTCAGGTTTGGTCTCCCTCATTGAAGGGTATATGTGTCCTGCATGAGGCCATAAAAAACCCGTACTCGTAGTACCCACGATCGAAGCATCACTTAAAGTACATGACTATTACCTGTAGTATCACACACAGCCTGCAAAAGATGAGTTCCGACGAAATCCTCGATCTGACCACACAACTGTTGATTTTTAATTATTATTAAATTGCAACGTTGAGTATCAACTATTCAACCAGTCTAATTCACAGCTGAAGTATTGAAAGGGCCCTAGGCCGTTTCCTATGCGGTTCGATTTTTGAGCTTCAGATATTGACCCAATCGCATTTTCAGATGTGAACTTGGCAAATCGAAACAGTCTTCCTATGCGGGAAAAACAGATATATTGTATGTGTAGAGATTCCAGCAAACGCCGAGACCCACTGCTGTTTTTGTGGTTTGGCGCCGAGAAGAGACGCGCTGGGTGCGCTGCCCTACGCGTAGGACCCAAGCGTCCGAGCCAAGGCTGACTGCCTCTGGTCTGGCGGCAAAGAGACGTGGCGAGTGCGCTAGAGCCAACCTGTCTTGGTATTTTGTGTTCCATTTTGTGACTGACAGCTGCTGCTGTACTGCTGTGTAGTCTACGAGTACTCGTACGTATCCGCGGAGAGATGCGTGCCGAGTGCGCTTCTGTTGGTCTCCAAGCCCGAGCCCGCGCCCGGCGACTGTAGTCTGGCCACGGAGGGACACGCCGCCCGCCGCCCGAGCGTCGGGCGCGAAGCAACGTCGCTATAAAACTGCGTCACCATCCAACTCATCGATCGTTCTGCTGCTGTTTGCTGTCGTGGATAACACCTTGAATTTAGAGAGCATGCCATTTTTCGATTCGAAAATCTGATGACCCAGCTCGTCGGATTTTGGGCCAACATCCGACGACTTGGGTCATCGGATTCTCAAATCGAAAAATGTCCGGTCGGATTTTGCATATTTGGACTGCATAAGAAGGGTCATTCGTTTTTGAGATCGAAGAATACAAATCTGAAGCTCGAAATTGAACCGCATAGGAAACAGCCTTTAGGCCACTTCTTATGCAGTCGGATTTGCAGTCAGTTGGAAATGGTGCTATCGGCACGTTCACACGAGCTTTTGCCCCGAAAATGTGCGAAGTTGCTGTTTCTCGACTCAGAATGACTTGGGCTTTTCTCCAAGATATATCTAGAGCTGTTTCCCGCTTCTCGAGGTGCCCAGTTGCACGAAATCACCTCCGGTACTTTTCCGATCCAACTGGGTCAAATACGATTAAAAACCCCGATTGGATAGGAAAAAACGTTTTTTCCGATCCGATCCCTGATCGTCATCGGATTTGACCCAGTTGGATCGGAAAAGTACCGAAGGTGATTTTGTGCAACTGGTCACCTGGAGAAGCGGGAAACAGCTCTAGATAGGTCTTGGAGAATAGCCCAAGTCGTTCTGAGGCGAGAAACAGCAGTTTCGCACATTTTCGGGGCAAAAGCTCGTGCGAACCTGCTGACAGCACCATTTCCAACTGACTGCAAATCCGACTGCATAAGAAGTGGCCTTAGGCCGTTTCCTATGCGGTTCGATTTTGAGCTTCAGATTTTAACCCGATCGCATTTCAGATATGAACTTGGCAAATCGAAACAGTCTATCAGAGATGATACTTGTCAGTAGCCATTATAGTCGTTACTCGATACCACTTGCGTCATCTGGTATACATTTACGTACTTCTAGGTACAACAGACAGTTTTCCAGTCTGTGGGATATAGTGTGTTTAAATACAGCAGTATACAGCAGCAGCAGCTGTCTTTTTACACTATCTACTGCTGCTGTGCACTCGTACACAGAATAAGTACCAGGTATCACGAACAAGTAGTATCGTGAATCTACTGTAGTACGTACGTACAGAATCTACGGCGGCACAGGTAAATCAGAGAGAAGATATCTTCAGCATCCCTCCGGGACCAGTACTGTAGCAGAGTATTTTGTCATGATTGAAGTAACAACATAGGTTACGAGTGCGTACCCTAAGATTTATCGATCGTTGCAGTAAAAACGAGGTCTGCGTGTTGTTTTTTATTGAACTGACGTCAAGGGTATTCCCCTATTTTGTTTCCGGAACGAAATGTTGGGGTCGCCCTTTGTTTCGAGCCGCGAGCGCACACGCGCACCGCTCCCCTGTGAGCTCACTCTACTTTTTCTCACCATCGTCGGCTTCCAGCTGAGCAACTCAATCAACACTGTGGTGGCTTGGGGTCACCACTCCATCTTCTTCTCTTTTATTGAAGCTTCTCGTACAAGTCACCTGACAGTGACTATACGTTTGCCTCGAACAGTTGACTGTGTATTGACCGGCCATCGGCAATCGAGTCTAGGCGTACACATCAGCTACGAGCTGGTACACACGCCACCCGCCAAATACAGTCTTCCTATGAAAAAAAAACAGATTTATTGTGCGTGTAGAGATTCGAGTAAAACGCCGAGACCAACTGCTGTTAGTGTGGTTTGGCGTCGCGGAAGAGATGCGCTGGGTTCGCTGCCCTGCGCGTAGGACCCAAGCGTCCGAGCCAAGGTTGGCTGCGACGAAGAGACATGGCGAGTGCGCTAGAGCCAACTTTTTGGTATTTTGTGTTTCATTTTGTGACTGACTGCTGCTGCTGCTGTACAGCAGTACAGACTCAAGTAAGTACCCACGGAGAGGTGCGTGCCGAGTGCGCTTCTCTTGATCTCTAGACCCGAGCCCGCGCCAGCCGACTGTAGTCTGGCCACGGAGGGACGCGCCGCCTGCGCGTCGGGCGCGAAGCAACGTCGCTATACAGCCGTGTCATTATCCAACTCATCGATCGTTCTGCTGCTGTTCGCTGCCGTGGATAACCTCTTGAATTTAGAGAGCATACCATTTTTCGATTTGAAAATCTGACCAAAATGCGACGACCTGGGTCATCGGATTCTCAAATCGAAAAAACTCAACTCAAAAGGATGTTTCCTATGCGGTTCGATTTCGAGCTTCAGATTTATATTTTCGATCTCAAAAACGAACGACCCTGCTTATGCAGTTCAAATTTGCAAAATCCGGCCGGAAGTTATTCGATTTGAGAATCCGATGACCTAAGTGGTCGGATTTTGAGCAAAAATCAGAGACTTGGGCCATCAGATTTTCGAATCGAAAAATAGCATGCTCTCTAAATTCAAGATGTTATCCACTACAGCAAACAGCAGCAGAACGATCGATGAGTTGGATGGTGACACAGCTGTATAGCGGCGTCGCTTCGGGCCCGACGCGCGGTCAGCGCGTCTCTCCGTGGCCAGACTACAGTCGGCTGGCGCGGACTCGGGCCTAGAGACCAAGAGCACCGCACTAGGCGCGCGCACCTCTCCGTGGATACGTACTCGTAGACTACACTGCTGTACAGCAGCAGTAGCGGCAGCAGTCAGCCACACTGTGAAACACAAAATACCAAGACAGATTGGCTCTAGCGCACTCGCCACGTCTCTTCGCCGCCAGACCAGAGGCAGTCAGCCTCGGCTCGGACGCTTGGGTCCTACGCGCAGGGCAGCGCACCCAGCGCGTCTCTTCGCGGCGCCAGGCCACAACAACAGCCGTTGGTCTCGGCGTTTGCTGTAATCTCTGCACGCGCAATAAATATGATTTTTCCGCATAGGAAGACTGTTTCGATGTGTCAAGTTCACATCTGAAAAAGAGATCGGGTCAAAATCTGAAGCTCAAAAATCGAACCGCACAGGAAACAGCTTCTGTACGTAATAGTTAATAATTACCCTGCATAAAACTAGCTTCGATCGCAGAGAGCGCGCGCCCATCAAGAACTACTTGTACTCGTACTCGCGCATGCCGGCAAAGTACTCCTCAAACTCATCGCGCGCCGCCTCAGCGACTACTGCGAACGGGAAGGCATCCTGCCAGAGGAGCAGTGTGGCTTTCGGCCCGAACGGTCGACGGTCGACATGATGTTTGTGGTGCGACGCTTGCAATAATTGGAAAGGAAGAAGGACACTCCGCTGTTCATGTGTTTTGTCGACCTCACCAAAGCCTACGACTCCGTCGACCGAGCCCTCCTGTGGGCTGTCTTGACTCGCTTTGGCGTGCCACCTAGAATGCTCTCCGTTATCCGCCAATTCCACGACGGCACGCGAGCATGCGTGCGGCTGGATGATGGCGAGTGCTCACATATGTTCGAAGTGGAGCAGGGTCTTCGGTAAGGGTGTGTGCTCGCGCCATTGCTGTTCAACATGTTTCACAGCTGCGTGTGGCGGAGAAACGCTTCGCCGCTGATAAAGCCATCACGGGCAGCATGGTGCAACTCCAACGAAAGAGGGAGAAGGGGAAAAAGAAGAGGGGGGAGGCACGGGCCGGACAAGTCGATCGACAGGGGAAGGATGAAGAGGCCCAGACATTGTGGGCTATGCTGTATGCTGACGATGCGGGCGTTGTATCGCGATCACCAAACGGCCTGGAGAGGATGATGACGGTGATCGTGACTGCATGTGCCGCGTTCGGCCTGACGGTGTCGGAGGCCAAGACGTAGAAATGTGTCTGCAAACGAAAGATGGGGGGAACGTGCCGTTCACCGTCACCGCAGCCGGCCAAGTGTACAAACAAACTCTCGAGTTTGTGTATTTGGGCGGGGCTATCGGTGCAGATTGGACGGGCAGAAATGTCGAGGTAACACGTCCACTCCAGAGGGCATGGGCGTGCTTCGGGCGGTATAAGATGGAAATCTATGACCGCCCGGGTGTGCGCCTACGCCTGAAGGTGCGGATGCTGAGAGCCGAGGTGATCGAAACGTTGCTCTACGGTTGGTTTACTTGGAGCCCGAGCAAGACTGAGTACGGCAGGTTACGGGAGATCCACCACAAGATGCTCCTCCGATGCCTCGACTGGCGAAAACGAAAGCGCGAAAACCACATTCTATCGCATGCTAGCGCGCTTCTCAGGACAAACTCTTGAGAGCGTTGAGACGACGGTACGCAGACGTAGGCTTTTGTTTGCGGGCTTTGTGACACGCATGGGAGAGGAGCGTCTGCCGAAGAGGGTGATGTTTGGGGAGATGGTCAGGGGTAAGAGTTACTCCGGAGGACAGAAGTGGGACTGGATGAGGTAACTTGAGGAGGGTCTCAAGGAGTTTGGCCTCAAGCTCGATGGGTGGCGCGAGCCAGGATAGAAAGCCGGCAGATGGTTCCGACGAGTCGAGCAAGGGGGGGAGGTTTTCATGCGGAAATGGCATAAGGATGAGAACGAGGCATCGTCGAACGGCACAAGATGCCTGCAACCACGACTACAACCGTTGACGCCAACGCACGTGCGCAGAATGGCAGGGAAGAGGGGGGGGGCGAAAGGGGGACGAGGGGGAATGGGGGGGGGGGAGGGGGGAGGGGGGGGGGGGGAGGCGGTCTGCCCAACAGACTGAAGCCTGGGTATGACCATCATCATGATGCGCTCCCTTCTTTGGGACCCACGTAACTAGCATGGTGCCATCCGGGCAACTTTGCGTGTCTGGATTTGCGTGTCTGGAGACACCAGTTCCTGCCTTTCGTATTATCTTTCCCCCCCGCCCGTTTTTGTTCTATTTGTCCCTTTTTTTTACTTTCCTACTTTCCCGTTTGTCCCTCTTTGTGTCGCTGTTAGTATCTTCCGTTTTGCTTTTTTGCTACCTGCTTTGGCTTTTAGCTTTGGTTCGTCTTCCTTTTTTTTTTTTATCTGTTAGACCTATGCCAATGGAAACGCGTTGTCCAACAGTTTTCTTTAAAACATATTGCAATCAAAGAACAGCCGAAAATTTCCTCGTACCGCCGCTGTGGGAAAAAAGAGAAGAAATGTTTGATTTTTCATGTTCTTTTTTTCCCAACGGCTGCAGGCAGCGCAACTTGTTTTTTCTGGTTGCAAATTGTCAACACGCTGATAGAAACCAGTTCGTGCGACGATCGACGCTCGATCTCGACATAGACTGAGCCCGCGGACAACCCGCTCGGTATCCGGCAAGGCGAAACGAATCTAGATGACGGCCTCGAAGATATCAGGTGGACCCATGGTCTAGGGGGCGAGAGCTTGCCGGGGGCGTCCTACGGTATCCTCCCAAACCTGTTTTTTTATTTTTTGCCATTCGAGACGGGTGGAGTTTTGTCTTCTGTTTTGTGCACACCAGCGGCCAAGCGGCCAATTGTTTTTTCGTTTTTTGCAGGGCTTTTCGCGGGTCAGGTCAAACCTCACGGGTCGGGTCGGGTCGGGTCGGGTCAGCTGACCCGACCCAACCCGATCCGCGAAAAAATTGAGGTGTGCTGACCTGATCCGACCCGACCCGCGAGATTTTGAAAGCCTCTTGACCCGACCCGACCCGACCCGCGAGATTTAAAAGCCTCTTGACCCGAACCGACCCGACCCGTGAGATTTTCAAAATCCTTAGACCCGACCCGACCCGACCCGCGAGGTTTTCAACACTTCCTGACCCGACCCGACCCGCCACCTTCCGATTGACCCGTGAGACACGGGTTTCATGCGGGTCGGGTCAACTGGACCCATGACATATCTCACGGGTCAACGACGAAAGCTCACGGGTCCAAAGACATAAACGTTAGTACGTTGGTCGGTTGGATTGTCCTTGGCCCCTTGACTTTTCCGAAAATGTCGTACGTTTGTGTTCGGTTTTTTCATTTTTTGTATTTTTTTTATGCATTGTGTGGTGTGCGCTTCAAAAAAGACCATGATAATCAGAAATAGGATGACATGGAGAAAGGCACACACCCGCACTCTGCCGAGCGGATACCTCCCGGCCCCTGGGTCGACCCTAAAGCTCTGACCCGACGGCTTCTGCTGGCGCCCCGGCGAGCGACCTAGCTGTGCAGGCTCCAGCAGCAAGCACTGAAGCGGAGGTTCTGACAGCGGGGGCCACGATCCGCGAGGATCCGGGGCCTGCTGCTGCTGCTGTGCTGCTACTACTGCTGCTGCTGCCGCGACGAGCACGGGCTTCCTACACTGCTGTCATGTCTTGTCTTCATTGTTGCACCCTGCATGAGAGTGTGTGGCCGTTTATGTTTGTGGAAATGGATGGAGGTGAACATGAACACAACGATAAACTACTGCTGTACGCGACTTTATCCGACCCGGGATTCGCGTGTGATTATTCTACACGCTCTATGCTCTCGGGGGTCTACGTATCGGTTCGAGAGAAGCCTTTGGGCGGGAAACGGCGACTATTTTTTGTTGTACAATGTCGGACCCGCGGGCCAGACCCGCGGGTCACAATGGCGGCCTTCCGGCAGGTAGCTGCACACGTTAGCGAAAATACTGATCCGTGGGCCAGACCCGCGGGTCGGACGTGCGGGTCAGCCGGAAAAAAATCGCGGGTCATGATGACCTGACCCGCGAATGACCCGTATCTCACGGGTCATGGCCCTACCCGACCCGTGACATTTTGAACACCTCCTGATCTGACCCGACCCGACCCGCGAGATTTCAAAACCTCTTGACCCGACCCGACCCGACCCGTGAGATTTCCAAACCCTTTGACCCGACCCGACCCGATCCGTGAGATTTTTTTAAATTTTGACCCGACCCGACCCGAACCGCGAGATTTTGAAAAAAAATGACTCGACCCGACCCGACCCGCGACATTTTAAAACCCCCCTGACCCGACCCGCGGGTCGGGTCATGACCCGCGAAAAGCCCTGGTTTTTTCATCATACGCCTGGTCAGCTCCCGCCACATGACACCGGCCATGGTGTGAAGACTGTGACCCTAGGGTGGGTCGGAGCCCCTAACGAGCGCACTCTGTTCAGAATTCATGACGCAGTCGTTGGTTTTGTCAATCGATGCCAAGCTGTCAAGGACTAGGAATCTCGCCGATTCGAACCAAAGACCGCCTTGAGTTTTTCTCAAGCCGATGTTGGCCCAACATCTGCGCCCCAAATTTGTTTTTTCGGGCTTTTCCTAAAGTTTGGACTTCTCTTTTCTCAACGTGCCCATAGGAATCGTGTTCTATTAGACCTATACCAATGGAAACGCGAAGTTCAAAAGTTTTTTTTCAATTATATCGCTTTAAAAAAACAGCCGAATTTTTTCTCGTACCGCCGCTATGGGAAAAAAAGAGAAAAATGTTTGATTTTTTCTTTTTTTTCCCCCAACGGCTGCAGGCGGCGCAATTTGTGTTTTTCTGGTCGCAAATTGTCAACACGGTGACCGAAACCAGCTCGTGCGACGATCGACTCTCGATCTCGACATAGACTCAGCCCACGGCCAACCCACTCGGTATATGGCAAGCCCAACGAATATAGATGACGGCCTCGAAGATATCAGGTGGATCCATGGTCTAGGGGGCGAGAGCTTGCCGGCGGCGTCCTACGGTATCCTCCCAAACCTGAAAAAAAGTCTATTTTTTGCCATTCGAGACGGATGGAGAAGTTTTGTCTTCTGTTTTGTGCAAACCAGCGGCCAAATGTTTTTTTATCACGCGCTCCCGCCATATGACGCCGGCCATGGTGTGAAGACGGTGACCCTAGGGTGGGGTCGGAGCCCCTAACGAGCGCACTCCGTTCAGAATTCATGACGCAATCTTTGGTTTTGTTGATCGATGTCTGTCGAGGACTCGGAATCTCGCCGCTTCGAACCAAAGATCGGCCTGAGTTTTTCTCAAGCCGATGTTGGCCCAACATCCGATGTTGGCCCAACATCGGCCCCAGATTTGCTTTTTTTGGGCTTTTCCAAAAGTTAGGAACTTTTTTTTTTTTTACGTGGCCCATAGGAAGCGTGTTCTGATTTTTTTTGGCGGGTATCTTTGAAATTCAAACTTTTTATTGCAACGCGGTACCATTGGCATAGATAGGTCTTAATAGTTTTTTTTGGGAGGTATCTTTGAAATTCGAACTTTTTATTGATACTTCGCTTTCCCATTGGCATAGGTCTTAGGGTCGCGATCTTAACGACAAGTACTGTATTTCGTTTTTTTCCCTGAAATTTCGGCAAATCACCAAATTCAGCGAGGGTTGAACCTTATCGAGTATGTGCCTCGGTTGGCTCGCGAAATATCGCCCACCCGGCACAGAACCGTCACTACAGCAGCAGCGCTGGCGGAAACCATCCGTGCGGTGGCCCCAATTGGCCTGACTCGTAGGCAGCAGGTGTCCGTGCCTTGGGGAGTGAGATCCATCACCAACTCGTCACGCTACAACGCCCAACGCAGCAAAGTTCCACTACGAGTAGAGCGGTGATTACTCTCATCAGGCGGCCTCCGTGTTCTTCGTCGGTGCGCCTTCGTCGACGCGCAGAAGAGAGCCCCATGGATACGTTGAGCTTGCTGCGGTCGACCATGGTCTGTGGAGAGCCTTAGGGACGACCCTGACCAGCCTTGTCTGCTCGTGGGGGGTAGCACGGCTAGCACGGCGAAAAACCCCAAAAACACAAGACGGAATACCTAAAAACTTCGAGAAGACTTTTTGGGGGTGTGAAGTTTTTTGGTTTTTCCCGAAACAAAATCGGGAAAATACCTGAAAAAACTAAAAAACACTCCTCGTTAAGATCGACCCGTAGTCTCTTTTTTGCTTCCCTGGTGTTCTTAGTGGCGGAGTACGTATGTGTGTTTTTTTTGTTATTATCTCTGTTCTACACCCCTCGCGTAGCGTGCGAGCCTACAATCTGCGAAAATATGCGCATTCTCTTGTGTGTTTCCTTTCTTGATTTCTTACTTTCTATTGCTTCCTTGCCTTAATTGAACTTTTTTCTCTCTTCCGTTTTGGATTTATTAATTCGTGATTTTTTCGATTTTGATTTTGATTTTTCGACGTCGAGTTTTTATTTTCATCCTGTCTATTTTTTCTGGGTAGTATGTGGTCTTCTCGGTTTCTGTGGCGACTTGTTCCGGATGCATATCTCATACCTGGTACGTGCGTGCGCGGACCTCACTTTTTATTTTTATTTTTTGTACGAGTAGATGTGCTTCAGTTATCATCTGTACCTAAGCCGGTCGCCCCGGTGGTTCAAGTGGTTAACCTCGAATTCTACTTGTTTGAGTCCTGGGTTCGAGCCCCAGGAGGGTCGGACTTTGACTTTATTTGCAAAAATAAAAAAAAGGGATTCAATTGTTGAGAGCGCCTTGCAGCGTGGGTAGGCACAATTCGATGCGAGTCGACGAGGGAAGAAAAGGCTGAAATCTTCTCGCGATAAAAATGAAGGCACGTACCGCAGCGGGAAGGGGGTAGAAGAGCCTGCTATGTGACCCCGGATCTGAGTTACGAGCTGGAAGGAGAGAGAGAAGAAGATGTGAGAAGATAATGAATGGGATGGAAAAAAAAAAAAAAAAAAAAAAATATATATATATAGTCGGTCGCCCCGGTGGTTCAAGTGGTTAACCTCGAATTCTACTTGTTTGAGTCCTGGGTTCGAGCCCTAGGAGGGTCGGACTTTGACTTTATTTGCAAAAATAAAAAAAGGGATTCAATTGTTGAGAGCGCCTTGCAGCGTGGGTAGGCACAATTCGATGCGAGTCGACGAGGGAAGAAAAGGCTGAAATCTTCTCGCGATAAAAATGAAGGCACGTACCGTAGCGGGAAAGGGGGAGAAGAGCCTGCTATGTGACCCCGGATCTGAGCTACGAGTTGGAAGGAGAGAGAGAAGAAAATGTGCGAAGATAATGAATGGGATGGAAAAAAAAAAAAAAAAAAAAATACCAACCAGCATTTGCCTCTGTCCCTAAATATAAGGACCATTTTATTGAATAATAATAGTAAAAGTGTACTTAGATTTCGAACACAGTGATATACTGGTACCTGGTACCAGGTATACTGCTGTAGGGGTGACAGCCGACATCACACCGCCATCATGTCCTCCTGTCTGTTCGTGGGTGTGGTCGTGCGGTCGTTCGAATGACGTGGACATCCACAGTCTAAACGGCGGTGAAGAAGCAGTAAATCGCGGGCATGATTCTCTCAGTTCCAGTTCACGCCCCCACCCCTGGCTTCTCTCAACAAGAACCAGGCACCTAACCCAACTCGCCTTCTTGACGTCTAGTCTGTAGTGCAGTTCGCCCAGCATGCTCCCAAACTCCAAAGGTCCTGGAAGGTCGTTGATCACGTCTTTCGTAGAAAAGTAACCTGTATCCTGGTTGTACAGTGACTTTGCGATGAAGTCCCGGGTCAGCAGCGCGCTCGCCAAAGCGCGCGTCTCCTGTTCCGAGGCCTTGCTGCTTTGCACGGCCGTTGCCTCGTGTGGGATTCTGTTGACACGTTGACTTTGCTGCTCGTGAAGTGCAGAACTACCGAATGATGGGCTTCGATGAAGCGGACGACGCAAGCCGAGTAGCAGCTGCCTACGCAACACTAAACCCCGGCACGATCGGAGGGCATCTACTGCCCGCATGCCTGCTGTGGTCGCGGGCCACTGATGGTGGTCGTGACGTCCTGGTGTCACGACCGACAGATTCGAGTTACGATTTATGGCCAATGTCCCAACTTGTCAACGCCTTCCATCTTTTATGAGGTTGAAGAATCGCCGCCACGTTTTGCCACCAGGCTGTTTGGATCGAGATCGTGTACACGTCACCCAGTACGATTTTTGTCACAACCTCATTCGTACGTACCAGTACATATTTTCAGTTTTTTTGTTTTCGTTTCGAAAACGCGTAAAAGCTACTCCTAGTTGACCACGAGAAGCGTTGCACGAGCAACACACCAGTGTCGCCCGAGACCCAAGACCACCTCTCCCTTCGAAGAAGTCGACGCCTGGGACAAACCGGAACAACGTCACGGTGTGCAGTGGTGGCGTGGTGACTGGTTAGCCAGTTTTGTTTTACGATTTGATGGCAAAGCAAAGGCCGTCTCTTTGACGAAAGGAGCACAAGCAGACACTACAGGAGAGATCGAGATTACGACGCTATCAACGCCTCGATACAAGCTCAATCGTGAGCTCACCGAAGCCCTCTCGAGGTCCGATGGGAAGGGTACAGGTGGACGGTGCGGTGCGATACGTCTCGCCCGTGACCGCCCGTTTATTTTCCCGGGCGGGCTCCGAAATTCTGGGCCTTTCTTCCGGCGAAGTTCTAGCTCCGATGGACGCTTCAGATTGGCGAGATCAACATAATCAGGCGTCGGGACCAGCCCCGTCTTTCGAGCCTGCCGGGTACCAAGCATGTACAGAGTCAGGAGGGCGAGGGGCCATGGCGCGGCACCGACAAGTAGAAGTTGTTCGACCCTGCGCGACACCGCCAGCCAACGTCGGGGTGACCTGTCCTCAGGCGTACTTGGAATCTATATTGAGAGAAAGGGTGAGTGGGTTAAATCAGGTTAATTAAATCGTTATTATTACCCCAAGGTACGGATAAAACAAATGCCGCCGGCAGATTGTGCGACGGTGATCAGCGTGACTGTATAGTTGTCGAGAGAGATCAGGCCCGGTGCCCACAAGTGGGTAGGCGCTCTCAAGGCGGTGGTGTCACGCCGATTCCTCGCATATCGCATGATCGATACCTGTGGCATGGCATCACAACACCGCGAGACGCCGGCGTCGATCCCGGCGTGCATTGTTTTCGTTTTGTGTTTTTTTTTTTGCCCTCAGTTTTTTTCTTTTCGTCTGGCGTGTGGCTCGCAAAGCGCCCCGAGCCCGACCATCTGCCTGCCGTCCTTTCTTTCCTCGCGAGGTATATACGTCGTATAGTCTGTAAAACCTCGCTGCGCAGAAGATCTTTCCGCCTCTACCTTTCGTCCAGTGGTAGTCTAGGCGCACCTCCCGGCCCATCCCGTGTCGGCTCAAACGCCGGCCACGTTGATGGTGGTGGTGGCCGCCGCCCGCCTGGGCTGCAGGTGTTGAACCTGTGTAGAAACTGGAAGTCAAAACGTACCACACTTGATCGCGAGGCAACAGCGAAGGAGCAGTGCGAAAGCAGCACCGGTGCGGCGGAGTGGTCGAGATATTTCTGGGTGGGAGTCTTGACCAGTCGACCCTCCCAACTATGTCCGCATTCGTCCTTGGTGCATTGCCCTTCGACCTCCCTCTTTCTTTCTCTCTCCGAAAACGCCTGCCGTTCTTCGCTGGCCTCCAACCGGAAGCATATTATTCGCGGTACGACGAGTACGACTGCTACTCGTGCATATTTTATTCAATAGCAGCCGGTTGTTGCAAGATAATTCTGCAAGATGAATATTTGTACGAACTTGATGTCTGGTGGTATTTTGCACTGGTATTTTGTACCAGGTATACATACGCCGATACACCGCGTGTATGCGCCCAATACGCCGGACACGAACACGTTGACTAGCCTCATGACTCCCGTAGTACGAGTGGACTACTCGTGGTCAAGTGCGTTCTGTTCGTCCTAAATGCTCGTATTTCGCGCCCTTACCTTCTTCATGTTCTATTCGTGTACCCGCACAGCTGACGTCGTTTTTGCTCATGATCTCATACCTAATGGTGCCTTGTACCGTATCTGATACTGCTGTCTTTTAGCACCGCAGTCCCATATTTGGGGACAAAGCACTAAAATTATCAAATTATCAAATTATACTTGTACCTGGTAAGTAGTTTTCCCCAGAAACTGGACTGGGGTCCTGAACGGGTGAACAGGTTCATGCACGTACATATATATATCGAATTGTATTGCTCCTTATCACTGTTCCAGTCCCTTGTGTGCTCGTCTTTTGTCTCTCATCGCAGCAGTCTTGGTGAAGGGTTGTCGTCTCCAGTCTCGGTCGACGAGTACGTACGTTTCCTGCTCCGGGTTTATTAATGCGTTTTTTTAATATATGAAACGAGCGCAACGTTTCGTACGATTGTTGTTGCGGAGATGGAAGTCTACCGGAAAAAATACCTGAAAAATGGTGTGCCCGCCTTCCTTCGGCCGCTGACGTTACCCTTCTGTCGTCCCCGGTTGCTTAGTAGGTAGGTGGTCCGCATGCCTGCTAAGATCAATTTCGTGGGTTCAAGTCTCGCCGAGTGCGTGCTCGTACTCGTAATAAGGACTTTTTCTTGCAAATCATCCTTGATAAGCGCGAAAGCGTGAGTTAGCTACATTCGATGGAAATCGACGAGCAGTGGGAATGCTGAACCCTATGCGCGACAAAAAATGAAGGCACGTACCGGGGGGGGGAAAGGGACGACACCTGTGACCACGGGTTGTTCAGATAAAGACCGCTGAGGGTAAGAACTTGAAAGTAAAAAGTGATGATCAAACAAAAAAAAGAAGTAAATAGTGATAAAAAAAAAAAAACTTGAGTGCCGAAAGCCGAAAGTAGTATAAACCCGTTTTCCTCCTGCCTCGAACAGGTCTCCCTTGAACCGTAATTCTGTAATTATATAATTCGCTTTGTATTACTATTGTTCCGGTGGCCTACGGTAGCACTTAAATGCGTAATTTACCACAGGCTACAGGTACAACATACCTGGTAGTACGGTTACCCAAGGACGCACTCCAGATGATGGATTCTAACAACCACCGCGACGCCCGTGCCGAACCGACGCCCCCCCACCACGGCATTCACAGGGGTATGACTCTAGTCCAAGGAGCTCTGCCAGCGAGGGCTGCCGGTGTGCCCCCACCCAAAAACAAATGGACGACTACCAGGTATGGTTTACATTTATTTCCGGTATATTCCCGCACATACATGGTTAATGGTTTGATTGTGGTCAGGGTTGTGGTGTACTATTAATATCAATACGAGTATGATAATACAAACAACAACTGTGTAAAGTTCAATGTGTTAAGAACATACACAAACACACAAGCAAGGAGCTGGGAACGAGGACACGTCATAGCTGTATTGATATAATATACCAGGTACCGGGTACCTACTACCGCGGTAACTATCAACAAATAACGTGAACCGATTTAAGATTTCGGGGGTTCGGAGGGTTGGATGAATTCCTGATTCCACAAGGCAGGAAGAGCTCGTGGAACGTACGTGCCGAAAACAAGAAGAAAAAAAGACATGACAAGAGTCCGCAACTTTTGTTCGCTCGTACGACCTGGTACCTGGTATGCGATATTTTCATATTTTGCATGTTTTCGCGGAAACTTGCTTCAGGGAACATGACCAGATGAAGGGTGCTTCCTTTTTCGTTTCCGGCGTCCGCACGTCCGCGATGCGACTCTTCGGTATCTCCTATCCAACTAATTCCAAGACAACTTTAAAATTGCATATACGGAGTACCTGGTTATATTTATAACCTACCCAGGTATAATGTTTATAAAGTATACGTCTTCAACTCGCTTTCGTATAAAATTTATTGTCAGTAGATTTCATATCCTAGCACGATATGTCTGCAGAACACAAGACGGAACGATGGCTGACAGATGCACAGAGCAAAGGACAGAATAGATGCCTGGCATGCTTGGTCTCGGCTCGGCTACAGAGTACAGGCATGTGCATGCTTAGTATTCATGTATACATAAGTAGTCTATGCGTGTGCATACTATTAATAGGATAGTCTGCTTGCCGTTGCTGCCCCTTCTCCCTGCTCAGTTTGTTCTGTCTCGCATGGTTCCATCGTATTGATATTTATTAAATAGCACAAACAGCTGTGTAACGTAACTACTCGTACCCAGTACACCTGTCCCTGATACCAGGTACTGCCCAATATGATTATTAATAGTAGTCATACAGGCAGGAGAATTATTAAAAAGAAGTAAATATGAATGCTTCGTACATGAATGAATACTTATGGTATACCTGGTAATAAATATAGACCCATAAATAACTGAAAAATACCTGGTACTCGGCAAGGCGAAACAGCTCTCAGTCACTGCCAGATTCTTCACCTCTTGGCCCTGGCTGACCTGTGAAGTAATTTGTGGCGTCCTGGCGCGTGACGTGCGTTTTTGTGCTTGGGAAGGATGCGCTTACCTCTAACTTTCGTGATGTACCAGGTACCTGGTATGAATTGTGAATAATTGTAATTGGGAACATGAATTGTGAAATTCGTACCAGGTACGTTCTTATCGTAGCACGAATTCTCTGTGTCGTAGACATGCACACCTCGTTCTTTTTCAAGTGTAGGCCACCTCGCCTGCGGGGGGGGGGGCACGACAGATTGTTTCTCTTAGATTTTGCTTTCATTTTTCTTCTTTTTCTTTTTCGACTTGTCTACCTTGTTTTGTTTTCTCTTTGATTGTTTCTTTTCGTTTCACTATTTCATAGATTGCGTATGTCGTGCCTGTCGTATCTAGTATGATGACATGGCTTTGCATTGCCCACTGCAGTTCACACTGCACACGTGGCAACGTAGTATCTCTGTGGCGTAGCTTTGTGACCACAGAACTTGTATCTCTTCTAGGATGGAAGAATCGGCACGGACACTGGTTGTGCTGGATGTCGACGGGTAGAAAGAACGGTTTAATGTGAAGAACACACACACACATACACACACCCTGATATATTCATCATACTGCTGTTCTTCTCTGTTTTTGCTTATTTTTCTGGGCTTTCTCTGCCGCAGTGCGTTTTGTGTGTTCCATCTCTTCATTGTTCTTTCTACTCGTCGACATCCAGCACAACCAGTGTCCGTGCCGATTCTGTGGTCACAAAACTACGCCGCAGAGGAGAGATACTGCTTCGTATCAGTACATTGTTATGCAGTACTGCTGTAAGCAGAGTAGACTCTCTGTGCCACATGATTGCTTCACAGTTTTGCATTGCCCACTGCAGTTCACACTGCACACGTGGCAACGTAGTATCTCTGTGGCGTAGCTTTGTGACCACAGAACTTGTATCTCTTCTAGGATTGAAGAATCGGCACGGACACTGGTTGTGCTGGATGTCGACGGGTAGAAAGAACGGTTTAATGTGAAGAACACACACACACACACAGTACGGCAGTACCCTGGGGTATCTCTCTTATGTGAGGAACCAGGACGGACACCAGTGATGAAGCTGGGTAGAAAGGACAATTCGATGAGAAGACAACATACACCATGTTGTTTATATTGTACCTGGTACCAGGTACAATATAAACAACATGGTGTGTGTTGTCTTCTCGTCGTTGGCAAAAAAGAAAAGATGAGTACCCGGTGCTCGGAAAAAACATGCTTGTACGATGGGCACGTTTTTTGTTTTTGTGTTCCTCATCCCTTTTGTTCTTAAGTTTTATTATCTTCGCCTCTTTTCTCCCTCTCTACTACCAGTATACGTGTATCAATAGTCTGAACTCAGATTCGGGGTCACATACATCTCAGGCTCTTATGCCCCCACCCCACAACAGGTAGAGGACGTTTTAATGTGAAGAACACACATACACCCACGGTTCGTGCCTTGCATGCTTATGGCGAGAAGTTTCCACCTCTTGATAGCCCTTTCTTCCCCCGTCGACTCGCGTCTTACTACACGAGAAAAAAAAAAAAAACTGTTCCCAAAATTATTTTCGTATGGGAATTGGGAGCTCAAACGATTCAATCCCTGAACTGGGAACCCTTCCGCCCCGTCGTTCGAAAAATGCATCACAATCGACAACAAAAGGAAGGCAGCTGCTGCTATCCGGTAATAATATGTATCGCCTCCGTATTTTTGTTTTTGGGCTTATTTTTTAGGACTCGAGCTTCGTCTTTGGGACAAACTACTCAAATTCTGGGTGTTTTTTCCTAAAACACAGTCCTAGGCATTATACTAGTGAATACAAGTATTAATAAGAATTCGCCACTATTAATCTATTAATATTAATAGTGGGAGTAAGCCACGTCCCACCCTTCAATTTGTATATTAGCATCAATGCCGGTATCAAATATCGTAGTATTGTTACGTACGGGCGGAATCAACCTCGAGTCTTTCCTACCAGGTATTAAATAAGCACAGGACCAATTAACCCTCTTAGGACCCCAGTCCCGTTTTGGGGACAAACTACTTATAATTAGAGCGAATTGTCCCCACATGTGGGAGCGCGGTGCTAAAGGGGTTAAGCTAGAGTCTCTCCAAGCACAGCATCCAAGCACTGATCAGTGGCACAGGGTTAGAGTTCGGGTCAAGTTTCGGTTCAGTGGGTCGGAGTTAGGCGCCAAGCATAGCAGCAACAGTAGTAGTACATAGTAACACTGCAGCCAGTATTAACCCCTTTAGAACCGCAGTCCCGTTTAGGGGACAAACTACTTGATGTTTGAGTGGTTTGTCCCCGGAACGGGACTGCGGTTCTAAAAGGGTTAAAAAAGGGTGGTAAAAATTAAGGTGTGGGATGTGGCTTGTTTAAAACCCGTAGTACTCCGCGATCGAAGCATCACACGCACTTCGCGATCGACGCATCACACGCACTCCGCGATCGAAGCATCACACGGAGCTGGCAACAAAAGACAAGTTTCGACAAAGTCCTCGATCTCACAGCTGTTATTTATTTATATTTTGAACTACCACAGCTGAGGATTTAGTCGAAACTCATCTTTGCAAGCTGTGATACTTGGATCGCGCGTCCTATTACGGGGGACCATAGTTAATAGGACCAAATATTGTTAGTAAAAATGGTTAAATATATAGGTTTTTATGTAAAACACGGGTCCTATTAACTATGGTGCCCCGTAATACGAGTTATATATGGCGTCATGCAAGTTAGTCCGTGAAGATGAAGACACAATCACACCACTTTTTTTGTTTCGAGTATTACGGGGGACCATAGTTAATGGGACCTGTGGTCTACACAAAAGCCTATACATTTAACCATTTCTACTAACAATATTTGGTCCTATTAACTATGGTCCCCCGTAATAGTGTCGCATAAAATCGTTTCGCTGGGATTTGCAATTCTTCAATAATCAGTTGGACGTTTTTACAGGAAAAAATAGAAAGTCTGACGTATTTTTTATTACTATGTAACGGACGGTATATATATACGAGTACAGCAGCAACAAATGCAGCAGTACATGTACGTCGAATTTAGCCGCAGGGTCGTATCGTTTTCGTGTATATTTGGTGTGCGTGTGTGGTTGTGATCTTGTGATCTTGTGGTGCACTCCGGAGTATACTGGTATCTGATATATTGATCCGACGATGTTGATACTGCTGTACCTGGTATGGTGTACACGTGTGCAGTTCGACTGGGTACGAATATATCTTCATGATGAATTTTGTTTTCCTTCCAATCCGCACGTGCCCGTACCAGAAGCTCGTACGACCGTCTGAGGACAGCCCCGCAGACCGCACGGAACGGGCTCTGTACGTACAGGCACAGGCAGTATTATACCAGTAGTAGTTTTTGTTGCACCCACTCCTGATTTGGGAGTGAACGTGAGAACAAAAACAGCAGTACCCTGGTACGCAGCAGTCTGTTCACGTTTCCGTTGCTCCAGCCATACTACAGCAGTAATACTGCTGTTATTTAAATGAATAGTACGTTGGAGATTTTCATGATGGGTGACGTTTCGTTTTTTACGGTAAGATCATTTCTTACCTGTAGGATATGTGTGTGTGTTCTTCACATTAAACCGTTCTTTCTACCCGTCGACATCCAGCACAACCAGTGTCCGTGCCGATTCTTCAATCCTAGAAGAGATACAAGTTTTGTGGTCACAAAGCTACGCCACATCGATACTACGTCGCCCCGTATTATGCAGTATGCACTGCAGTGGGCAATGCAATGCCATGTCATCATACTAGCGGGAAGTGGGGAGAAGAGCCTGCTATGTGACCCCGGATCTGAGTTACGAGTTGGAAGGAGAGAGAGAAGAAGATGTGCGAAGATAATGAATGGGATGAGGAAAAAAAAAAAAAAAAAAAAAACTATAATAGATACGACAGGCACGACATACACAATCTATGAAATAGAGAAACGAAAAGAAACAATCAAAGAGGAAACAAAACAAGGTAGACAAATCGAAAGAGAAAAAAGAAAAAAATGAAAGCGAAAATTTGGAGAAACAATCTGTCGTGCCCCCCCCCCGCAGGCGAGGTGGCCAGCACTTGAAAAGAACGAGCTGGAAAAAAGAAAAAAGAAATAAAAAACACCACTTCTTGTAAATAGAGTCAAGACAAAGAACCAAGGAAAAAAAAATAACAAAGGGAAAATGGATATAGATACATCGTAGGCCCCATGCATTTCTTTGTTGCTGCTGTACGTGAGATAGGAGATCATTGCCCCTGTACAGCAGTCCTGTGTCCCACACGAAGGTCTGGGTGTCGAAGAAGCGCCGCAGGCGCCTTTAGAGACGTGGAGATAAGGAGATGAGCACGCGGCAGGCGATATGTTTTTAGACGGACAAATGTCCCCGAAATGCCTGGATGCTGCCTCGAACGTGCCTACCAGGTATCTATTGAAGACATTCGCGTAAAAGAGTGTCTGGGGCATGCCTGAAACCTTTTTCTATGTTGAGTTCAAATTGTTTTGGAAAGGGATGGAATTCCTGAAAAAAATACAAGATAAAACCCTACACTTGCATGGACAAGATGGGCGCGAAAACAGTATTTCAGGCACGCCTGTTTCAAACAGGTACAGACAGCAGTAGTTCAGGCAATTTTTTCAGATATGCACAGACCTCATTTTTTACATCCCCTTCCCGCTAATTTTGGGAGATCCAGGCTATTACGGGGGGCCATAGTTAATAGGACGTGTGTTGTACATAAAAACCTATACATTTAACCATTTTTACTAACAATATTTGGTCCTATTAACTTTTTTTTTTTTTTTTTTTGCTTATCCCATTTATTATCTTCGCACATCTTCTTCTCTGTCTCCTTCCAACTCGTAACTCAGATCCGGGGTCACATAGCAGGCTCTTCTACCCCCTTCCCGCTACGGTACGTGCCTTCATTTTTATCGCGAGAAGATTTCAGCCTTTTTCCCTCGTCGACTCGCATCGACTTACGCCTACCCACCCTGCGAGGCGCTCTCAACAATTGAACCCTTTTGATTTTTATTTGTGCAAATAAAGTCAAATGTCCGACCCACCTAGGGCTCGAAACCCGGACTCAAACACAAGTAGAATTCGAGGTTAACCACTCGAACCACCGGGGCGACCGGCATCGGTCCCCCGTAATAGCATCGTTTTTTTAGCGCCTGCAAGTGCCTTTAGGTGGAAACCTGATAATCACGACTACAGGGACGTTGACGGGCCGAGCCATCCCCGGGTTTTTAGTCCTTGTGTTTCGCATTTCCCCATTGCAGCCGTCCTCGCCGCCCCACAGACCTACTCCCACAGACCAGCGTGCAACAACAGCTGAGCTCTGCAGAAGCGTCTTTTTCTCAGAATGAACCCTAAAAAGGCAAGGTAGATATCACGTAAGGTCCCGTCGCTGCATCCCTCACAGGCCTATGAAATAATGACTGGCAACTATTACGGTGGACCATACCAGGTAGTTAATACCCCTGGTAGGACCTATGGTATACATAAAAACCTACCAGTATATATTTAACCATTTTTACTAACAATATGTGGTTCTATTTAACTATGGTCCCCCGTAATAACACTTACCCTAACCCTGTCTCCAACCCGAAACGCAAGGGGTGAAATCCGGGGATGGCTCGTAAACGTCCCCGTAGTAGTGATTTAAATTTCGCTCACGTAGACGCGATCATCAGTTCTCCTTTAGGCGTGCCTAACGCGTGCCTGGCGAAAGACAAGGTTTGTACGAAAAAAGTAGTTCAGGCACGCATGTTTCAAAAAAAGTACTTCAGGCATTTTTTCAGGAATGCCTTGAAGGCTAGGTCCCTCCCTACCTGGACGCATTTATCGTGGAATACAAACGAGATGAGAGTGTTTGACGTGCGTTGACGTCGTGGGGCTCATTGCAGGACACTACGCATTAATAGCAATGTGTTCTGACTTGTCGTGTGAAACTATATTCGGGTGATTAGTTAGCGTGTCGGACACACAACGTGGTATATCGTGGATAAATTGTCCTAAAATGATACCTGGTAACTATTGTTTTTTTTGTGCACTGTCTCCGCGAAGGGTCATTGGGTTATTCCCATGTCAAGTTTCGTTGCGATGTTACGCGAGTCTTTTGAGAGTGTTCAGTCTAACGAGTGAATTGCCGTCTGAACGCAAGCTTCTAAAGTTGGTGTAACTCTTCCCGTACAGCGCTACTCGTACATCAGCTAAAAGGCCGCTACCGCCGCTGTCAAGGTCTCGGGCTCGCTTCAATGGCGGGCGGCGTCAGCCGCAGAACCGTGTGTGTTGTACCGATGTGGGTGTGGGCTCTCTCTTGCTCCTACAGAGTACCTATTTTCTCGGAAGATACTCACAACACGTCTGACTGCCATCCCTATTAAATCTTAGTTATGTTCCGTCACCAGGTATATGGTATTTATTTATGCCTGGTGTGTAATACCCGGTATCATAATTCGTGGGTGTAAGTACAAACAACGCCTGACACAACCAGGTTTCTATTTTTTCAGGCGTTCTTGCTCTTTTTGGTGGCATCGAGCACCGCAGCGAGCAGCGCAGCAGTCAGCAGCAGCAGCATGGCATGATGGTATATGGTACATCACGGGACGGTGCAGACCGCGCGTACTTCGATCGAATGGTTGTGCGGCGCTCCGTCCTTCCGTATCCATTCCTTGAATGCGCCACGCCCCCCCCCCCGCCCAGCCTCCCCTTTACCGGCTAAGCCTGGCCCACACACTCCATACCCGCCCGGGAAGCAGGAATCAGTGCGTTTTTCTGTCTTCTATTTCATCCGTCGTGTGCAACCCAACCATATCATGTATTCTACAATACTTTATAGTACTTGCTCGGTATGATGTGAACAGATGTAGAGCAATTCAGGGTCAGTCCAGGGGGATGGGTGACGGAGGATAAGATATACATACACCCTACCACGGGTGTTTTTTTTTCCGCTGACAAAAAGTCGTTCCGCCGGTCATACCTGCCGGTGCCGGCAAAAAGTATTTTAATCATTGATTATTTTTCTTGATACGTTGCTTCGTACCCCTGGTCCCAGGTACGTACCAGGTATACCGCTGTCGAATATCATACCAGGTACCTGGTTTTACTGCACAGATGAGCCCAACCCCAACTAACCACTACTCGACCCCAACCTAGCCCCAACCCCAACCTAACCCAACCCCCACCCTACCTTACCACTACTCGACCCCAACCCCGACCCCAACCTAGCCCCAACCCCAACCTAACCCAACCCCCACCCTACCTTACCACTACTCGACCCCAACCCCGACCCCAACCCAACCCAACCCCACCCCACCTTACCACTACTCGACCCCGACCCAACCCCAACCCAACCCCAGCCCAACCTAACCTTGCCACTACTCGACCCTAACCCAACCCCAACCCAACCCCAACCCAACCCCAACCCAACCCCAACCCAACCCCGACCCCAACCCAACCTAACCTAACCCAACCCAATGACAGGTTCCCCTGGTAGAAGCCGTTCGCCAGTGGGACCTGCGAACGCTGGAGTCGCTGGCGGCCAGCGGAGTCGACATGGGGGCATCCAACCGCTTCGGGGAGTCGGTGGTGCACCTGGCGACACGGCGAGGCAGCGCGCCCGTCCTCAAGTTCCTCCTCTCCCACGGAGGCTCGCTCAGAATCTGTGACGACTACGGCAAGACTCCCCTGCACGACGCCTTCTGGACGGCGGAGCCGCGGTTCGACCTCGTCTCGATGATGCTGGGCCTCGACTGGAAGCTGCTGAGGGCCGCGGACGTGCGAGGGGCGACGCCCCTGCGGTACGCGAAGAGGGGCCACTGGGGAGGCTGGTGCGCGTTTCTCGATCGCGTTAAGGACCAGCTTTGGCCGTATCTGCCGGCGGGCGAGAGAGAAGGGGACGCGGGGAGTGGGGGGGGAGAGGAGGAGGAGGAGGAGGAGGGCGCGGGGGGGGGGGGGGCTGCGGGGGGCCGGTAGGGGGCGGGGCTGGTTCCGCCGGAAGGCGGTGTGACATTTTTCACCTCGTTGGAGGCTGGGGGCGTGCGCTCATCATGCGCGTGTGCGTGTCGCCACCGCACTTCTGTACTGTACTGCTGTACCAGTACCGTCCGTGGCTTGACTTTGGGTTGAGTTGCCACGCACATTTTGGGCTTGCTTTGATTTGAATTGTCTTGGTTTTTTATTTTTCATGTCTACTTTTTTGTTGCGCATGAGACCCCATATTTCCTCTTCCTTGATTTTCTTCGTGTCTGCCGCTTTGTTTTTAAAAGTTTTTGGTCTTCTATACTATTTCGCCCTACGAGTATATATTCTCCTTTCCTTTTCTTCTTTTCGCGTTTTTTATGTGTGTGTTTTGCGCGTGCCAACGTCTCTTTTTTGTACGCTCGTACGGTTCGTTGCGCTGCATGTCGCGCGGTGCGGTGCGGTTTGGTACGTACACGGCGGTGATATTTTGTTCTTGGAGCTGCGCACGCACGCAAAGCAAGCATATAGTTGGAACGAAAAGCAGCGGCAGATGTGGCGCATGAGTCAAATCCAGGGGAGGATTCATGGAAACCCCTTTTTTTCACTGCAACAAATGACGGCAGTCTATTTTCAAGTGGTGTTGTCGCCGAAAAGTGGGTGCCGTTCCAACGGGGGTAGTGGAAAGTACGAAGAAAAAAAAATCGGAAGACGGCGGCAGGGCCGATGAGGGTTGAGGCGGAGGGGAGCGGAGCAGGGCGAGGGCGTGTTTTTCATGTCACTGCTTCCCGTTCCCTCCCTCTTGTAGGGATAGCGTTGCTGCCGAGAGAGGCGCGGACAGCGGAGCGGGCGTTGTTTACTCGTTCGTTCCATACAGGTTGAGCTTCCTTTTTATGTACGGGTTGGCTCTTTTCAGGGAGTCTCCCTATTATCCCACACCAACCCCAAGTGGTATCGTCCTCTAAAACTTGGGCGCGGTTCTTGAAGGGGTTGTAGTTCATGGGGCAGGATGCGGGCGGGCGGAGGGCGGGGTCCGTGGAAGAGCAATCAGGCAGACAGGCCGGGCAAGGAAGCAAACGCGCGTGTGGGAGCTTTTGGGCGCTCCTCGCCCGATACAGCTACTTCACCGGTAGTGCGGAGCGGATTTACCATGGCCTCTGGCGGGTTGGGCGGACGGGCGCGAGCGAGCCAAATTCAGCTCTCGACACAGCGCAACAAAACACGAAAAATAACTTTTCTTTCTCTTCTTTTCTTCCAAAAACTAGAATACATTTTTTTTTTTTTTTTTTGGTTTTTCGTTTATCGAATATAATAGTCGACAAAAAAAATCTGGGGTGATCACATCCGTACGTAGAGCAGGTACGAAGCAGGGTTGGCTGGGGGCAAGCGCGTGGGGGGGAACGACCGGTGAACGGTAGATGTTGTTTATTTTATAACCCTCAAGTCTACAGTATCGATAGGTACATGCGTTCGCCTGCACTCCCTTACAAGGGCGGAGAAAATGGCCGTAGACGACTCTTTAAGGCTTGGTGTGGGAAAAATTGTATGTTTCGGGCACGCGGTTTGGACTATCGGAAGCAGCGCGCCAGCCAGCCTCAGCCTGCCGGCGTGTAGTCCAGAATGGACGGATTCGGCCCGATATGTCTCAAGTTGACGTGAGTCCGGGTTTCGCTTTATTTCTAGTTGTTTTTTGGGGGGCTGGAGAGAGAGGGCATATTTATTTCGCGGAAATGCGAAGGGTGCATGGAGGTGCATGGCGCGCCGGTCCGTGGTTCCTTGCTTTCCCGTTTCGAGTTGTCATATATGGCATTAACTACAGTAGCAGCGGAGCAGCGGCAGTAAAAAAAATAAAAAGAAGAGACGTGGGTTTCGAAAGGCCCAGCGCGAATAGAGCGACGCGAGCAGCAAGGAAGGAAGAGGTCCGCAGCCTACTTCAGCGTGAGTTTTGTGCTGCGGTGTTGTTGTTGTTGTTGTTGTTGTTTGTTTTTTTGCTCCGGTCCTGAGGTTGATGCGTGTCGGCGTGAATCAACCATGGAGTCGGATGGATACAGCAGCGAGCGATAGATAATATACGTACAGGGAGGGAGGGAGGGAGGGGAGGGAGGGAGGGCGTAGGGAGAAGCGGTCGTTGTGTACGGCTGTGTACATCTCTCGCTACACCTCACCCCCTCTCCTATTCCCTCCTTGGCATCCGTCTCCCTCGCAGTGTGGAACCTCCTGACGGATCAACGATTGGTGGTATCCGAGGAGGAAAGTGGCATTTCCCGGGGGGGAGGGAAGGGTCGCGGCCAGTCAAGGCACACACTACGTGGCGGACCATATATGAGTTTTGTGCAGTGTTTGTGTGCAGGACACCTCGAGACGTGTGATGGCTTGACTCGACGGGGCGAGGGGTGTCTTTTGGCTTGTGTCATATTTTGTGAACGTGTTGGCTGAAGCATGATACGTACAGTAGCTCATATTAGGGGATGATGTAGCATTAGAAAGCGGAACCAAGTTAGACATTACTAGATAAAGGGTTCAGTTGTTTCATTCCTTCTTGGGAATGGGCTGAATTTTATTTTTTGGGATTTGATTCGGTTTTATTCTTGATAGACGCGGTGAACGGGGAGGGGGTGGTTGGTGGTGGTGGTGGTGGTGGTGCGTTGATATAGAGGGAGCACATGAAACTAATAAAGCTGATGCCGAGGTGTGCTTTAAACACCGACTAAGCTACAAATATTATTATCATGTGATCGATCATAATCGTGGTGGTGATGGATGGAGATGGTGGTCATGGTCACATGGAGGCGATGCTGGTGTTGATGACGACGATGACGATACACCAAGTATTGCGCTCTTGCGAAATGAATTGCAGCCCTTTCACCGATTTTCACGTAGACTTCCATCTAATTCGTCCACGAGGTTCCCGGCAGATGTACCCTGCACTCGTACCTGGCATCAAGACGGCTTTGTTTTGACTCCTGCCTTCGAGACTCCTCGCACCCGCAACTCCGCGAGAAAATAGTGGTGGTTTTGATGATGATTCAACTTATACCTGGTAGTACAAATATACGTAATGAATTACCACCGTTACCACTGCAATTGCAGTGAAGTAAGACTGCTCCTGCTACCACTACTTCTACTACTCCTGCTACCTCTACTACATACTAGTACACTACCACTATTATTAAATGTATTTACTATTAATATTATTATTATTTCCTTCGCCATCCGACAATGTGCGGCATGATCTTCAACATTGATCACTCGTAACTTTCCCGAAAGAAGAAAGCCTCAGGACAAACAAAAGGAAACCCATGCACCAAGTCTACCTCCCTGCTGTGCCATCTTTCGGCTTGTCTACTCCATTCTCTGTCCTTGCTCCTTCCTTCTGATTACGTTCTATTCTTAAATCCTACTATTGATACTGTGTGTACGTACTGCTACGTACGTCGCAGAAGTAGCAGGTGCACGAGGCATGTTCTTCGGTTGTACCACGTCCGTGAAGATGATCAGAATATTAGCTGCACTCGTATTTACCTAAAAACAGGGTAACCAACGACTTACTTTCCCCCTTCCCCTCCCCGTAGGGACTAGGAACGGCCGGATTGTTGGGACACAATAATAAAATTAAAAATGTTGGGGGACACAACTATATTATTCACGAGGCACCAACCTGTGGTGATGACAGTACGTACAACACGAAAAGAAAAGTTCGGGTATTGCCGCGTCTCTAAAAGATCCCGCCATTCCGAGGGCGGGGGATGTTACAATAATTCAACACCTCACGCTCGGTTCACCAGTAATATTGACTGTAGTAGTAGTGTTCGCCGCCGTGTGAAGGTGTTACCTATACTGACCCATGGGGTTGACAGATCCATCGATCACCCAGCCCAGGGTAATCCTTACAACACCCGCCCCCTCCTCTGAGCGTCGGAATATTTGGCACGTCGGCACCGTGTACGACCGAACGTTGACCTACCCGCTTCGTTTCAATACCTCCTGGAGAACCAGTGAGATATGCTTTTAGGGAACGCACGCGCAAGGGTTTCTAGACAATAAATGTTCGAAGTGAGATTCAAACCCGTGTCGTCGACAACGTCAAATGTGAAGATAAAAAAAATCGATCGGTTACCCATCAGTCAAGGGTATTCCTCATAATTGAGCAAGATCCCCCCCCCCCCCCCCGCCCCCTCCCAAACTTTCTTAGCGCCCCCCAAGAAGTGAGGGCTAATATTTTCGTCAAGTTCGTCCTTATTCATACCTGGTATTATATATGTACCAGGTATGTCTTTTAGAACCGCGGTCTCGTTTTGGGGACTAACCAGTCGAAGTATAAGTAGCTTGTCCCCAAGATGGACTGCAGTCTTCAAAGGGTTAAGCCGCATTGTGGTAGTGGTAGAAGTGGGGAGTGATGTGCTATTGCGGGGGACCATAGTTAATACGACGTATGGTTTACATAAAAACCTATATATTTGACCATTTTTACTAACAATATTTGGTCCTACTAACTACGGTCCCCCGTAATAATAGAAGTAAGGAGCGCCGTTGTCACTCCTTCTTATATACCAGTAGACAGTAGACAAAGCAACGTAATTGTTTACTGCGTGAGTGCTTGAGGCCTACTTTTCGGTGCGGGGTACACCCTGAAATAGAAAGTCCACAAATCACCGATACTCGATACGTATTATAGCGTTGGAGGCATCCCATCGAGCTTCGAAATATCGAAAACGATTTTCGATACCAGGTACCTACGAAGTATCGAACGCGTTTTGGCCCTCCACTCCGCCCCCCTGGTAGGTTCAAGGTCGGGGCCAATGGATTCGAAACTCATTGTGATTTCACGCGCAGGGTCGTGCTGCCGACGATGCCACTTACTTGCTAAGTTCAGCAAGGCCGGGACACTTTTGTATCCCTTGTTAGGTTTCCCAATTGAGCAGGTGGGGCTCACGTGTGTTGAACGCTCAAGAGATAGAAGAAGAGCAGCTGTAGTCCTTTCGTGCACTATGAGAGACTGAGAGAAAGACCTGTGCCGTGCTGGCAAAACCCCTGGTTTTCCATTCAAGATGCGCCTCCCAAGCACTACAAGTACGATCCCAATACCAGACCCCATGTAATTACCGGCCTTTCAGCCTCATTCAAAGCAGTATAACATATAGGTTGGGTTGGCGTAGGTTGGCGACGACTCTGTAAAACATGCCGCTCACTACGTGAGCTAGATAACCAGGGTATCGTTTTGTTTTTTGGGGGAGGTCGCCCACAGCTGGTCGTCGAGTTAGATCATTTGTGCGAGGTAAAGAACCTTTACTCCGCACAAGGGAATTGATCGTATCACGCAGTGTTCATGGTAAGGCACACCCAAAGAGGCAGATACACCGTACTCCCATTGCCGTCTCTGGAAGTGGCTACACCGGAAATTGAATTAACACATTGAAGATGTCATCCATATACAAGCCCGCCTCACAAGTGGTTCTTAGTAGGAAGCAGCTCGCCCTTCGTGCGACTAGCCGGACACCTCACGGCGCTTCGCGCTTGGTGCAAGCAATGTCTGCCTGGTCGGTGAAAACCCGACATGCTCCTTCCCGGCACTGTAGGGATGCGAGGGTATATGGTCGTACGACTACGGCCATGCATAAGATCGAGTACATATCTCCTATCGAGTACCCCCCCCCCCACCCGGGGGTATTATGCAGATATCGAATTTCGAAATCATATTGATCACGCGTGTTTATTGTGTCGAACTCGCCGTGGTCACAGGTAGGTGTAATCCATTGCTGCCCCCCCCGGCATGTGGTTTCATGTCCGTCTGGGTTCATTCAGCATTATTACCACCGACGCGTGGTAAGTGCTACCAGGTATACTCGTACAGTAGGAATTTCGGCCAAAAATACGCGAACACTCTCGATGACAAAATGCCCGATGACGCTCATTGGCCAGGAAGCCCGACTCTCGTTGGATCTCATAGGCCAGAATACGCTACTCTTCATTGGCCAGAATGCATTGGTCACAGACAGAATACGCGACTCTCATTGGCCAGACCATTTGTCATTACCGACGGGGACGGGGGCTCCTAAAACCGAAAAACTACGATACTTGATCATATACCCGATGACTCTCATTGGCCAGGAAGCCCGACTCTCGTTGGATCTCATATAGGCCAGAATACGCGCCTCTTCATTGGCCAGAATGCATTGGCCACAGACAGAATACGCGACTCTCATTGGCCAGACCATTTGTCATTACCGACGGGGACGGGGGCTCCTAAAACCGAAAAACTACGATACTTGATAGTATACAGTATTATTCGTTGTGTATAAACGACAGTATACTGTAGTAGGTGTTGCGCTTTTTGCCTTCTGAGGCAATATTTTCTGGCCGGTTGAGCTCTCCTTAAAGGAGCGACTGCTAGTATAGCGGTTAGTATGGCTAGTATGATGTTTTTGCGCTACTTTATATTAGTATGCTTGCCTTCTTGCCTTCCGACATATAGTATTGATGGTTGTAGAACCAGTTGTTGTAGGACCAGCGCATAGGAATCTTGATCGGGCTGCGAGAACAGAACTTCTTCGAAGTCATGTGTTCGGGTGACATATTGGGTTCCTGGTGTGAGGAAAGCCCAGAAAATAAGGCACCACCCCTACAGGGGCATTGCTCACATCTACAGCAATAGGCCACATGGGATAGATCATCCCGATAACTTGTGTTTCGCCAGTTTTTGAGCGAGGTAGAGAGCGCATCAACCCTTTTAGAATTGTCATTGCACGGCCAAGGAACGGGGATGGCGTGTTTGTTCCACAAAACAGTTTTGATTTGTCGTTGGATACTGCCGCGCTTTTGTTCTGGAGAGTTCTTCACTTTCTGTTATTACGGGGGACCATATAGTTAATAGGACCAAATATTGTTGGTAAAAATGGTTAAATATATACCTGGTAGTTTTTTATGTATACCATAGGTCCTATTAACTATGGTCCCCCGTAATAGTCGTTTATTAGAACAACACTACTACACATTGTCGGATGGCAAGCATAATAATAATAAATGCGTGTACTCGTAACCATTTGTTGTAGTTGGTCGGGTTTGTATGAGGAGTTGAGACACCGCATATCTGTCGGTCTCTGTTCAACACCCGCTCGCGCTGAAAATCTGCGAAATTCTGCGCAATCCCACTGGGTGTTTTTCCCCCTGATGCTAGCTTGTTTTTTCGTTTTTTCCTCTCTTTTCCCTTTTTGGGTTTCAGGTTTCGATTTCGAATTGTCGGCGTCGAATAGTTTTTATCCTGTCTTATAGTGAGGCGCGCGAGCCTTTTTTTTCTTGGTTTTCCAAGGAAAAAAAGCCTCGTCATAACGAGTCGTATACGAGGGTAGGTTGCCGCATTCTGAGTTTCTCTGTTTGCGTGTGTGATTCAACGCTTTTTTCCGCCGTTGGTCGGCCGCGCTCAACGCACATGGCACCAATTCCAGTACCGGCGGGCTCTGTGCACGCACACACAAACGGAACCTTCTCGTGCCGGTACGGTGAAAAGTCGATCACAATTGGTCAAGCTATATACCGTAGGTGCCGCAACGTGTGATGCACAGTACCAGGTAGTAAGATGACTGGGCCATGGTTTGAAAAACAGAACCAACAACCAACCGTAAAATATCTTACCTGGTACGAGTAACGGCTTTTGTTTTTAGAGTGCTATTTAACGAAACCCAACTCTGCGAGTTCTCGTGGGTATCATGAAGCTTAAAAAAAACGGCATAATATGTATATAGAAAAATGGAGAAGGGCGAGTTGCGGTCCGAACGCACTCTTTACTTTTATATAGAGGTAAAAACTGGGCGGCGAGTAAAAATTACTGCTATCGCTGGTAGCACAGCACAAAAATGAACTTCATCCAACCTATTCCACTTGAAAACAGAGCTGAGAAACAAATTGCCGCTTGCCTCGGGCGAGCGATTGCTGCAGTTCGATCCGTCACCCCGTTTTGGGATGCTGGAAGTCAACTCTGATAACTCCACACACAGGGCACCCGATGAGGTGTGGTTTGGACCATGACGATCGCCGGGAGGGAGGGAGGGAGGAAGGGAGAGAAGGAAGGGGGACGGAGAGAAGCGGGACGGAGAGAAGGATATAGAAAAGCCTTTGCCGCTCCTGTGCCGCTGACCGCTCGTGGCACAGTACAAAAAATGTTTCATCAACTCTGGTAACTCCACACACAGGGCACCCGATGAAGTGTGGCTTGGACCGCGACGATCGCCGGGAGGGAGGGAGGGAGGGAGAGAGAGAGGGACGGACGGAGGGAAGCGGGAAGGAGAGAAGGATAGAGGAAAGCCTTTGCCACTGATGTGCCGCTAATCGCTTGTAGCACAGTACAAAAATGAAATTCATCCAACCTATTCCACTCGAAAATAGAGTTGGCAAACAATTTTTCAGCTGGCCTCGGGCGAGCGATTGCTGCTGCTCGTCCCGTCACCCCGTTTGGGATGCTGGAAGCCAACTCTGATAACTCCACACAGGGCGCCCGATGAGGTGTGGTTTGGGCCATGACGATCGCCTCCGCGAGGGCTTCGACCTGAAGCGTACGGCATGGGCGTAACCGTTTCGAAAAAAAAATGTCCGTAGGTGACCATAGAGTGACCCTCAGACACTTTCTCTGAATCCGTTCTAGAGACCACAAGTGCACCACTTGTGGAACTGCACCTACCAGTCCCGTTTTGGGACAAACTACGTTTTGGGACGAACTACTTGAGAAAAAAAGAGTGGTTTGTCCCCAAAACGGGGCTACAGTTGTGCCCTAAAAGGGTTACAGAAACCTACCTCAGAAAATATCACCCACCACCGTCGTGCGTGCCCATCGCTCGTATTGGTGCTACGGTATGGTACAAATCTCCCTCCGCCTCTTGGGTATACACGCAATATTACAACATAATATGGCTGAACGAAAGCAGCCTCCCAACATTTACAAGCCTCCACAAAACAGCAACAAACCGAAAAAAACACACACCGCAACAGATGCCGGTACGGATTACCCGGGTAGACATGACGGTACCACACTCGGTATGCAGGACGCCCGCGCCTCCAATTCCCAAACTTCGACGTCCTGCTTTGCCGCCACTGCTGCTTGCCGTGTGTCAAAAACTTATTGGCAGAAAAAAACGGTCTGTCGAGACATTCCGGAGGAACCATAGTAAAGTAATCGGGACCGAGAGTGCTGTGGTGAAATGGAAAATACTTCCTTGTGTATACGATGGGTCCTGATCACTGTCTGTTGCTATGGTCCCCCGCAATAGTAAACCTTGGCCCAGCCATCACAAAATATTCTGAACACATACATCATCATACGAAGTGCGACTTTACTTCGTAGTTTAAAACCCTACCCCCAACCCTAACGTTATCCCCGACCGACGACGGGAAGTTTCTTGGGCTGAAAGCATCTACGAATTCATAGTGAATATTTCTGTGCGGACATCAAACCAACTGACACGTGGGCCAGATCACGAGATCGAGATCGTCTGCTGTAGATCGTAACCTGCCGTTCTCAGATGTTGTGCAGGAGCTGTGAGGGTACAGATTCAACCCGGGAAACATGCTCTTACAGTAGGTCATACTGATGAGGAACCTATCTGCCCTGAAAGGTCTGGATCATCAAGCGGGAATCGATAACCTGTCCGAGGTGTGGGAACCATTTTGTG
This sequence comes from Nereocystis luetkeana, assembly GCA_031213475.1. NCBI lineage: Eukaryota > Phaeophyceae > Laminariales > Laminariaceae > Nereocystis > Nereocystis luetkeana. The sequence continues at coordinate 468,266 of JARUPZ010000031.1, read as the reverse complement.
CACGCTGGGCCAAGTGGTTCGTAAAACACTACTGAAGAAACTACCGTATCACACGGGTGATGATATTAACACACGGGTGATAGGATATTAACACACGGGTGATAAGATAGCACACGGGTGATAATATAACACAAGGGTGACAAGATAACACACGGGTGATGAGATAACACACGGATGATAAGATAACACACCGGTGATGAGATAACACACGGGTGGTAAGATAACACACGGGTGATAAGATAGCATACGGGTGATGAGATAACACACGGGTGATAAAATAACACACGGGTGATAAAATCACAAACGTGTCATGAGTCGACACACCCCCTCGGACGAATTTACAAGCCGAGCTTCTCTATAAACCCAGGGGGGGGCACACAACACATCGAAAAAGGTAGGGCTAGAAGACGCATGCATTGCTCGGCGTTTGCACCTTCTCCCACAGCCGAGAAAAATCGGCCTTGAAAATCGTCCGAGGGAGCGGGGCGTGTTATCTTTTACTAATAGTATCACACGTGTTATATTGTGTGTTATCTCATCACACGTGTTCTACAGTACCAGGTATGCGTTATCGTATCGCACGTGCTATACGGTAAGCGTATTCACGTCAACCGTTTACCACTGCTGCTTCAAATATCGTGTCCCCGCCCCCCCACTACGGTACCGCCTCGCGATCGACGTATATCGCTCGGGATGTCAGGCGCCACGCATTCGTCCCCTACCCTACGCCATGTGTGATACCTGACGTACATACGGGGGGCAACAGCGAGACCCGCGAACCCGCCCAAAATATAATCGGTAGTACAACAACAGCTATTTCGGGGGAACAACGTAGCGTGGGTAGGCGCAATTCAACGGGAGTCGACGAGGGAAGAAATGGCTCATGTCTTCTCGCGATAAAAATGCCTTCCAAGGCAAGAACCGCAGCGGGGAGGGGGGAGGGGAGCCTGCTTTGTGGCCCCGGATCTGAGCTACGAGTAGGAGGAAGAAAGAAAAGAAGGGCGAAGCTACATGGGTAAGAAATATATATATATATATATTTAGAGCCAACTATGGTAGGTAACCATATGGGGATACCTGGTTTTTAGGTCCATGGTGGGTCCTGATTATTAGGTGTTACTCTGGCCACCCGAAACAGTATTGATGCTGTTGCTCTTGTTGTTGCGCTCTTACATATACACATCTATCGCCAAAAGTCTGGTCCGTGGCCGCAAGCCAGCAGTGCTGCCGCGCTGTGGTCTCCGTCTTCGAGGTACCGACAGTAGTAGCAGAGGTTAAATTGGCTGGCCCCGTTGTTGCTGCCATTGCTATTGCTGCCGATGCTGCTGCTGTTTGCTGGCGTTGCTTTTTTTCGCTATTGCGGTTGCTGTTGAGGTCGTTGTTGCGGTGCTCCTTGGCATAGCCGTTGCTATTGCTCTTGAACCATTTGCGTCTTAAAAGGCCCTGGCGAAGATAGCCATGTGGGTTGCAGGCCTCCCGGAGTAGAAGCATTCCTTGCCTTCCCACATGCCCAACTCGTTGAGCTTCAGCGGGTAGCACCTGTGGGGCACCAGCAGCAAAAAAAAAAGAAGAGAAACAAACAAAGAAGGGGGTAGGGCGGGGCGTGGTCGTTTGTTGCATTGCCTCACAAATCATTTGGCCATTGACCACGCATCCCTTCCGACAGGGGGGCGGGGGGGGGGGGGAGCGGAACACGAGCGATGGCGACATGAGCGAAACAGTAACAGCAAAGGCAAGGAACACAAAAAAAAACACTATTAATACTCCCCTATACAGGAGAAAACGAGAGCTGCTTGCCATTGATTCGACATTACGTTGAGGGTGACTGCTTGTACGAGACCAACACAACTAATCCCAACACCATAAGCCATACATACACGCGAAGTATACATAAACGTATATACAAGGGATACCGTGTAACACGTGTGACAAGATAACAAGCCCCCTCAGACAAATTTCGAAGCTGGTTTTTTTGACGGAAACTGGGAACGTAAACGCCGAGTGACGCACCTGGAAATATTTTCGACGAGACCTTCCCAACGCCACCATTTTCGTCGTTTGTGTCCTACAGTAGGCCCTTTTAACTCCTTTGGGTGTTGGAAGATAGCGACTACATGAAACAACCAAACAATTTTTGGTGATATCAATCAACATCCCACCTACGCGCAGGGCGAGCTCCCAGCAGCAGTACAGGCACACTCGTATAAGGTAGGACCATGTTGCGCCCGTACCGTGTGCCGTACGACTCCTTTCAACCATTGTAACTCGGGGCACCTATTTGTATCACTACCCAATCAAGCAAGTGGCCGTAGCTGTAGTCGTCACTTTTTGACGCCAATTTTTTCCCTCCAGAGTCTCAAAAGAGGGATACAGCCCTTTTAGGGCAAACTGCAGTCACTCAGTCCCGTTTTGGGGACATTTCGCACAAATTCCAAGTAGTTTGTCCCCAAAACGGGACTGCAGTACTGAAAGGGTAGAGGCACGTTTCGGAAAAAAAAAGACGGCTCTGATATTCGTCCCAGGGAGTGTGACATATCATCGCCCGTGCTGTATGGTAACCCTGTAGACCGATCATCAATGCTTAACCCTTTTAGAACCGCACTCCCATATGTGGGGACAGACCGCTCTAAATATAAGTAGTTTGCCCCCAAAACGGGACTGGGGTCCTAAAAGGGTTAACCCTTCTAGGACTGCAGTCTCCTTTTGGGGTCAATTGGGGGGAAACTACTTGGAATTATAATGGTTTGTCCCCAAAACGGGAATGGAGTTCCTTAGGGGTTAAACATAGGGGTATACCTCTTCGTCTCGTACACGGCGTGCGTCAACCATAGTGTTGGACGAAAGCGGTTACCGGAGAAAACAGTAGCAACAAACCATCAGTGTGTGTGTGCTGTTTTCACGTCTTCACACGTCAAATCTTCACACGTCAAACCGTAGTACAGCCCAGTGTCCTTGATTATTTGTCCTAGAGAGATACAAAAGATGTCTACACAGACCGTTGAGATTGAAAAACAAGAACAAAATGGTCGGAATAGAATCGAGGTAAAGCAAGTCAGATGCCAACGTACCGGGTACGAGAAGACGATAAAACAAGCCACACCAGAAACTAAGAACGAAAAGACAAAACAAAGGACGAAAAAAAAAACTGAAAAGTGGTAAAGAATACAAACGGCGCAAGCGGATTAAAAGGCTGCAAGAAGAAAAAAACGTACAATAATGCGTGATGAGTACGTATCATACCAGCAAGTATTTACATCAACACCAACACAGCAACAACACGAGTAACACCACCAACCACAACTTACCGCTCACCACAACCATCACAATCATAAGCTATCGGCTGAAACAGTACAGCTGTCGTCAGGAACTAGGAACTCGCGCAGCAGGATATAATATATATTATATATATACGTGTATCATAGCTGTCGTCAACTTGCGCGTGTTGGTGGGAGGCGTATACACGCGAGAGACGCGCCATCCAACTCGACAGGGGTCCCCAATTTTGGTGGCGACGTCGAAACTAGAAACTCGCATTCGCTCCAAATATATAACACACCTCAGACATAATAATAATAATAATAATAATAATAATAATAATAATAATAATAATAATAATAATAATAATAATAAGAAGAAGAAGAAGAAGAAGAAGAAGAAGAAGAAGAAGAATGAGAAAAAGAATAATAATAATAATAATAATAATAATAATAATAATAATAATAATAATAATAATAATAATAATAATAATATATATATATATATTAATACTAATATCGGTTTCCACTGGACCACCTAGAACCTTCGGGGCAGATACATACCTGACCCTTGTATGGTCTACATCAGTTACGTAGTGTTGCCGGGGTGGGACCCGTATAACCTGCATGATCTAGCCCATGTTCCCCGGGTTGGATCTGCCCTATAAGGCAGATCCTGCACAACTTCTCACAACGGCAGGTGAGGAACGAGATGATCTATCTGTAGATATATATATATATATATATATTAGATATAGATAGATAGATAGATAGATAGATAGATATATCATGATCTGTACACGCTGTGATATAGTACAACAACATCGGCGCCACCATGACCACGACCACTGACACCCACGACCGTCACGTCACCACCACCGCCACGACCGGGGCCACAACGTGTGACCACGATTTTACTCCCAACCAAGCGCGACCATGACGGCAGGGGAGTTTACCCCTAATTTGACGCTACGTTTTGAGGGTCGCTGTGTCCTGCTGCGTGCGACACCAACATTAACGCAGCCCTAACCCTGACCCTGAGTCCATCCATCAGACCCCGATCAACCCTTGCTTCGCCGAACAGCAGCAGTGCAGCCCCCATTACCTCGTTCAGCGTGTACACAGGGTGCTTTAATGCCAACCAGTATTGTCGACTTACACGCAAGTGGTGAATGAACTCTATTGTATGAGGGCCGCACTCGAACCCTTCCCCTGACCCCAATCCCTAACCCCAACCCAACCCAACCCAATCAACCAACGTACCGCTCTACAGGGTAAGCCCTCTTCGTCTCGTACACAGCAGCGGTGTGTGTCAACCATGGTATCACGGAGCACCCGCTGTGGTGCATGTATATATATGCCAAGAACTGCTGCGTGGATAAAAAACGCTGTCTGCGCAAAATTTGCGGCTGATGATGGGCTTCCCATCGAACCGACTTTTGTATTCTTCAGAAATACATTGGGAAGCCTCTTCCCCCCCCCCGTGTGTGGCCTATATAGAAGGGGCCACCGCGATAGTCAGAGGCTCTACTATTACGGGGGCCCAAGCACATAGGACCTAATATTGTTAGTCAAAATAGTGAAATGTATAGGTTTTTGTGTGTACCGTAGGTCCTATTTAATATGGTCCCCCGTAATAGGTACCGTGCAAAACCCCAACACAGGCTGAAGGTTGAGAGGTGCATTCTTTTTTTGTGAGGTTCCTCACATGGCTATAGTATAGGAGCTCTAGACTCTCACCGAAAAAACGATTTTCAGAAAAACGCGAGTGCAACCAGACCGAAAATGCCTTGACCTACATATTAATAGGTATACAAAAACAAAAAAATATGAAAATAAATGGCATTCCGACAAAAAAGTGCTACGTATTAATACCCCCCTTCACCGAAGGACGATTTTTCAAGCCGATTTTCTCTCGGTAACGAGGAGAGAAGGGTGCAAAAACGCCGCCGAGCAAAGCAATATCCACGGAAACATCTCGACGAGATATATAAACCATTGTTATCATGGCCTGTTTGGGAGAAAATTCAGTCGGAAAAATTGTTCCAGGGGGGGGGGGGCGTGCCATCTCGTATGTTCTATTACGGGGGACAAGAGTTAATAGAACCTGTGGTATACATAAAAACCTATATATTTGGCCATTTTTACTAAAACAATTTTGGTCCTATTAACTATGGTCCCCCGTAATATTTGAAGAAGAAACAAAATCGCACACACAGACCGCAGCTGCTGAGAGACCGTTGTTGTTGTTTTCCTCGAAACTCATCTTCGCGATATACCTCGATGATGGTGTCCCTCTTTTGGTAGCATCAGTCAATCCACACACCAAGGGTATATACACCAAGAACCCACTTCTTTCTTATTTTGTTCTTGAGTTCCAGACAGGGGGGGTATACTAAGATTAAGTAGAAAAACGGAACGAAAAAAAACAGTCGATTCATTTCTGACAAAAATCCCAACCCGCTATAGGCTTGTTTTTAATCCGGACATGGTGGCGACGTGGCGACTGTAGCTCCGTTTTCTCTGGGGTTTTTTCGCGAACCTCTGCATCCATTATTCTATTATTCAAATTGCCTCTCGACATTTTTTTTTTTTGTTAATATGTTTTTCAATATGCAGGGCATGATGCCTTCAGAACGAAATAATAATAATAATAATAATAATAATAGTAATAATAATACTACGACTAATACTAATAATAATACTAATAATAATAATAACAATAACAATAACAATAATAATAATAATAATAATAATAATAATAATAATAATAATACTAATAATAATACTAATAATAATACTACTAATAATAATAATAATAATAATAATAATAATAATAATACTAATAATAATACTAATAATAATAATAATAATAACAACAACAATAATAATGCTACTATAAGACCTATGCCAATGGAAACGCGAACTTCAAAAGTTTTTTTTAAACATATTGCTTTACAAAAGCAGCCGAAATTTTTCTCGTACCGCCGCTGTGGGGAAAAAAGAGAAAAATGTTTGATTTTTGATTTTTTTCCCCCAACGGCTGCAGGCGGCCCAATTTGTTTTTTCTGCTTGCAAATTGTCAACACGGTGATCGAACCCAGCTCGTGCGACGATCGACGCTGAATCTCGACATAGACTCAGCCCACGGCCAACCCGCTCGGTATCTGGCAAGGCCAACGAATATAGATGACGGCCTCGAAGATATCAGGTGGATCCATGGTCTAGGGGGCGAGAGCTTGCCGGCGGCGTCCTACGGTATCCTCCCAAACCTGAAAAAAAGTCTATTTTTTGCCATTCGAGACGGATGGAGAAGTTTTGTCTTCTGTTTTGTGCAAACCAGCGGCCAATTTTTTGTATTATACGCCTGGTCAGCTCCCGCCACATGACACCGGCCACGGTGTGAAGACGGTGACCCTAGGGTGGGTCGGAGCCCCTAACGAGTGCACTCCGTTCAGAATTCACGACGCAATCGTTGGTTTTGTTGATCGATGTCTGTCGAGGACTTGGCATCTCGCCGCTTCGAACCAAAGATCGGCCTGAGTTTTTCTCAAGCCGATGTTGGCCCAACATCGGCTCCAGATTTGCTTTTTTCGGGCTTTTCCAAAAGTTAGGAACTTTTTTTTTTTTTACGTGGCCCATAGGAAGCGTGTTCTGATTTTTTTTGGCGGGTATCTTTGAAATTCAAACTTATTATTGATACTTCGCTGTCCCATTGGCATAGGTCTAATAACAATAACAACAACAACAACAGCAACAACAACAACAATAATAATAATAAATGATAATAATAATAATAATAATAATAATAATAATAATAATAATAATAATAATAATAATAATAATAATAATAATAATAATAATAATAATAATAATAACAATAATAATAACAATAAAAGCTTTATCATCGTGCCCCTGAGTCATTATTCCTCACAACTTCGAGAAAAACTAAATTAGAAAGGCCCTGCTGCTGCTGCTGCCGCTGCTACTGCTGCTCACCTGAGGGTAGCCTTGGAGTCCTGCTGGATGAAGTCCTCGTTGTCTCTATCGCAAGTCCACGGCACGAGGTACATGCCCGTCCTGCTTGGGTCGCCGCTGTCGATGTTTGCCTTCATCTCGGGGTACGACGTGCACGGAATCGTCCTGTACTCACGGAAAAAGCGTACAGCGTCGGCACCGATAACATTGCACGGATGATCAACATGGCGGAGCTATTACGGGGGACCATAGTTAACAGGACCTATGGTACACATAAAAACCTGTATGTTTAACCATTTTTACTAACAATATTTGGTCCGGTTAACTATGGCCCCCCGTAATGGTTGACATTGAAGGGTCACTTAACATTGCGGGGTTTAACTACTATTAATAATAAAATTGCGGGGTTAACTATTAACAACATGGCAGGGGAAAAGGGAGGGTGTTGATGATGACGATGTTCTCATATCACCCCGCGGTCACAACTCAGGCTGAAACAAAAAAAAGCGCCTCGACGGAAGAAAATGAACCAAAAACAAAGTATATACTGCCGTACCTGGTACAGACTACCCGCAGTACCAGTACACAAAGGAGCGGTACTGCGTATCGTAAGTATCTGGTACATACTAACCGCAGTACCAGTACCCAAGGGAACGGTGCTGCGTAACGAGCTGTAGGATATACTCGTATACCATTTCACTTGCACCCAACCAATACCGGGAATATAAAACACATCCATGGTACGCACACCCAGCTACATCGTGCAATACTTATTTCGGGGGACCATAGTTAATAGGACCAAATATTGTTAGTAAAAACGGTCAAATATATAGGTTTTTATGTATACCACAGGTCCTATGAACTATGGTCCCCCGTAACACCAGGAGCTAGCTATACAATGAGAATTTTTAACCCTGCCGCCACGAAAGTTATTCCCGCGCGATTCTCCGAGCCCTTTAACACCTCGGACTAACCATCGATTCCTACGTCATGGTCTAGACCTTCCAGGGTAAAAAAAACGATTCTTGAATTTGTACTTCCTAACTCACGTTTCGCTGGGCGGGCGCGGTATAACCTGCGTGGATGATCTACTCTGCTGCTGTAGGACAAGTTTCTGGGTTGAATCTGCACTGCAGATGTTCTGCACAACATATCGTAGCGGCAGGTTAGGATGTAGATCTATTTGTAAATGATATATATGTAGATGATATTTATCTGTAGATGATCTATTTGTACGTCATATAATTTTAGATGATCTATCTGTACGTCATATATTTGTAGATGATCTCCCTGTAGCTAATATATATGTAGGTGATCTATCTGTAGATAATCTATCTGTGGATGTCTATCTGTAGATGATCTATCTGTAGATGACCTATCTGTAGATGATCTCTCCAACGCGTGGATTACTTTGTCCCTAAAAACAAGGGGGCAGTTCTACAAAACAAGTATGTATACAATTTTCGCACGCTTCAGTACTGTAAGGCGTGAGCTTATATACCCACCAGGTACCAGATGCATAAACATGTTTTCGTACGCACTGTTCTTCACTTTTGGGAGCGGGCTTGTATTTGTTCGCACTTTCTTCACTCCCTCCGCGAGTTTTTCGTTCGTTTTTGACAGTTCTTGCACTGCACTCGATTTGGGCGAAACAGACGCATCCCGTGTTTTTGCATATAACGCACCGCCTTCCACGCTATACACAGCATCTACACATACAGAGGTGTACGATGTGCTTCAGTAGTTATGTGTATTACATTGTACTTTTTTCTATTTTTTTCCTCCTGAGATGTTCTTCCACTCACTCCAGAGATATTGGAGCCTGCCTGTCCTTGTGATAATGGACTACCGTAGATCTTTATCGATGAGTTAATGTGAGAACAACAACAAAAGCAGTAGAGTCAGATATGTCACACTATTTCAAGAGCGTATTGGGTTAATCGATAGACCTCGTACGGGGCACATCCTAGAAATGGGCTGGGATCACAGATCACAGATCTGGCAAGGCTATTCATGTTCCTGGCGGTAGGATCATATCTTAACCAATCGCAGGACTCGTGACTTGTATTTTTTCACTTGATCTCAAACAGCCGCAACTATTTTTGGTTCCGAACGGTGTAGGTACACACCTTTTTGGTTATTGCGATCGAGCAAGGTTTTCCCTTCCTTACGATCGTATTAGCTTGTTTGACGGGGCTCGTTGCGTGGATGTTTCGCTCGGGATCAGAGTACACCTGTTTTGTTTACTGTAAACGGTACGGGTTCACCCGCTTTTGACTGCAAACGTCACGTACGTATACACATTTTTTTTTTTTTTTTTTTTTTCATTTCCTTACCCACTATTGTTTTTTTTCATTTCCTTACCCTCTAGCGAGGTTCTCCGAGGCTTCCTCCCACAAGACCTCTCCGACCGTGGCCAGCTCTCGTTCGATGGCAGAAATGAAACCGTCATCGGTGGCAACCGTGACCTTTTCGCCTGGCCAATCACACAGCAGGGACAATCCGGAATGGTGGGGAGGGACAATCGGAACGGGAGGTGAGGGGGGGCGGGTGGTACTCATGTCATGCATGGCTGCAGTCGTATGATCATAGACCCTCGCATCCCTACAATACCGGGACAGAGCACATCGGGTGTTCGCCGACCAGGCAGACGTTTGCTTGCGCAAAGCTTTGAGAAGTGCTGTGGGGTGCTGGGGCGAGTGACATGAAGGGTGAGCTGCATCCTACCAAGAACCGCTAGTGAGGCGGGCTTTCTTGCACATGGACAACAGCGTCGAAATAATGGAGGGGAGGGAGGGGCGTACTAATTTCTTGCTTACCCTAGTCGTTGGCCAATGACCACGTCCCCCTTTCGAGACGGAGCACCGTTCCTGCTCCTCGCGGAGACAACCTCCAACAGATGGGCGGGGTTAACCAATCACGCCACTACAAGCTCTTGCTCCGAGCGAGAGACGCAATCTCTGTTGGTGGGATAACAAGTGAGCTCCTCGGTTGAACAATCAAGTCGCACCAACAGGAGCGGGAACCAATGACAACACCGCAACGGGAAACGGGTTACCAATCGCGTCGCCGCAATGAGACGGACCACCATCCTCGCGTATCAAAACCGGGAGCGGGCACCAATCACATCGCCAGGAACCCTCCAGACGGGGAAGAGGGAGGGGGAAGGGGACGGGAGTCAAACTCCAACACCAACGCCAGCACTATGACAACGCCAACACCTCCATAAACAACAACACCGCTACAAGCACCAATACAAACAACACCAACACCCACAAAGACACAACCACTACCGCCACCCCCACCGCCTCCATCCTCAACAACACCACCAACACCCACCGCCAATATCAACACCAGCGATTGCAATACAGCTAGATCCGCCACCATCATCAACACCACCACCACCAACAACACCACACCAGCATACCGAAAAAAACAAACCATTCCCCCTTCCGCCGCCCCCCCCCCGGCCCCGACCCCGCCTCTCCCATGCCTTCCACCCCACTCCCACCTCCCGTTCTCTTGACGACGACGGTTACCCCAGCTTTCGCGTCTCTGGGGCCCAGCTCCAGCCGCAAGGGAACCCCTTTCGCTTCCCACTCGAAGTACTTCGCGCCTGGCCGCATGTTGGGCCGGTTATCCACCTACAGCAGAGGCGTTTTTTTGTTGGCAGGGGATGGTCGTTTCCACGATGTGGGCGATTTTTTAAGGAAGGAGGGGGGGGATACGTGCATGAATCGTAACGACGTGTGAATAGGAAGGAGGGGGTGGTTTTGGACCACCCGACGCATTCCAAAGAACAGAACATACGGATAGCTCAATCAATTCGACCACGGATTTACGGATATCAGAACTACTGCAACGCGAGACGGATTTTTCACCTATACCCCTGCGGCTGCTTTATGATAAAAAAGCCCACCCGCATCCATTCCTGGGAACCAAGAAAAAAGAAAGAAAGAACAGAACAGAAATGCTGGAAATCCGAAAGAAAATGCAAAAGCAAGAAGAAAAAAAAAACTGAGAACAGAAAAAAAAAAAACATAAAAACGTGGACTGGACACAATGGACGATGTTCGTCAAAGCGGTCGCCACCATCGACTATCAACACGTCCCCCCCCCCCCTCCCCTTCCTTATGTTCACCTTGACCCTGATGCCCGCGGCCTTGAGGCGGCACGCGGCATCATCGACCGCTGTGTTGACGAGGTCCGATTCCTCACCGGGTCCTTTGATGATGGGCACAATCACGACCTGTTCATAATATATTTCGTGGTGGGTATCGGGCGATAATCGGAGTCGGTACATACACACCTCGACAAACGGAATCGAACCAGTACGATATCGATGTACATCAAAATAATTCGATTTCGATAAGATATCGATAGACGGAGTCGATTTTCGATACGATGTCGATATACAAACGGAATCGACTTCGATACGAAATCGATATTCGATATACAAACGGAATCAAAGTCGACACGATATCGATAAACGGAATCGATTCCGATACGATACCGATAAAAAACGGAATCGAGCTCGGTTCGAAATAGATCAACGAAGAAAACAACCTATTTTGTTCAGTACATACCAGATATCAATCAGCATAAACGATATCAGAGACGATGAAGGGCAAAACGCATCTGTACGGTACCATGAACAAACTAAAAAGTACGATATTTCAACACATCGAAACTTTCGATATGATATTCAACACTACCTCGTACTCGTATCATGCCACTCTGGCCGGGAATGATAATCCCCGTTTGATGTTCAATATCGGAGTCAAACGCAACGAGGGCGCCGATCGCTCACCTGCTTCGGCGCAACTGCGGGCGGCAGCCTCAGGCCGAGGTCGTCAGAGTGCGTCATGACCATCGCCCCGATCAGGCGGGTTGTCACTCCCCAAGACGTGGCCCACACCAGTTCTCGCTCTGTCCACACAACAAAAAAGGAAAATACAGATCATACAGCAGGCAGCATGTGAGCCAACGAACAGACCAGCAGGAGGAGGACGAGGAGGAGGGAGATTAGGAGGAGGGGGAACAAGAGGAGGGTGGGGAGGAGGATGGGGAGGAGGAGGAGGAGGAGGGGAGGAGGAGAAGGAGAGGGGGGGGGGGGGTGCACGCAGAGATAGATACAGTTGAAAGCACAAAGAGAGAGCGAGAGTGCATGAGAGAATGTGAAAGGAAGAGCGGGAGAGAGTAAAAAGGTGCATACAGAGAGAGGAGCGGAGATATACGGGGGGAAGGGTACTCATATCATGCATGGCCGTAGTTGTATGACCAATAGACCCTCGCATCCCTTCAATGCCCGGGCGGAGCACGTCCGGTACTCCCCGACCAGGCAGACATTTCTTGCACCAAGCGAGGAGGGGAGGGGGTGTACTCGATAGGAGAGCTGTAATCGATATTATGCATGGCCGTAGTCGTATGACTATAGACCCTTGCATCCCTACAATGCCGGGAGGAGAGGGGGGGGGAGGGGGGGGGCGTACTCATTTGTTGCTTGCCTTAGTCGTTTGACCATTGACCACGCATCCCTTTCGAGACGGAGCACCGTTCCTACTCCTAATAGAGACGCCTCCAACAAATTGGGCGCTCATTACGTTGTTTCCATATATTACATGGAATTTTTTCGGTAATGTTATCCCCTTCCTGTTTGGCCGCCTGTGGCCACCATCTATCTCCTAGGATAGCAATCGCTTTCTCGCTGCTAGCTTGCGTTTCAAACTCCTCCATGTCACATTCGTCTATTTCCCTCATCTCCTCTAACGCATCCCGTTCCTCCTTGCATATTACACATTCGCCTACTATGTGAGTTCTACTCTATTGCTTTACCATACGGGCACATCTGTGCATCAATTTCCTCCTCCTCCCGGGTACTGGTACACCTCTTTCTTCTTTCTGGCTGGTCCAGGTCACCTACACGAAAGCGCAGTTTCAGTGTTTTCGCGAAGTCCATCGGGCCGTGCGGATACATTTCCATTCCTATTCCTTCCCTCATTCCCCCTTGTATCTCTGGGTGTTTTTCCGATTACACCTTGTTTCGTAGCGCTAGCCTTTCCCTTCTTTCTATCCTTTCTTCTACTTCTGCCTTGTACTTCCCAAACTTCCCGGCGGACATCACCTCTTCTTGCTTTCCCCCTATATCCTTCCATATTTTTTCAACTACGCTATCCCACCTTATTCCAGCTCGCCCTTTTGTTACTTTCTCCCATACAGCTCTATCAACTATGGCCGACAACCTCTTTTTTGGAATGTTCCTTACTTTATATTGCCATTTCAACTTTCTCATATCCCTGTTTGTCTTGAGTGGGTGCATTCCCAGTTCTGCTCTTAATACTGTATTACTAGCCGTACTTGAGCATCTTGGGATTTTTTAGCTGCTGTCATCTGTGCTGTTTCCAACTGTATTACGAGTTTCGCGTTCCTTTTCCATCCTTCTCCTGCATATTCTAGCTTTGGTAGAAAGTGGGGGGGTGAGGGACAGAGAGAGAGAGCGGCGCGCCCACACCCTGAAGTGTAAGCTATCGCTCTGTCGGCATCAACCAAAAGGAACAAACAAGCATATACACCCCGTACGGGCCCACCCTCGATGGTCTAAATCCAGTCGTTGGTAACACCACCCAAGCGGAGGAAGCGCCTTTTGATCGACTCGTCTACGGCATACCTTTCGCGCGACAATTTCGGGTAAAAAACAATCGGGCCCCTCGCAGTAAGAACAGTCGGGGGTGTATTTTATCTATTAAACATTCCGAGCCGTTGGATGCCCGCTGGACGTATGTACCCGTTGGACACCTTGCGCCGTCGGATACCCTTCGAGTATTGTTGGTTCACATGCAGTGGATAATAAATGGGATGAACATAATGAACACAAACATAGTGACATGACAAGAAAACCAGGTATACCCGCTGGGCACAGCCAGTGCGCGGTTGGGTTGATTACTCCACCCATTCCCTCCCGTCCATGCGTTTGCCGAAACATTGCTTTGTTGTTACCGCTAGCAGCAATGAATTACCTGGTACCTTACACGGACAGACTTCCAGGTGCAAGCGGGTGAATGCTATCATTGTCGCCAATATATTCTCACCTGCCAAGTCTAGCCGCACTCCACCTCTAATCAGTTTCATATCATCCCTACCATACCCCCCCCGCAGCCAGCACCGTTCCCGAGACCGTTCTCGATACCCCTCTCTCTAACACCCACCGGGAAAGGATGCAAACATCCGAATACCAACATGCAATTTGATGCGAAAACAGGGGAGGGGGCGGGGGAATACGTTCCGAAAAGGGGAACCAACAAAAACCCGAGCGGTCGAATAACCGTTTCTCTTTTCTCCCCGCGAGTCCACATCTTGCTATATGCGGACAACCGCGCACCTTTGGCAGGGTCAACGCTCGGCTTTCAGCTCATCATAACTGTACTACGGAGGGGGGGGGGGGGGGGGGAGCGGGGGAGCGGGAAGATTGCACTGCTTTTGAGTTTTGAATATATATTTTCGGATTTGGGGATGCAATCTGATCAAAACACATAATTAAATTAACCAAAACTTCCCAAACATGTGTACTACCTACTGGAAATAGAGTTTAATTATATATTTTCCGAATTCGGGCACACGAAACGGATAACCACGCGATTAGCAAGTTAGATAACCACGCACTTTCGTCCTGCGTCTGGAAGTAGACGTCGAAAGCTTTGGCGAAGTTTTGTCCGAGGAAGTGGCTGGTCCCGCTCTGCAGCGCCCACCCGTTTTGCATCAGGGCCTCGATCGTGTAGGTCTCATCAGCCCCGGCGAACCTGGAGAAGAACGATTTTGTTTTTGCAATTTTTTTTGTGCAGAACCACGACAAATAACGCGCAGGCGTTCTTCGTTCAGTCGTCACTGTTTTCTTGTCGTTCTACGTCTTCAACTTTTCGAAAACGCGGTTGACAGAGTTCTTCGTTTTAACAAAAATGCAAACGATGTCTTCTCTCAGTCTGATCGGAGGACAGGTGAGTAGGGTTTTCGAGTCGTCGATCCCGACAATAATGTTAATAGTAACACCTACATCGGCGTCGACACCGACATGAACATCACCATTACTTTATACACTAATATCAACAACACAAACATCATCATCAACCGTATCAGCAACGACCTTAACTGCAACTCCAGCCAACGCTTAACACCAATTTATCAACACCAAGATCGGCATCAACGCCTCCTATGTATCTTTCGGCCACGTAACCCCCATGGCCGTCGGCTGGGCCGGCGTCTCGCGGCACGCCATGGAGTACCCGACCAGCCAACATCAACACCAACCCCAACACCAAAATCAACAACAACAACACCAACACCAACACCAAACTCAACAACAACATCAAGTTCAACACCACCATCAAGTTAAACTTCAACATCACCTTCGACACCCCCGAAAAAATCTCCCCACCTCTCTTTCGGCGACTTGACCCCCAAGATCGTCGGCAGGGCCAGCGTCTCGCGGCACGCCTTGGAGTACTCGGCCACCATCTCCTGGGCACACCCCTAACGAGCCGAAAGCGCGAGCGAAAAAACCCCCACAAAATGCCACGCAATGCCGACACCAAATTCAACATCAACCCGTCAAATGTTTGAGCGGGGTTTGGCACCCCACACACCGAGCTACCTTTGGCCCAGCTTCATCAAAGTGTAAGGCTAGTGACGAGTTTTTTTTAACTATTTGTTTATTTTCGTTGGTGGTGGTCGGTTGCCAGTAGTGTTCAGAATTTAGGTCCAGCTTTGACAGAATGGCTGATAGCTCACACTAACTCCCTGGTACATATTCGATTCGAGAAATTTCCGAGAAATTCCTAGGCGATCGAGTTTAGGGTTAGGGTTGTATACAAGGTTATGGTCAACTAGATTTGGATTTTTTTTTGTTTATGCTGGCTGGGACAAGGTCTCTCGGACGGTCCCTACCAAGAACGTCGGCGGTTGAACCCTAACCCTGACCAGATATCCCCCATCGCCCGGAAAATTCTCGGAATGTGCATGGAATTTTCTCGGAATGTGCCATGAAAAGTTCGTGGACTATCAACCAGTGTACACATCGAAGAAGCAGGGGCAAAGTCGATATCAAGTGCGTCCTGCCTGCCTCTTCTGAGGGAAACAGAGCAAAAACCTACCCAAACGATCCAGCCCTTAGAGCAGTAGCGCCAATACTACTCGAACATAGATACAATTCGTGAAGGAACACCTCTCCTTTTTTGCAACGGGAGCTATACTAGGTTGAATTGGCACACGACACGAATTTTGATCGTGGAAGTGTGGCGAGCTTACGCTTTATTCTTACCAATCCGCCGGAGGATAATAATTTCCTACCAGGTATTTTAAAGTCCCAGGTGGCCCTTTCCCCTATAGGCGGCACACGCTATCTCCGCCCCGATACCCCTCGCACACACACCCCTCCTCCGGCGGAGAGGGGTGGGGCGAGGTAAGGTGAAAGGTGGGGCGGGGGTGGGGGGAGTTCGCTTTTGTTCTTAGTGGTCTCACCAACGCCTCTTCCTTGGTCGCGTGCGCCGTGTGCCCCTCCTGCCATAGGAACTCCGCCGACCGCAGCAGCGGCCTCGTGCGCATCTCCCACCTCACCACGTTGGCCCACTGGTTCAGCTTCAGAGGAAGGTCCCTTGCGTTGGAAATACGGGGAGCAAAACCCAACAACGACCAACACACGACGACCACGAAACAACGACAAGAGAAAAAGCGAAAGTAAAAAGTATGAGCAGGAGCAGGAGCAAGAGAAAGAGCAGGAGCAAGAGCAAGAGAAAGAGTAAAAAATAACCAAAACTAAGAGCAGTATGAACAACAGCAAGAACGGTTTCACGGCCGATCGGCGTCCACACACTCGCGCAAGTACACCACATACCAGGCACCACCCCGCGGAATCGGGAAGGCCCTGGGGGAAAACAGATCGAACCGAGCCGCGCCGCGGCGCGCGCCAGAAATATTACAGCAGACGGCGAGCCACGTTGGTGGCGGTGGCTCCGCCGGCGACGACGGTGGCGGCGGCGGCGGCGGTGGCGGCGGCGGCGGGGGCACGACAAAATATTCCCGCACTGCCGGTAGCTACACTACCTTTGTGCCGAGCGTGCGCTGTCTGAAACAGCCCCTAGCAAGAGCGGCAAGGCGGACAAAAAACTCGCGCGCGCGGGCCAGGAGCTATAGACGATCTTAGATCATGATCTGTGCGGTGTGTGCATCATCTGGACACTTCCCTGCAAGAGTGCCGAGGTCGACGAACCGCGCAGGTTGGGGCTTTTACCCTTTTAGGGCAAAAACTGCAGTCAGCCCCGTTTTTGGGGGGACAAACCACTCAAATTCTCACTGGTTAGTCGTTCGCCCTAAAGAGGGGTGCGAGGCGTTTCACGATAGACGTTCACCCCCAGTTTTCCGAGGCTCCTTACTTGACCGTTTTAGCGCCGCACTCCCATTTTGGGGGCAACACCAGTCTAACTCTAAGTAGTTTGTTCCCTAAACGGGACTGCGGGTTCTAAAAGGGATAAAAGAGCTCCGTACCTCCCCCGAACACTGACTCGAGCAAAACTCAAGTTGCACCCCGACGAATAATCCCATGGCCTAAGCACACGAAAACGTTGTTTTTCGAAACGAGATTTGCCGTTCCGACGATTTTAGGTTGAGGACCCCCGTCGTTCAGAAAATATTTTAGCGGAAATGGGCTGTATACCTCTATATCTTAGAACGCGTCGTTCGCGATGATCTGCTGCAGGAGCAGATCGTGATCCGTTCCGAAGCGTGCATCGTTCACAAAACGCTACACGGGTTGCAGGACCGCTCTACGTACTACGTACCACGAAAGCTCCCGAAAGGGCTTCTATACAGGAGTAAAAAACGTGAACAATGTTGTTCGCTTGCTTGCACCTGTAGCTGTCTATCCACTTCTTGAACATGGTCCAGATGATGGTCTCGCTCGTAGGCCGGACGATGAGAGGCTCGTCCAGCTTCGCCTGATAAGATGCGTTGGCGTGGTCGGTGTGATTGAGAGTGACCTTGTACTGACGTGGTTGACATTGATGATGTAGTTGATATGTTGCATGCAAATTGTCCTAAAAAAAACAAAAACAAAAAAACTAGCGAAGTTAATTTAAAAAGCAATCATGACAACAATAATAGTAAAAACAAACGATAACAACAACACTTACAGTACCCGGCAAATTCCTAGTTATTACTGAGTCACAAATACTTGCAGCAATTAGTACTGCAAATAAGAGCAACAACCAGTGCGCGAAGCTAGAAATCCAGCTACGAATGCATCCGTCCTGTCTTTTGCGCAGCAGGGCAGGAAGCTATTGCACAAAAACGAAAGGTATATGTGTGAATCCCGGGCCCTTCCCGCGGGGAAAGCTGCGAGCTAAAGCTACAGCCATGCAGCAGCATTTAACGGCGAAGCGTACTACTGTTGTACAGCAGTACTTCACAATAAGCCGAAAGGACAATGAAGGTCTTGAAAGCTACCGCTGTACAAGCACGTAGCGAACAGCTCAAAGACCCTGACAGTCCCGTCAAAGCTCTTCCAGAGGAGTGAAAGATGAACAGTTAATTCCCTCGAAGCGTTCCAGTCCTTACGAACCACGGTTGATGGCTGGAGACAACCTAGCGAATGTCTACCGAAGGGCCCAGACAGCGACCGACCGCGCCAAACGAGTTCCTACTGCAGTTCTGTCTTTATATATACATTTCCATCACTCCATATTCCAATCAATCACTCTATACCACTCTTAAAAACCTACACACCCCGCAAAATGCGCGATCGAAGTACGTACCACACCAAGCTCGCAAATATCATATTGGATGAGTTTTGAGGAATTTTTATTTATTTTGCCTCACAGCTTCGGTTATCTTAATTTTCATATATTATATATATATTATATATATATTATATATATATATATATATATATATTATATATATATATATATATTATATACAAGGCGCTTCGCTCCGCGGGCGGCCTACGCCGCCCGCTACGCTCGCTCAGGAAGGAAAAAAGTACATCAAATTATGCGAAGCGAACTGAGGTCCGCGATTGACTTTAGTGTTTTCAACGATCGTAATTGCAAACCGGCGACTTGATAATGCCAAGAGTCCCGCCGCCATGCTTCAAGAAAAAACAGCTCCGACGTCAGCTTGGATGCCACATATACGCTTCGCGTCGCGGATGTCGTACGTACGTACATACACCCCAGGTAGGGTACTACTGCCTGTACTTATTTTCTTCTTTCGATATGCTCTACCTGGAATGTCTGTACTGTATGTACGAAGAAAGCGAAAGCACAGCACGGCACAGCAGCAAAAACAATGAAAATGAAACCGAAAACTCGGAAAGGAAAAAAAATCCCCGCCCCCTCTCGTGTAATGTTTTTCTGCCTGATTGGAACACCTTACACCCGGTCGAATGAAGAAGAGAAAAAATCGCACATAAGAGCTTCTCTCTCAGCTTCGTACGCCGCCCGCCCCTCTCGCGACCACCTCGCCACCGATTCGGTCCGGGTAAAGCTTATATCACTCTCTGCCACAATCAGCCCCGTCTCCCGCCCCGCGTGAAGCCCGGTGCTCACCGTGGACGTCGTTCGCCAGCTCGATAACGTTGGTGTTCAAACTGCACACCTCCCTCTTTCAACTTCAGCGTGGTCGCAAAAATAAGCACCGCTTGAATATTATCTTGCCCTGCCGAACGACCTTTATAAACTCGTACATACTCTATCAACAATCATAAATCGAAGCCAGACAAAGCCCGTTCATGCATCCCTCGTGCCTCGAGGCACACGCGACGCCTAGGCACGAAAGCGGCTACCGCGCTCCTTGCAACCCCCCCTCTACCCGCCAGCACCCGCTGACACCCGCGACGGTGCCGGGTCCTCCCGCGATGCCGTGCTCGGAGAACACGCACGCACACGAAACGAAAGAAGAAAAAAGGAAGACCGCGGACGGCCTACGCCGCCCGCTACGCTCGCTCTGGAAGGAAAAAAGTACATCAAATTATGCGAAGTGACAGAGGTCCACGATTGAGTTTAGGTCGTAATTGCAAACCGGCGACTTGATAATGCCAAGAGTCCCGCCGCCATGCTTCAGGAACAAACAGCTCCGATGCCAGCTCGAATGCCACATATGCGCTTCGCGTCGCGGATGTGGTACGTACGTACATACCCCAGGTAGGATACTGCTGTCTGTACTTATTTTCTTCTTTCGATATACTCTTATGTCTGTACTCGTACCAGGTATGTAGGAAGAAGGCGAAAGCACAGCACGGCACAGCAGCAAAAACAATGAAAATGAAACCGAAAACTCGGAAAGGAAAAAAAATCCCCGTCCCCTCTCGTGTAATAATTTTCTGCCTGATTGGAACACCTTACACCCGGTCAAAAAGAAGAAAATAAAAGAATCGCACATAAGAGCTTCTCTCTCAGCCTCGTACGCCGTCTGCCCCTCTCGCGACCACCTCGCTACCGATTCGGTCCGGGTAAAGCTTTTATCACTCTCTGCCACAATCAGCCCCGTCGCCCGCCTCGCGTGAAGCCCGGTGCTCACCGTGGCCGTCGTTCGCCAGCTCGATAACGTTGGTGTTCAAACTGCACACCTCCCTCTTGCAACTTCAGCGTGGTCGCAAAAATAAGCACCGCTTGAATAGTATCTTGCCCTCCTGAACGACCTTTATAAACTCGTACATACTCTATCAACAATCATAAATCGAAGCCAGACAAAGCCCGTTCATGCATCCCTCGTGTCTCGAGGCACACGCGACGCCTAGGCACGAAAGCGGCGACCGCGCTCATTGCAACCCCCCCTCTACCCGCCAGCACCCGCTGACACCCGCGACGGTGCCGGGTCCTCCCGCGATGTCGTGCTCGGAGAACACGCACGCACACGAAACGAAAGAAGAACAAAGGAAGAAAGGACCCAGAAAACAAAGAACTGCTGGAAAGATCCGGCAAGTAATGAAAGGAGGCGGTTTGGAAGTGGGAGCTCTGAGAGGCCAGGGATGCACCAACCGAGCACGCTCAGGGGTTGTGATCTAAGTATGTAGTTATATATATATATATTATATATATAATATATATATGCACACGAGCATTAGCCGGCGTTCCCGGTGGCTTAGTAGGTGGTCCGCGTGCCTACTGAGATTAATTTCGTGGGTTTATCTCTCACCGAGTGCATAGTCGGAACGACTTTTTTTCTTGCATAAAAATTGATTAGCGGAAAGCGCGAAAGCGTGAGTTAGCTATACATTCCATCAAAATCGACGAGCAGTGGGAATGCTGAACCCTGTGCCAGACAGAAAATGAAGGCACGTACCGGGGGGGAAGGGACGACACCTGTGACCACGGCTTGTCCAGAAGAAGACCGCTGAGGGTAAAACCTCCTACATCTTAAGCTGGAAAGCGAAAGCGATATATTGAAAAAAAAAACTTATCCAAGTGCATCAATCCAAACATCGACAAACCCATCGACCATCGATCAACGACCGACCTCTGGGTCCGGGATGAGCGTGCCGTCCGGCCCCTGGCAGAGGCGGTGGTGAGTCACCACGGCGCACTCTTTAGCGAACCCCTCCACGTGCTCCGCCTCCTTCGTTAGAAAACTCTGGGGGATCAGGAGGGGAAAGTAGGCATTGTCCACGTCGTATTCCTTGATCCGCTGAAAAGGTTGTGGTCAAGGTCAAAGGGGGTGGGACAGACACAGGGCGACGGCAACGGCGGAGGCGGAGGCGGGAGGGGGAGGGGGGGGATGTTGGTCAAATACAAATAAGAACAGAAGAGGGGGAAAATACGCCAAAAGTATGCAAGGGAGGGGACAAGGGGATGTTGGTCAAATGTGAACAAAAAAAAAAAAACATGAAAAAAACAGGAGGGATAGGCGCGAAAACGCACGGATCGATCCGAAACAAACGTGAGAGCTCATTTCCAATTTTCTGGGTTTATGGCACTGCCGTTCCTTCTTTGGCGAAATGAAAGAAAAGGCGGGTGTAATTAACATTTCCCATGGACGCGGTTGCAGTCCCTCGGTGAAGAGGGCACACGGAGCGAGTTCAAGGAGAGAATTCACATGAATTTCGCGCAATGAAAAACCAACGTCGAAGTCGGCAAGTCAAACAATACGGCAACATCAATAATAAAAAAAGGCCGCGGGATAAAAAACCCCTCTCTGCCGTGTGTACCTTGACCCTCCCGCTACCATGAATATTACTGTCGACGAAAACTCAACTTCTGTCCTCGACCCTTTCGCTACTATCAACACTATTATAGACGAGAACTCAACTTCTGAACCTGAAACAATATTTCCCTGCCAATACTATTTCTATAGGCGAATGCTGCAAAAAAAGCGTCCAACGCAAATCCCAAACTACAGCAGTTTTACTACTTCCCACTTGACTCTTGTTAGGTTAGTTCAAATATTTAATAATACTGGCATATACATACCAGTAGACTCCGTGCGTCTTTTCATGACCACGGGCTAGATTAATACCTTTTCGTGGTCACGGGCCAAATTACTGTAGTACCTTTTCATGACCACGGTCTAGATTAGTGTATTTTCGTGACTACGGCTGGATTAGTACCTTTTCGTGACCACGGGCTAGAGTAGTGCATTTTCGTGACCACCGGCTAGAGTAGTACCTTTTCGTGACCACGGGCTAGATCAGCACCTTTTCGCAACCACGGGCTGTCATGATATCAATATCGAACATCAAGCGAGAAAACCGCTCACTCCATTCTAGCGATAGCCGAAAGGGGGGAATGGGTTTGCACCTGGTGCACCGCAATCGACGAGACACTGCTTTTGAGCGCGCTCTTGTACCACCACCAACACCAACACCAACAAACACCAACACCAACAACAAACACCAACACCAACACCAACACCAACAACAAACACCAACACCAACACCAACACCAACACCAACACCACCACCACCACCAACAACAACAACAACAACAATTACGACAACATGAACACCATCACCACCACCACCACCATCACTACCACCACCACCATTTCCATCAAAATCAATACCGACTGAACAAGACGCGGGCTATTATGTTTGTACACAGTGATCGCAAGGCAAAGCAAAGCAAAGCAAAGCAAAGCAAAGCAATGCTGAGGGGCGGCGGCGGCAAAGGTACAGTTCCCCTGATAGGGGGGGGGGGGGGGGGGGCGTTGCGCCACGCCTCACCTTGTCAATGTCGTCCCTGAAAAAATCCCAAATGGCCATACCCCAGGGCTTGATTACCATGCAGCCCTGCCGAAAACCATCACACGCAGAGCAAAAATAATCAAATCAACACGTGTGATGCGTATGCGCAGCAGGTACGTGATTAGTTTGTTTCGGCGAAAATAAACGAACGAACTGTTTTTGGGGGAGCGACTATTCATAGATAAAAGCGAGCGAGGGACGGCTGACCATTGAAGGCTCGAGCAATGACATCGATACATGAAAAAGTACAATAAACGAAGCTGTGAGATCGAAAAATTCCTCAACACTCATCTCCACTTGCTAAATTCTTAGCATGGTCCGGGCTCAAAATATTATGATATAAAGTGAGGTACAGTAAGTCCTACGTTAACTTCAGTATCACAAAAATGATTTTCTTACGTACATACCAGGTATATATACTGCTGTGCAAAAATCGACTGTGCAAGAACAAACAAATAAACAAACAAACAGACCAGTCAAACACAATAAGATGAGACGAAATGAAAAAAAAAACGAAAAAAACACGAACAAGAAACGAGAAACGAGAAACGAAAAAACGAAACGCAGAAACTAAAAAAACTGCGGCGAACCTTGACGGGGCTATTCTCCGTCATTTCCGACGCCGCGATGACGTCCAGGTACCACTGACTGAAGTTTTCCGACCTCGGCGTGATTCGTCGAGACGTCTGGTCGGTGGGTTCCCCTTCCTGGTGGCGGGGAAAAAACAACGGGGGCGGGCGGGCGGGGGGGGGGGGGGGGGCTCATTTGCTGCTGGCCTTAGTCATCTGAACATTGACCATGCATCCCTCTCGAGACGGGGGGGGTACTGATTTGACGCTTGCTCTAGTCGTCATAGCATTGACCACGAATTCCTTTCGAGACGGAGCGCCGATCCTACTGCAAATAGGAGAGGGGGCATCGGGGTCTGTAAAATCAGACCGAACAGGCGAACTCGTTCGTCGAGAAATACATGTGTGTCGTGGTCGGTTTGCGTGCGTGCTGATCGTAAAAAGTGGGCAGGCGTTTCGCTTTAACGATGACCCACTCAAAAGACGCCTATACCATCGTCGTGCTTTGTTATTACGGGGGGGCCATAGTAAATAAGACCAAATATTGTCAGTGAAAATAGATAAATCTACTGTTTTTTGTGTGATTTACTACAGTCCCCCGAATTAGTACAATCACGTACAACCCCGAACGGAGGCTAGAGAGAGAGCAGCGAGGGAATACGCGAGAGGACAAGCGGGAGAGCTAGCGGGAGAACATGAAAGCAAGAGAAAAAACAGGCAAGCAAGCGAAAAGCACGCGAGCAAAGCACGTTCTCCATCGGAGAAAACGCTGCTGCTGTCAAAGTGAGCTACGTGCTACTAATAAGTACTCAGCCAAAAGAATGTGTACCATAACGCCTGATTCTCTCTACATCAACACACTGCAGAATATATCACATCGGTTTCCGATCCCTACTAAAATCTTCCGATATCCCGGGGAACTCCCCGAGAAAACTCTGTCTCTTGATAATATCTGATTTTTCTGCCGGCCGAACCTCAAGCTACATGCAAAAAAAACTACTTTCATCGAAAAAAACAATAACCCTTTCACCACAACGCAAAGAAGAGCAACCCCGACTCTGCGCAAAAAAGACCGACCCACCAAGTACTCCCGAGTATTATTCAACATTTTTACTATTCATAAAACGCAACAAAAAACTCTCACCTCCCACCCTGACTCCAAGAACTTTCTTCCCGAACCGTGGGTGCGGGCTTTCAACGGCCTTCGTACTTATATACCAACAATAGGTAACCCTTAACCCTCTTAGAACCGCAGTCCCGTTTTGGGGACAAACCACTCAAATTTCAAGTAGTTTGTCCCCAAAACGGGACTGCGGTCCTAAAGGGGTTTAACAGTTTTCTTCCTGAGCCGTGGGTGCGGGTTTTCAATGGACTTGGTGGTTATCTACCAACAATAGTTAACCCTTCTACTATTACAGCAACACTGAAATGTATGTGTAGAAACTTCTGTTAAATAACATCTGGTCTAAAATATAAGGAGCGTCCACACAAAAACACGAAGACAAAACGGTCCTCAACTGACAGACACCAAGAGCGGTATCTAACTCCCAAGTTCAAGGGGTCGTTCCCCCCGACACGGAGGTGCGGTCCCATACATACAGGAGTAAACAAAGCAGCGTATATCGATCGAACCTTCTGACCCTCCTTGTTGCCTTCTTCGGGGCTCGTCCTCGCCTTCGTCTTCTTAGGCGGGTCGAACGGTGCCCCCGTGGCCCGCTCAAAGTCCGCCTTCAGAGCGACCAACTCCGCGATCACCGGTGCAAGCGCCGCCTTCTCCGCCCCCCCCGCTTTCAGGCTGTGGTGCGTGGCAAGGACAACCAGGCGTTTCAAGAACGGGAGGGGTACGATGAAGGGCGGGGGGGGGGGGGCGTACTCATTTGTTGCTTGCCTTAGTAGAAGGGGGGGAGTGGGCAGAGGTTTATTCCAGGCGTTTGACCCAGGGAGGCGGGGGAGAGGGGACGGGCGGAGGGTTGTGCTCGATATCATGCATGGCCGCAGGGGGCAAATAATGAACTCACTCCCTTGCAGATACCGGAACAGGGACGGAAAACGGAGTACCTACCTGTCGGGTTGGAGGCGATATGTAACCCCCGGAACGAAATTGTACCTTGTAAATACGTAATAGTAATCGGTACTCTCAACGCCTGCTAGGGTCTGCAGAACCAAGGTGCAACCGTGTGTTTTTTCTGCTGGCTCAGGCCTCCTTGCTGGTTCCTACTGCTCGATCTGCGATATTTCCCCCATTGACAATGGCTTGGATGGAACTCGATAGTTGCGCTTTGCTGTCCCTCGAGGTGCGCGTCTAGTGCAAGCTTCCACACGTCGGACAGATCATGTACAGATGTATCATGTGCAGATACCAGGTATATGATTTACAGATAGATCATCTACGGATAGATCATCTACAGATAGATAATCGATAGATGCATCATTTACAGATAGATCATCTACATGTATACCCTCTACAGGTAGATCAGATAGATCATCTACAGCTCCTAACCCGCCGTTATGAGATGCTGTGCAGGATCTGTATAGTACAGATCCAACCCAGGGAACAAGTCCTCGATCATGCAGATTTAAACGGCTCCCCACCCGGCAACACGAGCTAGATCATACAGATCAGGAAGATACCTGCCCCGAAAGATCTAGATCGTTGAGTGTGAATGATCTATAGATGATCCGTGGATGATCTATCTGATCTATGCGCACGCTTTTGCGAGCGCTGACTCGGCTACTTGCTGTGCTCCTTACGCACAAGCAGTGATGGATCGCAAGAACGAAACACAAGCCACCGGAAAGCATCACTTCGCCTCCGTCGCGGAAGACCAACGTGTTTATCTCAGCCGCAGTAGGTAGATAGAGAGATACTCGAGAAAATACGGGGGGGGGGGGGGGGGGGGGGGGGGACGGTAATGGAGAAGGAATTCGGACAAAAACGAAAAATAAATTAACTCCCAGGTAGACGAAAGGAATGGAGAAGAAGGAAAATGCGTAAGAAGGCTCTTCCAAAAGAAGAGGGGAAAGGGCTCGCCGGCGAGAAATAGAAGAAGACGTCGTTCGAATGGGAGCTCTGAGAGGCCGGAGGGTGGCAACGGAGCCCGCCAGGGAAGAAAGACAAAGTAAAAACTACGTGTATTAATACCTGGTGCTGCTGTAGGGCGTTGCTGTTCTGTTGCGCGTTGAAAATCGTGACGCGATGCTTCGCCGATTTTCACGTCGGGGCCGCTCATTGGTGTCGGCTCGAACCGACGGGGCATACTCTCATTTTTTCCTTTCTTTTTCCTTATCTTCTTTTTTATGTTCCCTCGTCCGTGTTTTTCCTTTTTTTGTTTTCCTCTTTTTTTTTTTTCCGAGTGTACATAGAATACCATGGAAATGTTTCTGGTGTTATTCGCTTGCAAATCATGATACGGGATGGTACACCACAGCTCGTTAATAATATTAACCCCTTTATTAGAACCGCAGTCCCGTTTTGGGGACAAACCAGTCAAATTTCAAGTAGTTTGTCCCCAAAACGGGACTGCGGTTCTAAAGGGGTTAATAGTACCGTTTCCCTTACAGACTGGTATGATACTACCGTGCGCACTATTTCGTACTGGGTTTGTTCTCTCCCACCGAGATGCATTTTTGTTACGGCCTGTTTCGTTACCACAGGCAGAATTTCAGGGAAGCGAGCTGATATATGAACATCATCATTATCATTGCGGCATACTGGTACGGCATGCCTGGTACAGCAGTAACGGGAAGGCTTGCTCTGCCTTCAACAGGGACGGATTGACAGAGAAGGCTCGATCTGTGAGCGCATGCAAGCTCATATTCTACAGTAGTGCAGTGACGTGCGAACTGCGGTGCTCGGACAGGACAACGCCGCGCCCGCGCAGCCCTGGGGAGAGAAAGCAGCACCGGGATGTGAAGAGTGAATTTCATATCGTAACATCGTACGATGCCAACATGAAAACACTGCAGAGTGGCGTACCAGTGACCAGCGCGATAGCCTCACTTGCAGATATCTCACTCTCTGAGCGTGCTCGGTTGGTACATCCCTGGCATCTCAGAGCTCCCACTTGGATACCGCCTCCTACTACTTGCGCGCGAGAGCCTTTTTCCCTTTCTTCTTCTTTTTCTTTGTTTTGTGTGCGTGCACGGCACCGTGGGCGAGCCCGGCGCCGTCGCGGGTGTCAGCGGGTGTTGCCTGGTAGAGGGGAGGTTGGACGGAGAGCGGTCGCCGTTTTCGTGCCCAAGCGTCGCGTGTGCTTCGAGACACGAGGGAAGCATGAATGGGCTCTGTCTGGCCTCCTGGTGTAGGGTCGGTTATATTATGTGCGAGTCTATAAGGGTCGTTTTGGTCTGCAAAATAATATTCAAGCGGTGGTTATTCTTGCGACCAAGCTGAATTTCACAGAGAGAGCTCCGCAGTCTGAGCACCAAAATTGTCGAGCTGGCAAACGAGGGCCGCGGTGACCACCGGGCTTCACGCGAGGCGGGCGACGGGGCTCACTGTGGCAGAGAGGGAGGAATTTTTTACCCGGACCGAACCGGTGGCGAGGTGGTCGCGAGAGGGGCGGGCGGCGTGCGAGGCTGAGAGAGAATCTCTGTTGTTCGATTATTTATTTTCTTGACCGGTGCAAGCTGTTCCAATCTGGCAGAACATAGTTACCTGGTACATGACAGGGGACGGGGATGACTTTTTTTCCCTGTTATTTTCGTTTTCATTTAGAAAAGTTCGTTGTTTTCAAGGGAGCTGCTGCTGTGCCGTGCTGTGCTGTGCTTTTTCTTCCTTCGTACATATCCACAGGATAAAATAAGTACGGTACGTATGTACGTACGTATCATACGGTATGCGGCGTTCGGGTTTTCCTGGATGGAGCATGGAGCTCTTGGCGTTTGCAAGTCGTCTGTTTGCACCTAACTGTTTGGACCGTCTGTTCCGTTCCATTCTTCTTCCTCGTTAGCGAGCGTATAGCGGGCGAGCTCACCTACCGCTCAACCGCTCCTGGGGGCGGGCTCGGTCCTCGATCGCTCGTACTACATCTCGCACAGCACAGACTTGCCTACGGTCGTAGGGCTGGTCGTTGTCACCACGACGACCACCCTCTCTGTGGCCACTGTGCTATCGACCCTTTCGTGAAAACTCGGGAACCTCCCTCCCCTCTCGGCACACGGGTGGGTTGCAAGCCCACGGGGGTGACGCAGAAGGTGGTGGTCTAAAGCCCGCTCGACAAGTTCTGTCGTTGATGTGAAAATGCCAGAAACAAGAACACAAACACAAACACACAAAAACAATAAAAGCACGAGACACACTATTACGGGGGACCATAGTTACCAGGACCAAATATTGCTAGTAAAAATGGTTAAATATATAGGTTTTTATGTATACCCCAAGTCCTGTTAACTATGCCCCCCCGTAATAGTAGTCATAGCATACCAGGAATCATATAGAGAAATGAAAGGGAAGGTCACCCCTGATAAGTCGGTGACCCTCAAGTTGGTGCCAAGCACAGGCGGCCGCGTCACCGCCTGAGTCTGGTAGCACTATAAGGTTGCCCTCGTTCGCGACAGTAGGTCGACCAGCTACTTACGGGGGCGCTACCGGTATCAATCCACCCCGCTCTTGCTACCGAGCGACGCCGGCAGTGCTTTGCGCGTCGGCAGACAGTATGGTCGCTTGCAGCACCATCAAAAGATTGCGTAACTGGCATAGCCGCGAGGACCAGCATTGTGGTGCATCATTCCTGATTTATTTAGTGTCGGGAGGAAGCAACAGTGATCGGGGTACAACGCCAGATTTGGTACGGCACTTTAGTGTGAAAAATACTGCACATCATGTCCATTTCAGCGTGGTTTAGTGCAGGTATACTATTACGGGGGGCCATAGTTAATAGGACCTTTCGAATACATAAAAACCTATATATTTAACCCTTTTTACTAACAGTATTTGGTCCTATTAACCCCTATAGAACCGCAGTCCCGTTTTGGGGACAAACTACTTGAAATTTGAGTGGTTTGCCCCCAAAACGGAACTGCGGTTCTAAAATGGTTAACTATGGTCCCCCGTAATAACACCCATACCACACATTTTTGCACCCTACGATACAGGGAGTGTGGATCTGGAAGTCGCGGCTATGGAGCTGAGGGTAGCACACGAAACAAACCTTTCATCTGAGACGTCCAGCTTATGATTGCAATACAACATCGTTTTAGGCGCAGCACTGACCCGCTACAGATGTATCAACTCGATCGTCGAGTATCGGTGTTCGTTGAGTACCGGCGCGCGCGCTTCATTGCTACGTGACACAACCGCGAGGCCCACGGTCTCCATCTCTCTCTCTCGTTATCTCCCCCTTCCTCTCTCTACGGCGCAGAATTCGGAATCAATACGGCAGCACGTACCACCTGCACACTGGCCTTGGTTGTCGTCGGAGCAAAGGGGGAGAGGGGGGGCTCCCTCACGGGAGGCATCAAACCCCCTAGCCAACAGTTTGCTCGAAATTTCGGGGCTCTGCGTTATTTCGGCGAGGGGTGCTCGGAGGATTAGCGGAGGGGGTTCCCTCACGGGATGCACCAAACCTCCTAGCCAACAGTTTGCTCGAACTTTCGGGGCCATGCGTTATTTTGGCGAGGGCTCCCTCACCCCCTGGCCGACGGTTTGTTCAAGCTCTCGGGCCACGAGTTATTTTGGCGAGAGGGTGGTTGGAGGATTTTTCGGATTTGGGGAGGACAGACGCCGAGGGAGGAACCTGTGATGTTTTTTTCCGGAGTGGTTTGTGGATGTTTTTGCTTGGTGTTATTTACAAGGGGTATCGCTTGGTAGATCATGCTGGTTTGCATTTCCTGTTTGTTTTTCGTATTTTTGAGTGAAAGTGGGATGCGTTTCCCGGCATGAGGACATACGTTTGGGGGGTTCGATGTGGTACGCCCCCTGCGTAGTTTTTAGGACGTTTGTATTGGGTGTTCTTGTGATGTTGTTGATGACGTGGGGACGGCAGACGCTGGGGAGGGGGCCCTCTCGTACATAGGTACTGGTTCTTAGATGTCCGTCCTTCTCGTGCGTTTGAGATGTTTTCCTCGCGTGGTTCGTATGTGTATTTTGTACCAGGTATGGTTGGGGGTGTTATGGTATGCCTCCCTGTGCTTTTTGATCCTAGCATTGAGTTTCTTGGCTCAATTTTCATTTGTTGATTAGCATGACAAAGGGGATATTTTCCATGATCTGCAGTTATTTCTCATGAGGATTGCAGTGTTGGTTGTTTTTTATGGTGGTTATTATTTTCGTGGTGGCTTGGTTGTATGGTTTGGTTTTCGGGAAGTTTCGAGGTGAAAATACAGGCGCCACCCTCGCGGACGGGCGAAATTCCGGGCGCCACGTGTTGATTATTTATGATGGTGTTGATTAGGAGAGTGATGGTGTTGACTAAGAGAGTGGCATCCTCTGTTATTTCCGCGATGGCTGCCCTCGGGCGTGGGGAGGATGAAGTGTTGACTATTTTTTATGGTGTTGATTAGGATCTAGCATCCTCTGCTTGCAGTGTTGCTTATTCATGGTGGTGTTGATTAGGAGAGTGGTATCCTCTGCTTGCAGTGTTAATTATTGATGATAGTGTTGATGATTCAATATGGTGTCGATTAGGAGAGCGGCATCCTCTGTTATTTTCGCGATGGTTTGGGTTTCGGGAAAGATCGACGGGGAATCCCGGGCGCCATCTTTGTGGACGGGCGTGTGTGTGTCGTTCACATCAAACCGTTATTTCTACCCGTCGATATCCAGCACAACCAGTGTCCGTGCCGATCCTTCAATCCTAGAAGAGATACAAGTTATGTGGTGGGGAGGATTGAAGTGGTGGCTATTTTTGGGGGTGGTGATTAGGAAAGTGACATCCTCTGTCATTTTAGGGTTGATTGTTTTTGATAGGATTGCAGCGCCGATTTTTTTCATGAGGGGGATTAGGAAACTGGTATCCTCTGTCGGTTTAGGGTTGATTATGTTCTATGGTGTTCAGGAAAGAGGCATCGTATGTCATTTTCGCGATTGATTCGGCTTTCGGGACTTTCCAGGCCCCGGCGCAAGGGGGCGATCTATGTAGTTGTTGATGTTAGACCACTGGCGTTTCAGGAGTCGACAGGGTGTAATGTCGTGGTTGACGGGTGGAAGGGGTTGTAAGGGGTTCGTGCGCAGTCATTGCACGATGGCGGGAGCCCCCTGCTCGCGGTCGCGACCGGGGAGGTTTCGTAGAGAAGGCTCGCGGCTAACGACCAGGAAGGTCCCACCTTGTTAAGGGGGGCATCCTGTGCCCGTTTACCGCGCTGGTGAGTAAGGCGGCGCATGAGTGTGCGTGCCGGAGAGGGCTTTTCCTAACGGAAAAGGCCGGGTTTCCCCTCTTCAGTTTGGTTAGCTTAAGAGTATTTCGGATCCACCGTCTACGATGTCGCGTGATTGGCCTTTCCAGGTCTAATCAGCTGGGGAGGATGTTACGACGGTATTGCAAGGATCCGAGGGGTTTCCAGAGAAGGGCACGGCGTAACGATCAAAGGGGACAATGCGAATTGAACCCGGAGAATAACGCCTGCCCATAGAGACGGAGTCTAGTGATTCGGGCCCACAACACCTGTAGCTCACGTGGTTCGTTCTGTTACCCTCGGTGCTATACTACGCAAGAAGCGTACCGGGCAGAACAACCACGCTAGACGATGGCTCACCAGCAAGGACAACAGGCTGCTTGGTACAACGGTCAGTCTCTGCCTGAACTCAGCGAGAGCGTGAACGTGCCTTGTTGGCAGGTCCGGTGCATGGCACGGACTGCCCCTCTGGAAATAATACGAACAACGGTGTTTAGTGTACATGATCTTGTTACTGGGCCAACGGAGTCTCATCATGTGTGGTGTACATGCAAGCAACACTACTGCACATCCAGGTTCGATACACGTATATACAGCCCGACTCTCTGACAGAGCCGCCCGCTACGCGAAGCGCTTGGACGACATACGAGCTACTCGGACTCGCTGCACGACGGCCTACGACTCGTTGAAAACTTCTGCCTTCAGTTTCTCGGCCGCTCTCAGCGTTGGCAATCCTCGGCGCTGACATTGGCCAGCACGCACCAGGGGTGGTGAGGTGGGTTTGGGTTGTATGGGTTTGAAAAGTCGTTATCATAGAGTACAGGAGTAGTCGTACATGAAGAATAACGTGCAGCAGTACCCTGGTACGTACGTGCGAGCATTACTTTGCTTCCTGCACGTGTACTCGTTCATCGACAGAGAGGTGACGGCGCATATGGCTGTGAGTGCCAACGAACAATGACCACTGGCCATCTTGCAACATGGACTTCCGCAACCAACACAAAAGGTGTATGAGCGGCGGACTTCCACAGCAGAGATGGGGTTCGTATCGAGCATCCATTGCAGTCGAGGCCAACGCCGTCATGACACAACCACCTGGCGAAAGGCATTCCACGGGCAAGAGTGTGTGATGCAGTTGAGAGCTCCAGACAGAGGTGGGCCTGCTGTGTCTTGCGTTGGTCTTGGGGTCTCTTACCTGCGAATTTCATCTCCCTTGGCCTTGATGTTAGCCGTCAGAGCCTCCACGGCATCCTGCGTCGCGGGTGACGAACTCATCTGCAAACCGACACGTGCACTACGTGCTCTCCCCGACTCCCTTCTGCTGGAAGCCCTGAGTAGAAGTCGCCTACTGCTGGCACCGAACGTGCTGCTCTGAGCAACGAAGTGCCTCGCTCTTCCGCTGCCGAGTAACACGGTGTTTGACGAGAAACTCGGAACAAACGCAGCCACGCGGCAGGCCGTCGAAAGGGCCGCCATCGTCGCTAACGCGGCACTCGCCGGTGGGAGAGTGCGTCGCATGTATGATGTGCGACGAAAGACACCTTGTGCGGTGGTGCGGTGGTGGGATTTTGGACACAAACGGGGAGCCCTCTAAACGCACGCCTCAATATCTTATGAGGACCTTTTTCAAATTTAAATTTTGATTTCTCCTACAGAAAAGTGCACGCCACAGCGTGACAGCAGATTCGAGAAGCCCATTACGTAGCGGCAGGGCTGGGCCCGCCTCCGTTCTGATATCTGCCATGCCACGCCATCGAAAACATAGGACACGGGTATGACCCGTTCAGAATGAGAGTACTAAGCGGCTTGTATCCCGTACGAGTAGATGCCTTCAAGAGGGTGGAGGCCTACGTTCTACTGCTGTAGATCATCCGTAGATCATGAGGGGGTCCGCGGACCAACGCCCAGATGGGTAGGGTGACTCGTGTACTGAGTCAAGCTGGGGAGACTACTGAGAGATTTTAGTGGGTTCAAATCCCACACTACCTGAGTCGGGGGAGATAATAGCTAGACTCAGGTGCCTACATCCTCGGAGTAAACCACACTTTAATGAAGGTCAGAGACAGGCCCGACCAAGGTGGAAGGAACGAACCGGGTTCGAACCGGTACACGAAAACTCGAGAAATATGGTGTGGACAGCGGTTTCCTCTCGCTCTCCGGGGCGCAAAAGAAACAAATCATGAGAGGGGCGTACAGAGGAGTCCGGCGACGGCCACAGGACAGGCGGCTGCTGCTGCTGCTGCTGGTGTTGCGGTAGGATCCTCGTTAGTACGTACCTGGTTGTAACTACCAATGATAGGCTTATGGCGTTGTCTATTGATACGCGAGAGACCAGCAGCCAAGAGGCTCTACTGGAAATGATCCGTCGGGTGTAAAGGGTGCATACCACAAGTATACAGAATAGAGGTGCCTTGACGGAGTAGTGGCGCCGGACTACAGTAGTTACGTCGTACTCGTACAGTTACAGCAGTTTTTCGCCGATCGCAAAGGGCTTTTGACGCCATCGGTATCGCTCGAAGAAAAAAACGTCGGCTTGGGGGGGGGGGGGGGGGGGGAGTTCTTCGCGCCCCCTTCCGGGGGGTGGAGGGGTGGAGGGGGTGCGTTCCCTCGCGCCCGTACTAGGGAGGGGAGGGGCATCGCGCCCATCTCACCGTGATGCCGTGCTCGTTTGCAAGAATTCCACAGGAAGCGAAAAGTATCTACTGTACCTCAGTAACTGAGCTGAGCGCGAAACAAGGGAGTAAACATGCTTTCACGGCTATCATACCGCAAGAGTATTACAAGGATGTGTGCTGGAGGTCACCATTGATAGGACAGTCTTTCGACGCTCAAGTAGTAATAATGATATATACTCTGGCGCCCCTGCCGGCAGCGAGAGCTAACAGGTATACCCTTACGAGCAAATCATGTGCCAGGCCGTGACAGTTTCATTGCCGGCGGCACGAGCGCTTCATTATTTATCTCAACACAGCAAAAATACCCGCCCATTGAGGTTGCGCGAAGCCAGCGCGCGTCCACAAAACAGCCAGCAGCGCCGCAACATTCCCACCATTGTTCAAGAGCCTTTCATGCAGTCAACGTGATCGTTGTCACAGCCAACCCCTCCCATCCCCCCCCCCCCCCACGTAAGCCAACCATAAATAATAGCTCGAGAGAGGCATTCGTATCTTCCGTTACAGGAAGGTAATATAGTAGTGCTATCTACCCTCGAGCTGCGAGGCTGCTGCAACGCAATTCTCTACCGTGCCAGTTGCAGCGGAAAAAAAAACACTCACAAAAATGTAAATGCGCGTCTCCAACCCACTTCACCGCGCGTGTTGAACACTCAATCGGAGGACACGCAACCGTCGGACCACCCCCCCCCCCCCCCCCCCTCCCCTCCCTGCCAGCAACCAACTCCTACAGGAAACATGTACAACAAGTCGTGTCATGCAAGAGAGAAAGGCCCGCCACGGATGTCAGACGGAATTCTCCCCCCCCTGCCAAAACGCCTGCCTCCTCGACATTACTGCTGCTGCGTGGTT
Organism: Nereocystis luetkeana; assembly: GCA_031213475.1. Classification (NCBI taxonomy): domain Eukaryota; class Phaeophyceae; order Laminariales; family Laminariaceae; genus Nereocystis; species Nereocystis luetkeana. The sequence continues at coordinate 432,382 of JARUPZ010000031.1, read as the reverse complement.
TAGCGCTGGGCCTGTTGCTGAAAGTACTTGAACAAAAACTCCTTTATCCATGCCTTGCCGTGTGGTGTGTACAGCCCTGTGTCGTCGTCGAGCCTGCCAGGGAAAATATGGCCGCCGTCGAAGGCAAGGCAGTTATCCAAAACGCACCCGCGGGGAAGGGGGAGGGGGGCTTGTCAAGCTCTGCAGCAAAAAATGTCGCCATGAAAACGCCGACGAGCTCTGTGTTGAAAAGGCTCACGCGAACAGTTACCAGGTACAAGACACTGTACTCCACCCGGAGAAATGTGTTTTTCTTTGCGCGGTACCCGACACGATGGGCACGATCGCTGATATTACATGCGGGTGCTTTGGAAACATCCGTATCATGATTACAGCACCATCCCCGGTAAGGTTTTGGCGTGCTGGACACCATCCTTCTATGTACCACTACAGTAGGCGAGTACTATATACTCTTAACTTGTCACCACAAGGACAGGGTTAGATTATCCTTCACCCCACCTGAAAAAAAACGCAGACAGGAAAATCATAGGCACCTTGTTTTACAGCAGTAGTATGGACAGATAGTGGCATGCCCACGGGCTGCAAGACCAATGGCTGGCGTGTACTCACTTGAAAACGGATAGTCGTATTGCACCAATCGTCCCAGGACAAAACAAAACGTTTCAACAAGCAGAAGAAAAGCACATGGTCGTATACGCTAGAGAAAGGGCAACAAGCCGAGTTAACGCAGTCCGGAGTCACTCACACAAGAGCGCTCAGGTCCCCAAGCTCATCGATGAAGCCGTAGAGGTCGGTGATGTCGTAGGTGATGTGCACCTGATGCGGGTTGACCTCTTTCAACCGAGCCTCGTACATCTTTGTCACGCCTGCGAGGTCCGTTCACGGACAGACAGCAATCACCATCGTCGGCGTCAGGGGCCATCACGATCAGTATCAGTGCCGCAATATCACACGGGTGACAATATAACACACCCCCTGGCCCTAATTTCGGAGTCGATTTTCTCCCAAACATGCCTTAACCCCTTTGGGACTCTAGGACTGCAGTCCCGTTTTGGGGACAAAGTCCTTAATTTTTATAGTGGGTTGCCCCCAAAACGGGGACTGCAGTACAAAAAGGGTTAAGGGCCTATTAGGGCACACACGACGAAAATGGTGGCTTTTTTGGAACGATCGCGACGAGATATTTTCGCAGAACGCCTCGCACGGTATTTACTCTCTCCCCATTGTCGACAAAATCAGGTTGGAAATTCGTCCGAGGGGGTGTGCTATTTCATCACCCGTGTGATACGGCACCCTTGCGTAGCATACGGTACATCAGTGAGTGCTGCCACAGTTAGGGTATGTGAATAAGGCATGCCTTGGCTGGATCTCACCGCTACAGATACTGTTGACAGTGGGGCGGCAAAATTTAAGCCAAACAAACGGATTTAGTTTTTGTCAACAAAACGTCGCGCGTCGCGCCAGATGCAACAACGCGGAACTCCGCAAAATATTACTAAACGCAACTAATTGTAATTCATACCAAGCCAACTGATAACTAGTCGGCGACTTGCAGTCAGGCAATTCACAGTCCCGCAAAATTACCGAACGCAAGTAACCCTTAACACCTAGCCAACAAATAATTTGTCGGCGACTTACAGTCAGCCAACTCACAGCCCCGTAAAATACCGGACGCAGCTAATTGTAAATACCTAGCCAACTAGAAATAACTAGTCGCCGACTTGTAGTTAGCCAACTCGCAGCCCCGTAAATTGCCCCACGCAAATCTAATACCTGTAAGGCCGTTTCCTATGCGGTTCGATTTTCGAGCTTCAGATTTTGACCCAATCGCATTTTCAGATGTGAAGTTGGCAAATCGAAACAGTCTTCCTATATATGCGGAAAAATCAGATATATTGTGTGTGTGTAGAGATTCGAGCAAACGCCGAGACCAACTGCTGTTTTTGTGGTTTGGCGCCGCGAAGAGACGCACTGGGTGTGCTGCCCTGCGCGTAGGACCCAAGCGTGCGAGCCAAGGCTGACTGCCTCTGGTCTGGCGGCAAAGAGAGGTGGCGAGTGCGCTAGAGCGAACCTGTCTTGGTATTTTGTGTTCCATTTTGTGACTGACTGCTGCTGCTGTACAGCAGTGTAGTCTACGAGTACACTCGTACGTATCCACGGAGAGGTGCGTGCCGAGTGCGCTTTTCTCGGTCTCTAGGCCCGAGCCTGCGCCAGGCGGCTGCAGTCTGGCTACGGAGGGACGGGCCGCCCGCCGCCCCAGCATCGGGCGCGAAGCAACGTCGCTATACCGCTCTGTCACCATCCAACTCATCGATCGTTCTGCTGCTGCTGTTTGCAGTCATCGATAACATCTTGAATTTAGAGAGCATGCCATTTCTCGATCTGAAAAACTGATGACCCAGGTCGTCGGATTTTGGGCCAAAATCCGACGACTTGGGTTATCGGATTCTCAAATCGAAAAAAAATCGGTCGGATTTTGCATATTTGGACTGCATAAGCAGGGTCATTTGTTTTTGAGATCGAAAAACAAAAATCTGAAGCTCGAGATCGAACCGCATAGGAAACATCCTAATACCTAGCCAACCAATAACTACTTGGCGATTTATAGTCAGCCAACCCACAGCCCGCACATTACCCAAATCAACTAACTGCAGTACCTTCAGTAGGCAACTAATTACTAATCGTTGACTTAAAGTCAGCCCACTCACAGCCCCGTAAATTACCGAAAGCAGCTACAGTGACCGTAAATACCTAGCCAATTAGTAACAAGTAGTCAGAGACTTAATGTTAGCCAACTCAAAGCCCCGCAAAATTAACTCATGCAACTAAATGCAATACCTAGCCAACTAATAACTAGTCGGCGAATAGTCGTCAGTCCACCAACAGCCCCGTACGGGATTCAAGTCACTGTCATACCTACGTGGCCAACTAGCAACTATGTAATAGTTGGCGATTTGTAGTCAGCCAACTCACAGCCCCGCAAAATCCCGAACGCAGCGAACTGAACTATCTAACCAACTAATTACAAGACGGCGACTTATAGTCGGGCAATCCGCAGCTCTAGCTACGGTGGAGGAAGGACAATTATTTTTGCTCAGGCTCATAATAGGAGGAGCTCTACTGTATAGTTGCTTTCTAGCTGTGGAGGGGAATAAGACCTCGACGGTAAGAACTTTGCAAAGCGATTGTAAGGTTATCGGGCAGGCGTTTCTCACGAGGAAAAGGGGGGAGAGGGGGAGAAAGAGAAATGTACTGCATGTAAAATTACGTACCGTACAGATGTAGAAACATGCTGTGCACGCTCTCACAGAAGTATACAGCGATACAAGATTTCCTTTCGAAATGGTACGTTACGATTAGACGAAAGACAACATATTATGAAGGTGCCATCAGGTATAACTTCGAAATGCAGCAGGTGGCATGAAAATGTCCAAGCCCACCTGTACACGGAAAGGTACGGTTCTCAAGTCTGATGGTTTAGTTCTCAGAGGGTAACCCAAGTGACAGCCACGAATACTTCACTTATATATACTACTTCGAAGTCCCAGGTATGTATGTACCAGACATATTGTACGTACAATAGCGAGGAGGCGTACCGTACTTGCTTGCGCCCCGAAGCGGTGCCACAAGAATAGTAAAAACAAGTGAAACGAAACTGAAAAAAAACTTTGTATTTTTTTTCGCGAGAGAGAAACAATGGTTTGATATATTTTCGAAAGAGCACATAAAACTGACTTTCTTATGGGGCTGTTTCTTATAATATAGGGCATACTTTATCACGAGAGGGCCGGCAGTATAGCCCCCCCGCAAAGCGAAAGAGAGTAGAATTACATTCGCATTGTATATAGGAAAATGTGAAATGTAAAAGGAGGAGCGGGGTGTTTTGAAGGAGATGATAAAAACAGACGATTGTGACATGGAGAAGTTGAGCACACTTGATAAATGGGGAGAAAACGATCGCTACTCTACAAGATAAGATAATGGCCACAAAAGGCAAAACAGGAAGGGGATAAGGTGGACATTTTTTTCTAATGTCTCATATTAGAAAAAACGCAATGAGCGCCCAAAAGTTGGAGGTGTGTCTACCATTAATAGGAGTAGGTAGGAACGGTGCTACGTCTCGAAAGGGATGCATGCTCAATGGACAAACGATTGCGTAAGGTAAGCAACCAATGGTGTACGCCCCCTCTTCCCCCCCCCCCTCCCCCCATGAAGAAGGCGTTCTTTCCGCTGACCAACCAATATTCAAGAAGAACACCCCGGCCCTCAGCGGTGCCCACTCCTCGGAGCTACCGTAAGTACTCACGTTCCATTGCTTGGCTTGTGGACGGGAGGTCGTAATAAGTCCTGGAGTTTGGGGTGTCGCGTTGGACCAACAGAATCGTGTGGAACCCCTGCCAATGGCGTACAATTTGGTCAAATAAGAAAAGGAGGCGTGGGAGGGCGGGGGTGAGTGGCGTTGGGCAGGGAGCGGGGGATGATAAGAAGTACCCTGGGGGAACTGCACGTAGCACCGTGGGTGCGGCGGATGATCGTGAGTAAACCCGGGTACCGTTTATACTATGCTTCTGTGCGGGTAGAAGTATCCTGCCAGGTCGGGCGAGGTGGCTGGGTGGTGGAGAAAATGGTGCAAAAAAACTGCGTGCACGTAGTCTGTATGAGCTGCCATATAAAACGTTACATCAGCCATCGACATATAATCTCCTACAGCCCCTGAAAGCTCTTCCGCCGCTCATCCGCAAGAAAAGCACCTCAAAACGAACACGGCACTGACAAACAAAACGGGAGTACAAAATCAATGTTCAGCACCTCAAAACGCACACGGTACCAATAAATACACACATAGGGAATACACCAGCAGTTGGCACCTCAACATGCAGACGGTGCTAACCACCAGGTACCAGGAAAGCTACCGCATTACAGCAGTCAGCGATTCCCCGGGACATGAATAACTATTTATGGTCAACAGGACATCGTTTCACAGCTCAGACAGATCATCGATTCCCACAGTTCATGGTCTAGATCTTTCAGGGCAGATGATCTGTATGATCTGTATGATCCGTTCATACTACCGCACGGGGCGCGCATAACCTGCATGGTCCAGGACAGGTTTCCTGGGTTGGATCTGTACTACACAGATCCTGAATAACATATGATTACGGCAGATTAATTATCTAGATGATCTAGAAGATCTATCTGTAGATTATCTAGATTATCTACCTGTAGATGATCCATCTGTAGATGCTATATATGAGTGAAAATCTATATGATCTACCTGTAGATCATCTAGTGATCTATCTGTAGATGATCTCTAGATCTAGATGATCTGTATGATCTGTAGATGATCTGTCCGAGGGGTGCAAAATTTCGACGCCGCCTCGAGGAGACACGCACTCCCTCCTTGTGCCGCGTTTCACGCTCAAGCGGAAGCCAGACGTGAAAAAAACGATGCCCGAAACGCTCCACATCCAAATAGCCGGCGCAACTGACTGTTGTGAAATACGGCAGGAGAAGGCATGAATAGAAACAGCGAGCTGCGCTTACGCAAGGCACGTGGCAGCTACCGGTATATCACTGCTGGCCCAAAATAGAAGGGTCGCTTTTATATCAATAATGTAATCCCAAAGGTCCTTACAATTCAGTACACCGCAACTGGATGAGACTACAGTAGGCATCGGGCATCGGTCTGGCTGGGAGGTCCAGTCGGTCCGATGACTGCGAGTACAAAATATGAGTATACAGCACTTGCACTTGCGTTGGGGAATCGGGAGATACAGCGGTACCAGTACCAGGCATCAGGTATGCTTATACTCGAAGTATATGTGTGGATGCCGTAATACATACGCAGGAGATCGCGGTCTGACCCCTTGACGGAACGCTCTCTTCACTAAAACCAGTATAATAAGGCCAGAGAGCTCTTGACGCGCCCAAAAAAAAACGGATCCTCGTGCACTATTAATAGTCTATCGGTTTATGACTCGTACCTGGTACACCAGTAGCACCTTTGGTTATACATATGACATTTTCGCTGTTTAGGCTCATTCTTATGGGAGAGCTTTTTTTCAAGAATTTCCAAAGTTTGGGAACAATTGGAGATATGTATCAAAATATGGAGGCGTTCTGTCACTATTCGTGACATTCTTCAGAAGCAATAAAATCAGGTCTGTTAAATTTCACATATTTGGGAAAAAAATCGGGAACATCTGCAAGTAAAAAAAACATGGAAACTATGGAAAAAAACTCTCCGATAAGAATGACCCTTAATCTCCGCTTTTGAACTTCAGTTTTCACCTCATCGTCGGTTTTCCCGAGTCTTTTCTTGAAGAAGACTGCACGCGCACCGGTGGCCTCCCTACATCTCCTCTTGTTCCAATATTTTGGGTTTCTCGGGCATGTATGTATACCTTGCAAGTATACTTACGCTGGTGCACTATTAATATACGCTGAATGCAAATGATGAGTGCGCCGGGGAGGCTGTTTCGCCCCACGGCTACGTCATCGCCCGACAAAAGTTGGCAGACAAGAAGCAGCGACAGCCTCAATCACGAGCACGTTCGAACCGTAAAGAGCGCAGCAGTACCGCTGCACCGGTAATGAGCAGGCGTGTTACCGCGGTCTAAAAAGAAAACGATTCCGCGCGGTGGTTCCCTCTCGCCGCTTTATAGGTCCTCAACACCTGCCGAAGTGCACTTTTAGCGACTCTCTGGTATCATATAATAAGGTACTTGTGCTACCGTCATGTTAGAAAGGCGCACATACTGCCTGGTATGTACCAGTATAATATACCGGTACTATTACTAGTTATATTGTACGTCGTTTACGACTTGGTCCACCTTCGACAAAATGGTTGATACCCTACACTAACTCCTAATTACGTCTTCACGTCGAGAAATTTCTCAGACGGTCGGGGTTAGGGTTGGGGGTACGTATGATATACGTAGGATGTACCAGGTGCAATAAATCAAGTACAGGTATCACAAGGGTGTACAAGAAAAAATAACTGTTACGGGCGACCATAGTTAAAAGGACCTGTGGTATAGATGAAACCTACCTGGCATATATTTATGACCATTTCCACTAACAATATTTGGTCCTATTAACTATGGTCCCCCGTCATAATGGATACGATGAAGCCCCTGCTCCAGGAGAGGGCACGTTTCTTCCGCTAGCAGAGAGCTTCCCTAACTTTGTGTCAGAGAGGGAAAGAGAGAGTGAGCGAAGGGGGTCGTGAGACCACCCCCGGTGTCGTATAGACATATCGTCCTCTGTACATACATAAAGAATGCATAATACGTCGGGTGACTCGTACAAGATTATCAGACGGTATCTATCGTCTGCTGTACTCTTCCAACCGTGTACATGTGTGACGATCGTTCTGCGTACTGTATCTTGTTCCAAAAACCAGTCCTCCACAATACCCCACTTTTATGTTTCGAGCCCCATACTATTCATATTAATAACATCCAAGTTGAAAAAAATGAAGAAAAATATGTTTATTTCGTTTGTGCCAAAATCCCTCCCACTACGCTGTCTGTACTGGGACAAGAACGGCACGTATCAAGTACGAGTTTTTTTTCAATTCCGACCTGGTGGCGAGTGTGGCTCCGTTTTATATTTTTCTCGTGTACCCCCACCCCTCTGCCCTATTAACCCTTTTAGAACCGCAGTCCCGTTTTGGGGACAAACGACTAAAATTTTAAGTAGTTTGTCCCCAAAACGGGACTGCGGTTCTAAAAGGGTTAACAGGTTCGTACAGCAGTATGTACCAGGTGGGGACTTTTATCTGGTTTAGGCCGTTTCCTATGCGGTTCGATTTTTGAGCTTCAGATTTTGGACCGATCGCATTTTCAGATGTGAAGTTGGCAAATCGAAACAGCCTTCCTATGCGGAAAAATCAGATTTATTGTGTGTGTGTAGAGATTCCAGCAAACGCCGAGACCAACTGCTGTTTTTGTGGTTTGGCGCCGCGAAGAGACGCGCTGAGTGCGCTGCACTGCGCGTAGGACCCAAGCGTCCGAGCCAAGGCTGACCATCTCTGGTCTGGCGGCGAAGATACGTGGCGAGTGCGCTAGAGCCACCTGTCTTGGCATTTTGGGTTCCATGTTGTGACTGACTGCTGCTGCTGCTGTACGGCAGTGTACGTACAAGTACTCGTACGTATCCACGGAGAGGTGCGTGCCGAGTGCGCTTCTCTTGGTCTCTAGGCCCGAGCCCGCGCCAGGCGACTGACGTCTGGCCACGAAGGGTCGCGCCGCCCGCCGCCTGAGCGTCGGGCGCGAAGCGACGCCGCTATACAGCTGTGTCACCTTCCAACTCATCGATCGTTCTGCTGCTGTTTGCCGTCATGGATAACATCTTGAATTTAGAGAGCATGCCATTTTTCGATTTGAAAATCTGATGACCCAGGTCGTCGGATTTTGGGCCAAAATCCGACGACTTGGGTCATCAGATTTTCAAATCGAAAAATTTCCGGTCAGATTTTGCATATTTCGACTGCATAAGCAGGGTCATTCGTTTTTGAGATCGAAAAACACAAATCTGAAGCTCGAAATCGAACAGCATAGGAAACAGCCTTACCCCTTAAAAATTGAATAGCGGAAAGTGCGAGCGCGTGAGTTATTGATACCTGGTATTTAATAGCAACATTCGATGAAAATCAACCAGCAGAGGGGATGCTGAACCCTATGCGCGATAAAAAACGCAGGCACGTATATACCGGGGGGGAGAAGGGATGACACCTGTGACCACGGCTTGTCCAGGAGATCGCTGAGGGTAAAAACCTCGCACCAGTTGAAAGCAAAAGTGATGGATGAGAGGTACCAGTACGATCATGAATCTCGTTCTCGAAGCTGATCCAAGGTCTATGAACAGACAGCCCTCTGGCGTCATATGTACCCAGTCGCAGAAATCAGGAACCAGAAATCGCTGTAGCCAGGCGTATGTGGCCAGCGGCACCGTGGGTAGTTGTGGGTAAGAAACGATCAAGCCTCGTGCCTCGGACTCAAAGCGCATACCAGGTACGATCGTACCAGGTACCTGGTACTTATTACCCCGGTATGCTGTCAGCTGTCAGGTCTATTGTCTGGTTCTACAGCATGTAGGTGGGTTTTTCGTTCTGCCGCTGCTTGCAGGCCGAGGCTTTTACAGGAGATGCTGATCCCTGGGCCGCCAAACATTAGCATTGGTACGGAGACTCCTCCAAGCGGGACGCTTGGGACCCGAAACTCGAGAGCCGAGCAAGCACGCGAGCATGATGCTATTAATAATGACAAATTACATGATCTTGAAGTCGGTCTTCGTGCCACTCTGCTGTAGTACCATACCAGGTCCCAGGTATGTACTCGTATACTCGAGTAGTCTCGAGCTGTGGCAACCAACCTCGCCGAAGATCTGTTAGTATGTACGGGGTGGATCGATGGTTGCACGCACGGCCTCAAGGCTGTTGCAAGATAAAATCACACCGCTACTGGCGCTGTGCGTGATTCCCAGCAGCACATCCCGAAATCAGCTCAAGATGCAGGAGCCATGTGCTACAAGATGCAGGCAGCGAGCAGCAGCGGCAAGCAGATCGCGGAGCGCGCCACGGTTTAGCTCTCACACGTCTGGGGTGACCCAGTAGAAGAAACAGCCGAAAGTGGTACGTCTACGACTGCCGGCGTGTACATTTGGTGCTCAAAACTTTAATCCTAACGTCTATCACGGGTTCAAATAAACAGCTTGGGGAGTTGGCAATGTCTTACCATGGCTGCCGCGGTAGTCCCTATCTCCGTCTACGCCCTCTCCTCGCCCAAGAGCTCTCCTTGCCTTTTGTCTCTTTCGCCCTTTTGCCCCCAAAATATGATTTTGACAAGGGAGTTCCATGATAATTCCCGAAATTATTGGCAAGGGGAAGACGCGGTTTTACGCGATCCAACATCTAGCAGGTTGCAGGTCCTGGACCCATCATCCGCATGATCCGCCACCACGGGCCACCACAATCGCATCGTGTCTGCAGGAAATGCCGAGACGGCGCTCGAGCTGGAGGACCTCGTCATGCAACGACAAATATCGTGCAGGGCCACTGGGAATATCTTCGGGCTCCTCGTCGCCAGAATCGTCCAGATCGTCGAGATCGTCGAGATCGTCGAGATCGTCGAGTTCATCAGAAGACCGTTTCAAAGGCGACAACAGACGACGGAGGGACTGCAAGAAGAGTTTTCGAAGCGACGTGATCTCCGGCGCTTGCAGATATACACAGGTGTGTAAGGTTTCTTTGCGCTCTCTATTCCGCTGTAAAACGTGGTCAAGTGTGTTACTGTACAACATGGGATCGTTCTGTATTGCTTCATGTACAGTACCTGGTACGTACAAACACAGGGGTCAGTCCACAGTGCATGACAGAGCTTTACGATCGATCATGTTTATACGTATTAATAGCTTTACGTTTTTTAGCTACATGCAGCTACATGCAGAGCTTAGCATCGAAGACTCGGCATCGAAACCTCACGTAACATGTATGCGCTGGACCTGTTCCGTAGTACCCACGACAGCCTGACAGCCTTCCGCGGCCTTCCCTACCTCTGAAACAGGCGGAACTCACCCCAGGAAACCGCGGCGTTCTCGCGGCAACGTGCAGTTGCCAGTTGCACGTCGAGTTTGACATTGAGCATCAAGTATGGCATCTAGCACCCCCCAACACGACCACTGCCAGTAAAAGGACCAGCATCACGGGTTCAGAGAAACGACGAAGTCGCCAAATTGAAGGTCCTCGGGCGGTAGAATGCTCGTCCTCATCCAACGAAACACATTCGAGCGGTTTCCATGCAAGATCACGAGAAACCACGGGGTTGTCCGGGAACCACGGTTTGGTAAAAACCACGGGTTTGGATCGTCGGACTGCTGGCGATGCGGGAAGAGGCGAAGTACACGGTGGTTTGCAGCGGCCAGCGGGCGACGGGCGGCGGGTCGATGAATACACCCCGACACAAAGAAACCTGCCAAGCAACGAGGAGACGGTAACACCGGCCTCTGAGCAGGCCGTGGCGGCTACAACAAGCGTTTCGACGAGCTTTCCAGCAAACGAAAAAGTAGGTGGACCAGCATGCAATGACCACAACCCCTCTCACAAATGTGTCGATAACGTTGTCTTCATATTGGGGTTCAAATACTGGTAATTGACTTTGGTTTTGTGATGGCACGGTGTGGTCAAGTCTATTTCGAAACTGTTGGGTTTCACACCTTTGGGTGGAGGCGTCTCTTGCTGACACCGTTGACACCGCAGAACACAATATATCAGTACCATGGCAAGCCCCTTTTTAAGTCTGATTGAAATACTCGATCTAGTCTGTTTGAAGTTCCAATTTCCGTGCTGCCATTGTGTGTGTATTTTTTGCTACCGTGCACTCCACCCTGCACCGCCGCTTGCAATGCAGGAGGAGGAAGGACCAACCGAGCTCATGTTCAACCGCGACACCGAAGGGGAGCCGCTTTCGAATACTTCGAAGGTTCTTGAGGCGGAAGTCAGCATACGGATTGACAGCGTGAAGCAGCTAGACACCGTCGAACAAAATACAGCAAGGACCGCAGGCGACGGGGGTAGGGAACCCCAAGAAGGGACGCAGCAGACATCGTCGCCAGAGGAGGAAGCGCGCAAAAACTTTACAGTGGAACCCATAAGAAGCGAGGGGGTATCGAAAGACGCGCATATGATGAATAACCTCCAGGCGAAGCCGGTGGCCTTCGGTAACCAGAAGAGCGAGCTCGACGATGATTGTGGCAGCCACGAAGCTCTACCCGAGGATGGGAGGCATTTGACGACAAGCCCGGTGGCTCAAGAGGGGGAGGAGGCAGGCCGAGAGGGCGCGTACGGAAGGAAAAGAGAGGAGGAAGGCGGCAGCAAGCGAGGAGAACACCCGAAGGGGTCGAGGGGGCGAGGGGGGGTAACTGCGCAAGGATCTGTCCGCAATAGTAGGGAATATGCATCCAGAAACAATGATAGATTCAACCAGCCCGCGCTCTGTGAAAAAGAAACACGTAATATTCAAACACGAGGAATGGATATGCCGGCCGACAGGGAAGGTGATGCGGTCGGGAAACTCCGTGATCGTTTGCAGAACGGTGGTGATGGCGACGGGGAGTCTTTAGACCTACAAAGGGAGGCTGTAACACTGGTAACATGGCGGGGGGAAATAGTGCGCCTGGCGAAAGCTATCGTGATCACAATGAACGGGTCAAGGCTTGGACAGTCTCAACCCGAGAGACAGTGTCAGGGCGAAAGAGAGAGCCAACCGCGCGGAAGGGACCCGATCACAAGTGACGGGCGAAGCAAGCAAATAAAAGCTCATAGCCGAAGCCTGGCCGCCGAAGACTCTGTGAACGATGCGGTCTCTTCGGACGAAAGGTCGGATGACCAGATGCCCGCACAAAGAGGAGAGCAGAAAACAAGCGCAGAATCTTGCTCTGGTGGGAGATGCAACGGAAACGCCGATCCAGGAGGCAAGCGTACATCCTCGTCACGATCACACGCACTGCGCTCAGCTAGAGACGGCGGCGAGCAAGCAAAGCGGGTCGGCCAGAGGAGACGCAGTAATGCAGAGGCCAACGCCGCCACGCAAGCTAATAGCGAAGCTAAAGGGGAAACATCAGATCGGGCGTTTCTCCGCTCTGATGACAACAACAATCAAAGTCCCTGCTGTCGACGACAACGGGCTCGGGAACAGGCGATACCTGTTGCCCGGTCGAGTTCACCCACTTTATCGACATCAAGCCGCGACCACGGTACTCGTGGCAGCGTTGGTCATGGCAGAGCCTCTTCGAGGCTCACGCGTCCGGTGTTTTTCCTCGCCAATCCTTACCTCGGCCCTCCTGTCGCTTCTTGCCCACGCGCATGGCCGTGTGGAAATAACGTTATGGTGGACTCGACGGTGGACTACGGTCGACACCGCCGTCCTCGCCGCGGCCGCCGCCGCGTTAGCAACAGGCATGAATCAGGCACCTCCCATAAGGCCCGAAGGAAACATAAGAGCGGGGAGAGGGCGGTGGGCGAGGGGGGGCTAAGAAGCAGTTCGTCGGAAGAGAAAGGTCCCAGCCCTTTCGAACGAATAAATCGATCTGCAATGAACAGCAGCAGCAGCTACAGCAGCAGCTACAACGGTAGCAGTAGCAGCCACAGCAGTGCCAGTAGCGGCAGAAAATCCAGTAGAGGAGAGAGTAAGAAAGGAGAGAGGCCCGCCGAGGCGAAGCGGGGGCCATCAACAAGAAGTACTGAGGAAAAGACGAGCGAGGAGCGATGGCCGCAACAGAGTTCTCGGCGTGGCAGCATTCAGCGGACATCGACCATCGGGGAAGAGAAAGGGGACCAGGCTTGGTGAAAACAGGACAGGCTTGAGAGTACATGCGCGGTGGGCGCAGCTTAGCCACACTACCAATGTTTTGCGCGGGGGACTCAGAAGTAGCATTTCGTTTGCCCCCGGGCGAAAGAGGGACTGAACTCGACCCGTACCCGGGTATAACATCTTGCTCGCAGCGGTATATACTGCAGGTTGCACAAAACGCGATCATGCGGAGAGGGAGATTAGTCCTCTCCGAAACAAACCCCTGAGAAAGCATGTCAAGCCTGGTGTCTTGCACCGCGTGCAGCACGTCCTTGCAGAATGGAAACGCGTAGGGGTGGCCCAGGTCCGCTTATTTGCGGTATATAGCATCAATGCCGTGGAGTCCTGAGGACGGGTTCTTCTTTATGGTGGCACGTTTGATAAAAAAAATCCAACAAGTAATAGCAATCGTGGAACGTTCGTGCCGCGGAAGGAGCAAGCCGAGCAGCGAGTCAGATACTGCACATCGCACTCCGAGGCCTTGGTCACTACCAAAGAACACCTCGACCAGAGGTAGGGGCACTAAAGCGCAAAAGCTACTAATAGCTACATGCGTAAACTCGGCAGCAAGCGTTTGAGCGAAGGGTTTACAGAACCGTCGACGCAATGGTCTCTACAGACCCATGTCGACAACGAGTCCAGCAAAACAACTTGTCCTGTACAATCCGCAGCCATGCCGACAACGAGTAATATGCCTACTTATCATACACAATCCGCAGGTCCGTTCGTGAGTGTGCGGTGCCCGACATATACAATCTGAGCCTGAATCCTCGTCGTGGGTCGTCGTCTCGACCCCCAGGAAGGAAGTGGGTTGCACTCGGCGGACCCCCCCACCCCACAAGATGGGGCGCGGGGTGCTGTCTCAGATGTCGCTGCTCAAGTATATTCCTCCAAACGAGGACCACACGCCTCGAAGCGCGCGTTTGCTGACAAACTTTTAAACCCGACCCCTTTAGCTCCGCCATCAACACTACCTCTTGTCCACTTAACATGTCTTTATACAGTAAAGAACTTCACGTGTTTGAGAGCCTCATAGGTTAGCGTTTTCATTAACGCTTTACAGTAGTACGCGACGAACTTGAGGGCAACGCCCCGAGGATAGCCCGCTATATAACTGCGCGACACGACTCTTCCCGAGCAAGCGTGGAAAATCGAAAACAAAGTGACGCGTGCTACCATAGAGGTAGCACCTAAATATGATAAGGCTGCTCCTTTTATAGCCCATTCGATCACCTACTTCGACCGAAAAAATGTAAGCTACGGTAAGCCCGATACACAATCCCATGGGCTATAGGTGTCTATTAAATTAGCAGAAAAATCGGGGCTGTTCACGGGTCAGGCCAAACCTCGCGGGTCGGGTCGGCTCGGGCCAGGTGGTCCGGCCAGGGTGACCTGGCCCGACCCGTGAAATTCTGAACACCTCCTGACCTGACACGACCCGACTCGACTCGACTCGACCCGACCCGATCCGCAATATATGAAAACCTTCTGACGCGACCCGCGGGTTGAGTCCTGACCCGTGAAGAGCCCTGGATTTTTGTAACACTGCATAATACAAGTTGGATATAATGTTGCTGGGTAGCTCCGCAATTGCAATGGTTGATGCAGTGGTTGAGCCCCCCCCCCGTGCCCCCCCGTGGGCGAGAAAACTTGGTGCTCGACAAAACTCTGAACCCCACTACCGTAGCACGCCTCGAACAGAAAAATCGCAGCATGTAACTACTGTACGTACGACACGCCTGGTGTTCGATGCCACGCGCTTCCATATACACCAGAGAGCCCGGGACTCCCCTTGCACCGTGTTCTATTCTACCGTGCATCGAGGGGCACGAGAATTGCAACAAAAAGAGAAGAAGATTGAGCTCCTCCTCATACCCGTTTGCAGAAGATTCGCAACCGTCTGGCAATTCATATTACACCAGTATACTATCGTTTGGCCCGTGCGCCGCCCCTCTAGTCTATGGGGCCACAACAGAACAAGGACGCGGATCTCTTCGCGCCGCCTATCGAATCGATTGATTGTCCGGCGCATTTAATTTTCGAGCTCGGAGTAAAACCTAGTAGTCTCTTGCCCCCCCCGAAACGCCTGGGAAGAAACCAGCCAATTCGAGCAAAACCAGGGTAAACCTTCATGCCCGTGCTACCACGACCTCACTCGCCACCCTCAGACCAAAACCAATATCATGCCTTAGCACCAAATCAGGTGGGAACACCAACTATCGGTAAAATACCCCCACATGGCGTCTGGCGGAACTGCCGTATGTCTACTACCCTACGACACACCCGTCGCACCCCTTTCCGTAAGTTTGGCGTTGCTCCGCAACCCCCCCGCCTATGCCCTCCCCGCTCGTGCCATGGGCTACCTCTGGTCGCTGACGGGTTTCCATTCCGCCGCTTGTTTCTACTGCAGGCGCTCCAGGCGCGACGGCCGCCACTCCTGCCGCTCCGCCGTTCCCGGAGGAGTTCCCCGATATATTTAAACCGCTGCCTCCGTAAGGCTCTACCAACTCCTCTAACGCTGACCCCTGTCTAGCCTCCTTCCAAACTTGCGCATCCCCATCAGACTCTTCTTGGCCGCCAATAATCTCGCCTTCTCCACGGCTATTCTCGTCGCGGTCTGGGGACTCCGATACACCAGCCTCGACCGTCGCGGGCGTCATTTCCTGTTTGGGGGAGGGGGGGGGTGTGGCACGAACGTTTTCCTCTCCCCCGCGGGTGTTGTCCGGTATTTCGGTTGAATTTTTCGATAGGTGGAGCGAAGATGAGGCGGCAGAACCGGCTGGAAGAGGGAGCGGCAGCAGCCCTTGGCCGTCTCGCTCCGTTCCCCGCATTCGCCTCATACCATTTACGAACTCCCCGAAGCTAATCTGTCAGCACACAAACACACGAGACCACGGCGGAGTTGCAAGCACGGGCATGCGGGGAGACGACCCAGAGCGTTTATAGGCGGCATGCGTCGCTGGCACATAGTCACACATAGTCACATACACAGGGGAGAGCCGCACGTGTGCAGGGGAAGCGCGACCCGAAACAGAAGCGATTCACGCATGGAGTCGTCTAGCTCCAAACCCCTCGCAGAGCCGTCCGAGGTGTTTCCACATATATAACGGCTTCGTTTCTCAACTCGTCTGCATCCGGGGATGGTCTTGGTACCCGGGGCGGCGACGGCAGTTGGCTCGAATAGGGCAAGCGGGCGTGCCCACACTATATAGCAAATTTTGAAGCGCCATATACGGGGGTGTACGTAAGCACGCGTGCCTTTCCCTCGGGATTTAGTGCCTGCAGGAGCGCGTGGCTCACGTCATGCCCCCTTCGTGCTGTTGACAAACTCGACGAAAAAAATCTGATGCCACAGACCCCCCAAACATAATAGGTTGAGCAGCAACAGCAGCAGGAAACGAAAAAAAAAACATAAAACAGCGCGAGCGCAAACACGAGCATCCAGTCCGTTTCAAGGCATGATATTTCACCAAGGCTGAATTGCAGACAGCGCGCAACTTTGAGACGACGCGGGGTTGCTCTGATGGCGCAAAAAGGGTGCTACGCCCATGGTCGCCCAAAGCGCGGGTCCAACGGCGCAGCTCCCTAACTCCTGCCACTTCCTCGTCTCTCCAAAAGGGCAAACGTCTCCGATCGCGCGCGTTCGCCCCCTTCAAACACCCACCACGTTTTCGGTATGTTCTTTGCCACCACACTACGCACCGTACCGTGCGACACGCTCCTGCCAATAAAACCACTTCAACGGCAGGCAGACGCGAGCTAAGTAGTAGGTCGAACGAACCTACTGCAGTTCCAAAACGGAGAACTGGCTTGAAAGGAAAACCGGCTCTGGGCGAGAGGTGACCCGGTTCTCAAGGAGAGCAGGTTGGTCCGCAGGCGGTCATTATCTTGTCGACGCAGCTCGATCCTCCTACGTATCTCACCCGGTCCCCGCTGTTTCCGGCATGCATCAAGTGTTCCCCCCCGTTGATCGAAATCAATACCATGCACTTTTGGGCTGACCTGTACGAAAGCCTAGGGAGGCGTGTCGCGCCGGCGAGCTGAGCGCGATTTTCCGCAGGCAGCTATTCGCCGCTGGTGTATAATACAGAAGACAGATCCCTTCGAGGGACCCTACGATAAGCGAAAACGGTATACACGGCACCTCAAATATCTGGGCACCGCTTTTTCCCACTGTTGATTCCCAGGTATGAGGAACCAAACTCTAACAGGGGACGTTCGTAGAGAAGGGATCTGAAATCCCGAACCCCGCTACATAGGGTCCCTCAAAGGGGGCTACCTCCTGAAATACACACCGATGACGACAACAAATAAACACATTAACGTCGTGACGAGCCAGGGACAGCATATCGACTCCGAGCGGTGATCGTTTCAGCCTAACTTTATTCCCCACGGCCACTTTACTGAAAAGAGAGAGGCGCCACAACACCGGTGTGAGCTTTGTCTTTCGCGCGCGGAAGAACAGGAGCAGCCGCGAAATACGAATACAGCAACACGGGGGGCGGGAGGTTTGCGTTTGATGACACTAGGACGACTGAGCGCTCTCACTTGACCGTCCCCGTTGATATCAAAGTAGCCGACGAGCACCGCGGCCTCCTGCTTCGTCGCCGCCGCCCCGGTGGTGAGCGTAACGTCATCAAGGTTTATGAAACCCGTGTGGCTGCGATCGAGGCGGTCAAAGGCTGGCCACAGCTGGGCCTCGTCGAGCTTCCTCTGCTGGATCGTCGCCGCCAGGAACTCGTTAAAATGGATGAAGCCTGCGAGGGGCCAAGGGTCACACGCGAAGTTTGGCTAATAGAAATTCATCGAAGGTGGCATGTAGCAAGAGGGTGGATCAGTCGGCGCCTCAATGACCGACTGATACCGCCCCCCGTGAAATCAATTCCTGCGCGGAATTTTCTCTCGCCGGTCAACCCTACGAAAGAAAAACGTGGGTCATCGCGGCTACCCGCGGTCATCGTAACCGTTGTCATTACTGCCGAGGTTTGCGCGAAAACTAAGAAGCTCAGAAACTGCGCTCGTCTTTTATGGGGAGAATCGCGAAAAACAGTACAAATCGTTCACAGCACCATAACGCCTGGCGAAACGTTGAGCGCGTACTCTCTGAAGTGTATGATACTGGGCGGATGGAATACTGCTAAGCTTGATAAAAAGCGATTAACTCTGCGTACCTTCTATCATAGGGTATAGAACTCTAACTCTTCCACGAGAGTAGAACGCCCGAACCACCAGCAAAAACACGGCGATTCGGGCTCGTTGCTGCACAGTCACGCCGTGGTGGCGGAGTCAGCGCTCCGCTCCTTCATCGACGGCATGGGAAAACTGCCATTTTTGTGCCCGATCTCCAAGAATCGATGTCGCGAGCGCTATAAAATGCGTCTGCCAAGCCGAAAGGTCCCGCGCTGTTGCCGTGAGTGTTTCATATTTCGGGGGGCTTCAGCAATCAGGAACCCTCAGGACGATGGACTCAAACGCCATGTTTCCCTCTATTATATGTCTTCACGCTACTCGTACGCTTGCTTTTGGATACTATGTCCCCCCGTTTTAGGAATGGACGTAAACGTTGCAGGGAAGAACCCTGCCCATAACCCGCACCGGACGCAGCTACGGTGGCCCCGGCCGACGAACCCGGTCACAGATTCCCGACACCTGACGCCCGAAGGTGTCGAGACAGGGCATATTTTGGTCTCAACCGATATACACTACCTGACGTAGACATTGGGGAAGGTTGGCACGCGTTTGCCAGAAACACCATACGAGATGCTTCTTGGCAGAACCGGCGAGGGGGGGGTCCTCTGCCCCCAAATGGTTCACTAGATGCTGTTGGCGAGGAGGCGACCGTCGCTTACGATCACGATTAGCCCCAAACAAGCCACCATCCACCGGCGTGCTGCTCCGAAAGGGGGGCAGCCGCAGGGTAGCCGCAGAACAACCGCGCACCGTGCGCTAGACCCTAGAAGAGCAACCGTTTCCCAGAATTTTCTGCTAGACTGAAAAACTCCGGAGCGCGACAAGAAATCACCTACGTTTAACCGACACTCTGACCTTTCGGCAAACCAACCAGCCGGCCGAGAAATACACAGAGCGACTATTAATAGTCGGCGCGAGACACCGGACGGCAACTTCTACCTTTAGACGTCGACCTCGACCGTGTTTGTTCATCAGCCAAAAGCGTTTGCGCCCCCTCGGATAATGGGAAAGTAATCCGGATGAAGAGATGCACCGTGAGCATGAAAGGCCTGCTTGCACACATCAAACAGATTATCTACAGATTATCTATAGATCATCTACATATCATCTACAGATCATTCCCACATAATGACTCAGATCTTTCAGGCAAGGTATAGTCCTGATCAATATGTATGAACTACGTAGCTCATGTTGCCCGGCGGAAGCAGTATAACCTGTGGATGATCTAGCACGCGTTTCCTGGGTTGGACCTGTACTAATCAAACCCTGCACAACAATTCTAAACGGAATCTTACGTTCTAGATGATCTAGATGATCTAGATTATCTGTCTGATGTGTGAATGACCAGGGACAACCGAGAAACAACGTAGTACGACCGCACCAGAATTATCGACATCAACGGCCTTGAACAGCATCTCGACTTCCTCATCTGTCATTCCTCTCGCGGCGCCGTTCGCCTCCAGCCACCGCTTGAACTCCGACAGAGACACCTGCCACCGACGGAGTAAATCGGACGAAAGCAAAGCCGTGCCCCGGTACGTAGGGGTTGCTCTTTCAAGCCCAACCATTTAGTTTGCTGGTTGTGGTGAGAAACCGACAGAAAAAAACGGACCGACAAGTATTCGGTTTCAGCTTCGGTTTCGGTTCTTGTCGGGAAAATAATACAAAAACGACCGAAACCGACCGACATTTTCAGCGAAAAAAGCCGAATACCGACCGACTCATTTCCAATTTCGGTTCACAACACTGATGCGGGGGCTCCGCAGCTGAGGAGCTACATTCACCCAACACCGTAGGACTAGATTTTCTCTTAAACCCAGCCCTGTGTGTGTTTTCACGCCGTCACTTGCTAGATACTCAGCCCACGCTTACATTGTGCACTATCGGCTATCGGGCTTAACTTACAACATGTCTCTTAAAGTCGGCTTATCAAAGTGAGGTGAAGAATTCGACGCAAGTCGACGAGGGAAGAAAGTGCCGAGCCCTTCCCGGGATAATGATACAAGGCACGTCGTACCGTAGTGTGCGGGGGGTGTACTCATTATCTCATTACCACGCATGGCCGTAGTCGTTTGACCATTGATTCTCGCATCCCTACAATGCCGGAACGGAGCACGTTGGGCTTTCACGGACCAGGCAGACATTGCTTGCACCAGGCGCGAAGCGCCGTGAGGTGTTGGGCGAGTCGCATGGAGGGTGAGCTGCATCCTACCAAGAACCGGATGTGAGGCGGCCTTGCACACGTGTGGCAGCGTCAATGAATCGATTTATTTTCTGGCGTGGTCACATCCAGAGACGTAGTGGGGAGGGAGGGGAGATACTCGATATCATGCATGGCCATATTCGTGTGACCATAGACCCCCGCATGCCTACAACGGGGGGGAGAAGAGCCTACTAATACTATGTTACCCCGGGTCTGAGGTACGGCTAGGGAGGGAACAGGAGAAAAAAAGGGCGATAAAAACAAATGACACGCAAAAATAATTGTTGAAAGAAAGCTCTGCAAGCGAGGAAGCCTCACAAAACAATGCCTCTGTCCCGAAATCTGACGCACGTTTTCTTATTGAACAATACTGATAGTACAAAATGGCCTTTCAGTTTTTTGGTGCAGAGTGTCTCATACCTCCAAGCCCCTGAATGTAAGGAACCTTCGAATTAAACATAAATACATAAACAGTCCTTATATTCAAGGACAGATTGCTAGTAATTACCCCTCTGTGGTAATATTCACTACACTGCGGTAATATTGACCATCCCGTGCTAGTATTCACTACTCCGTGTTAGTATTCACCACTCTGTGGTCATACTCACCACTCTGTCCCGAAATACAATTGTCGTTGATCAAATATGAACATAAAAACGATCCTTATTTCACGGTTGAGAGTGGTAGGTACCTCCCCTACCGCACGGTAGTAGCACGCGCGGACTGGTGCCGTCATCTACGTTGCATAGGCGAGGAGAAAGCGGTACGGCGCCGTCCGTATCACACGCTCGACGCATACACCGCCAAGACTGGACCCAGGCACGCTCCGAAGCCCACCCCTCGCTCGAGCTCGGATTTTCCTAACCACTGCCACTTTTGTCCGAAAAAGTATGGACCGTTTGGGTATGGAAATGAGGACCAAAACCGCCCGCAGATTTTCGGACAGAGTGCTAAATGTCAGCGAGGGGCGTGGCTCGGGGAGAGAGGCGCGCAGGGGGGTAGGGTATTTGATATCATACACGGCCGTAGTCGTATAACCGTAGACCCTCGCATCCCTACGATGCCGGGACGGAGCACGTCGGGTTTTCACCGACCAGGCGCAAAAATTGGATTGCACCAAGCGCGTCAGCCAAGTGACGTCCTCTCACCTCTCCATTGTTGGTGTTGTCAGCGCGGTCGAACTCTTCCGTCAGCAGCCGTATCTGCCCCTGGTCTAGCGTCCGCGCCACCACTTCTAGCGCCAGCTGTTTCATGCCGTTCGCCTGCCTGTGCCACCGCACAACGGAATCGATTGCACGTAGGTACGTACGTCAACACCCATATCATGCCCACTCGACACCCGCGCACACACGCCCACCCGCAGCCCGTCCGATGTGGGATATTTCTCATTTCTATTTCCTGCTTTTAGCTTCGATGTTTTCCACTCTACAAGCGTTGGGGCTTGTCTTGTGACCACGAACTACTGTAGATAGATTGCAGTACGGCGATGAGCTAATGCGCGAACAACAACGGCAACAAAAACTAAAAAACAACAGCAACAACAACAACCTGCGTAGCAGGCCCTCTCTCGGTGGAGAACAAATACAAAATAACACCACCACCACCACCAACAGCAGCAACATGCGTAGCAGGCCATTTCTCGGTGGCGAACAAACACAAAACAAAACACCGCCACCACCAACAACAGCAATAACAACACAGCAGGATATTTCTGGGCGGTGGACGTCTCCCCAGCCAGTTGTTCCAAGTACCACGTTTGACAAAGAAAACGATGCACGGTATGGCTGAGTTGACAACCACGACGACATGCAGCCCACCACCAGGCAATGGAGGCACCACAGTAGCCATCGACAGACGTCAAGCGCAAGGAATCCTTCCGCTCAAAGTACCACAGCGGTTCAGTGCGGCGCAGCGGTTGCACAGCCTGTTGTTTTTACCGAGTTTGGGTTTAGAGGATGGCAGGCCTATTGCATGCTCGACTCCTAGAACAAGGGGGCTTTCGATATAATCCTATCAGAAGACCTTAGCACAGCGTCCATAATTTTTATCTCCACGACATTACTCGACGGGGGCATAAGGGCCGTTTTGAATGACTCGTAGAATAGAAAAAAAAAACATGCAAAATGGCCAAAAGAGTGGAAATCTCGACTTGACAAAATACCAAGACAGCCACATTTCGGCCAGACTCGTTTTTGGGTAACTCCCTAGTCCTTCGTTGGCACATTCACCGAAAAAATGATTCGCTGCTTGCAGTTACTAATTCACGACTTCAAAAAAAAAAACTACCAAACTGGCACCTGGTGTGTTTTGGGCCATTTGCACCGTGTCGTTAAGAGCGGCCCTAACAAGAAAAAGAGCCCAAGCAGGAGTCACTCCAACGGGATGGGGTATCCAGCACCACCAACCCCGAGTCGCCCAACGCACCTCTCACTCCCTGCCTTCTCTCTCTTTCCCCTGCCCGCTCCTCGCCCCCTCACAAGAACGCCCACACACTCCTCACCGAAAGTCAACCATGGAGCGCGTGATTTCCTCGTGGAAGCTCGAATCCTTCCGAGGGGTCTGCGACTCCTCCTCCGCCCCCTTCAGCCAAGGGTGCTGCTGGGCACTGGCGGCGGAAAGCCTCAGCTCGGGGCTCTTTAGCAGGAGGGAGCGGACGAAGTGCTTAGACGCCTCGCTTGTCCCCGCCCAGGCTTTTGCGGGGAAGGCAAACCTCGCCGCTTTTAGAACAACCGAAGAAAAACAGAGGAAAGGGTTAGGGTTTGGTAGAAGATTTCAGGGGCGTGGGCGGCGGGGGCTGCGCTAGTGGGCAGGCCGGCCGGCGGACTGGAGCCCCTCGAGCCTCAATATATACAGGCCTACCTGGCATGATACAGTTTTCTATGCCGGTTAACAGGCGTTCTGTTTCGGCCGGCGCCGAGTGACCTGGTTGAAACTTTACCAGGGTATAATATTCACCCGATATTTAATGTTTGACGAGCTCCTCGGCGTCTGGCACGTATACGTATAATACTCACCCGATATTCTGTGCTTGATGAGCTCCTTGGTGTCACCATCGAAGGGAAACGCCCCACTGATGAGGACGTACGCCACCACTCCCAGCGACCACATGTCAGCTAAGGCTGGCCGATATCGACCCTTGATAACCTCAGGGGCTACGTATTTCTGTCAAGTGGGACACAAAAGGCATACCCGAAGAGGGAGAATGTCGGTCGGGGGGGGCGGGGGGCGAGGGCGCTTTCCACCAATATGCGCTATGCTGCGGACGGTGCCATCGACGGAGGTCAGGTGACAGAGCGGCTTCCGAGCTTTCGGAGCAAGAGCGGGGCCAGCGCATTTCGTCCTGTGACACTCACAGAGCGAAGCACTATGTGCCTTAGAGGTAGACATCTCAGTGTCTGAACATCCGTCCAAAGGCGACCCAACGCGGAGACGGGGATGGCTTGTGGGTCAGCCGTCGACACCGTCGACGACATCCAGTCTACCGTCTCGACCGGGTGGTGGATGTCTTCCACAGACGTCCAATGATTCCGAAGCAAAGGACCAAGCAGCTTGAGGCTGGAGCTCGTAGTCCTTCGTACTCCGCAGGATAGATTTCGGCAATGTCACACCGCGGAGAGGTCTCCCACGAAAAACTTTCGAGACACCAGAGCTCCAAGGCTTCGAAAAAAGGCTCTTATAACAATTGCCACAAGTCATCAACACTAACTTGCCCAAAACCGAATGAACGTAGCTACCAAATCGCAGCAAACCCTTCATTCTCAGAGCTGAAGTTTCGTTTTGCCGTATAGAACAGGCTCGCAACCGCGTACCCTCACCCAGCTACCCAAAACGTCGGTGGACACTCCGTTCTCTTCGTAGATGGCGCTCAGGCCGAAATCCACAAGCTTGACGGAGGGGGCACCGCCTTCCTCTCTGCTGGTCTCCAACAAAATGTTCTCGAGCTTCAGGTCACGGTGCTGATAGAGGAAGCGACGGGAGAGCGCGAAGCAGACGGTTCGTTCGGGAAGGTGTCGAGATAGCAACCACGGCGGCGCAAGCGATGGATACACCCTTCAGAGCACATGGACAATCGCCAGCAAAGCTGCAGAGAAACATGACATACCCAGCACCCAGAAAACTACGCGTGTCCACCATCGACCGCAGGCACGCCAACCAAAACCTAGAGAGGGAAAGCGAACTCCCAGATCAAGGCGCCGTCCGCGCTCGAGCAAGCGCATACCTGCACAAGCTACGATCCCCACATAGGCGGAGGAGGCAGCAGCACAAACGGCACAACAACTTGTTGCGTTCTCGTGGGCGCACGGGGTGAGTGCAGGGCGAGAAAGGGCCCGACACTCGTTGGACTTACCGCGATATTTCGGTCGTGTAAGTATCGAAGGGCTCGGACGATCTGCCTGACGACAACCGCGGCCTCTGCTTCCCCCTTGAAGCGGCAACGGCCGGCCAAATTGCCGCCTTCGATCAAATCCATGGCCATGTAAAGGTGGGTGTTGGTGACGTACACCTCCTGAGAGCGCGGGGCACGCGCATGTGCCACGGAAAAAAAGTGCAAAACGGACGGCGGGAAGCGGCAAACATTGACCGCAATAAAGTATAGGCCCACGGACAAGAACTCGTCAGTTGCGTTGTTTCTGTATTCGGCACGGCGAAAAAATAAGCAATAGACCACACACATAGGTATTTCAGTCGAAATCGAAGGAAAAATGGCTTACACGCGTTGCTCACACTTCGGCGTGCTCGCACGAGCACAGTATCTATCTCCACACCCAGAAGATGGAAAGAACACTCTGTGTGTTCAATGTCAGGCTTCTTCGTGCTCGCCCTGCAAGCACAAAGGAGCGCTACAATGCTTGCAACGCTTCCACGGCAGCAGGCACCGCTTCACTGCAGTCTTCGGCAAGACTGTGAGCCCTGTGACAGCGAGTGCCAAAGGCAACGAGCGACAGCGACAAAGGTGCCATGTCCACCGCTGGTGCCGTCGGCCGTTATATAGACAGCGAACAGCACGGCAGAGGGACGGTCGACCGCGCATATCGGAATATTCGTCAGCATCAACTGACGCCACTGACTGCCCGTACACAGCCCACGGACGAGCTGTGACCCTTCTCTCTGAGTGGCCCCGCCAACAGCAGAGCGTAGTTGCTTGAGTTCTTCGCAAGCCCTGGTTTAACAGATTTCGTCTCACGCAGCGTTGGCTGTCAACGGAACCGACAATTTCAACCTCTCCACGGAGGCAGCCCTCCGAAAACAACCCACAAATCGGATCTCCGCTCTGAACGATCCCTGCATATACTGTCTGGATCACCACACTGCCCTCCCGAGACTGCAGCGGTCGACCGCGCGTAAAAGTTACCTGGAGGCGCACGATGTTGGGGTGATCGAGAGACTTGAGGAGGTCCACCTCTCTCATGATGAAGTCGAAGCCCTTCCGGCTCTTGACGCGCGAGAGGGGCACGGTCTTCATGGCGTACTTGGTGCTTGACTGGCGGTGGCGCACCACCTGCACCTCTCCGAACCCTCCCACCTCTCTGGCATCTTTCCCCTGGCTTCTCGTCGCGTTTGCATCACCAGTTTCGAGGGGAGGACGGCGACAAAATCGAGGGAAAACGTTACTATGGAGGAAGAATAACGACAAGTAGCCGCCAATGTACACCACGTGTGAAACTCTTATTTTGGGACAGACTCAATTTCATAAGAAAATTTCCTATTACGAGCGAACGCGAGCTTCCTAATGTATCGCAAAGTCGTGACAGGGGCCCCTTACCAGATAGCCGAAGCCGTTTTTACTTGAATAAACAGCTGATAATGTCCGCACTTTTTTGTCCGCACTTTTTCACCAAATTCTGATAAATGTATTGTGTATAAAATAGGCAGAGTGTTTTCATCGCGGGGACAAACAAAAGCGCCTCGAGGCAAGAGACATCAACAACAGCAGCAAGCAACAGAACAACAACCCAGTGAGTCCACCACGGCACCCAGCGCGCTGCTACGCGTACCCAGTGTCACGAATGGGAGCCGCCCGAACTGCGCTCCTGGGTCTGTGATCTGCTGCCCTATTGGTTTTCTGCGGACCGATATCGTGTAGGCGAGCGGCGCTTGACACCCCGACACCCCGACCGGTGGGGGCGCCTGGGACCACGGCGGTTGGTGGGCCTCCAAACAACAAGATACACATCATCAGCGCTGAACAAGACCAAGAGGGTCCAGATTTACGAGTACGCTGTAGATCAACAACGCTAGAAGTGACCGTTTCTGCCACTGCTGCTGGTGCTGCTGGTGCTGCGTTTGCTACTGCTGCTTGCTGCTTTTGCCGCTGAGATGCTGCTGCTGTTGTGTTGGTTTTTTATTGGGACCCGTTTCGAGCTGGCTGAAGCCAATTTCGTACGACGTCCACCAAACCAACACATATCACAAACGAATGCACAAACAAACAACAGCGCAGCACCAGCGCTCAACAACACCTAGAGGGCCCAGCTGTACGCCGTCGCACAGAAAAGCTAGTGGTAGCCGCTGCTGCTGCTGCTGCTGCTGCTGCTGCTGTGTTTGCTGCTGCTGTGCTACTGTTGTGCTGTGTTGGTTATTTATCGGGACCCGTTCGAGCTGGCTGAAGCCGATTTTCTACGACGTCCTTCAAACCAGCACAAACAATAAGAAGCAGCGTAGCTGGAGCGCTGAACAAAACCAAGAGGGCCCAGCTGTACGCCATTGAATAAGGAGACTACAGTAGGGGTGGCCGCTACTGCTGCTGCTGCTGCTGCTGCTGCTGCTGCTGCTGAATATCAGGGAATAATTGGAGCATGTCTTGTGTCCACGGAAGATGTTTGGGCGACGAGCCAACACCAACCACAACTGCCGTCCACCATCCACCAACGCTCACAAGTTGACGACAGTCACAAAATATTCTGCTGCACGAGTTTCTATTATAACGACAGCTGTACTATCTTTCTCATGTGAGGCAAGGTGTGTCCAACACTATTATATCAATATTAACAAGTGACTCGTGTAAAATTCGAGCCAATTATTTTTGTTGCCTCCCAATGTAATATATCGTCGTACTGTACGTGTACTCGTCGTTTGTGACCATGAGACTGGTGCTACTCGTACCAGTACGAGTATGTACGGGTACGGACCTGGGTGTGCTGGACACTGGGTATCGTTGGGTACCGTTTGTGCTCGTGCGTGGGAAATACTGTAACACGCAAACAACAAAGTGACGGCAGCAGTTGCTGAGCACAATCAGCTGCTGCCCTGTTTCGCTGTTATATACCGGCTGTATATTTCCTGGTATCTGGTGGGTACGTACATCACCTGGAGCGATGCGTAGGATGTACGATGCACCATGTACAAAATAAAAGTACGAAGGTTGCACACCCATGACAGATCACGATCGACACCTTTTAGATCCTACTGCTGTAGCTCCTAAACCTGCCGTTATGATTTTAGATCCCAAACCTGCCGTTATGATTTCAGCCGTTATGAGATGAGCAGGATCTTGTGTAGTGTACGCATTGGAGTATACACGTATACACAGATCCAATCCACGGAACCATGCCCAAAATCATGCAGGTTACTATCGCGGGAACCACAGCAGTAAATAGGACCAAGTATTGCGGGAAAAATAGTTAAATATATAGGTTTTTATGTGTACCATAGGTCCTGTTTACTATGGTCCCCCGTAATATACGGCGGCAACACGACCTGCTTGAAAAATATCGGGAAAATTATGAATGATCTGCCATATCAACAAATTGATCATGAAGAGGGGATCGACTGTCTGATCTATCTGCTATACCCGAGATCTGTGAGGTGTGGAAGTTATAAAAGGTTGATGGAAACGGGGTCGCACTGATCGTGCAACCACTGATCACTTGTTGATATTCAGGAATCTCGACTCGGGGACTCTGGACTGGACTCTAGACTCCATGTACGAGATGGCAGCGTCGCAACGTCACACACGACGCCTACGCGGTTGTAAGAGCCGACTTTTTTGCCTCGCCGTTCTCCTCGACCGATAGTCGATACGCCCTCCTTGACGCCCGAAGCACTTGCTCTACCCACTCGCACGCAACTTCCATCGAACTGCTGTCCTGCGTCCCGCGTCGCCGAGCGTTAGTTTCGTTTCGTCACGGGGGGGCAAACAGCAGTAAGTAGATCAATCAGATCAACGCAAGCGTTCGAACGATCGTACTTTGGGAAAGCGGAGTTGCTACGTACATGCTTCAATATGGGTGGTACATGGTACATGACAGTGCGAGCTTCGTACGCAACGCACCGGCCGCGGTCGCACCACTAACCGTGCGGCGTCCTGCTCGGTTCTCAGGTTCTCTCCTGCCGATGAGGATCAACACAATCCGCCATTCTGCATATGATATGATATCGTGCAGAGGGTACAGCAATCCAGTCGGTGACTGTTTTTCGCGCACTTTCGAACTTACGAAAAGTCGTAAACTTCTGTCACGTTGCGCGTGTACTCCTCGTGCACTAAGTTCGCTCTCAGCTCGGCCACTTCCAGCTTCTTCTCGTGGAGACATTCTCTCTCCCGCACTAGCTCCTCGTTGAGGCGCTTGCTCTTGCTCCGCACCAGCCCCGGGAGCTTCATTCCATAGTCTGTGACCTACCAGCTTCTGTTTGTTGAGTGTTGAATTGAATGTATTTGTTGAATGTGGTGAAAATCTCGGAGGTTTTATTTGGATTCACAGGCGTTTTTGCGAAGGGAGTCAACATCATCCGAAAACGCCCAGCATGTGCTGTTTTGCTCATCCGGCCATCATTTTCTGCTCTCAGGGACGCTGCCGCTCCGGATATGCACGGTGATTCGACGCGATGGCGATATACGCGAAAACGATGGCCCCTGCTTGTTCGCCGTTGCTGCTCCAGCGACCCACCGTGTCGAGGATGCCGAGCAATAAGAGTACGGCTGTGCATACCCCTTGCCGAGGGCATCACCCCTTTGCTTTCGGCCTGCTGTTGCTCTCTACCCTGCTGTTGTTCAGCTCTCATGGAGGTGACACAGAGGCAGCACCACCTCCTCCCCCTGCCCGAGCTGTCGATTGCCCCGTTGGCTTCGTCGGATCATTTGCTGGAGGATACGTCGGGGCTGCCAGTGGCGGCTTATTAGACAAGGGGCTCGACCCGCGCACTCGGACTCTTCCGCGCAGACGCAACGGGATAGAGAGGATGTCGGCTAGGAGGAGAGGGGAGGGTCGCATGGCTGCTGCCGGGGAGCAGGGGGAGGAGAAGATGGAGCTCGCCGCAGAGGTGAGTCATCCCAACGAAAAGCAAGCAATGAACGTCTCCAGGAGCATCCGCAGTCGGTTAGCACGCTGTTGTTCTACCAGCGTGTAACGAGCCCATCGTTAGCGTATGTCTCGTACACGCGTCAGCTCGAACGCGACCCAGGAAAACAGAATACTGCTGTAGTCACGGCAGAGCAGTGTCCTGGGGGGCGTATTATACCAGCATACAGCAAGTTGATGTATATACGACGTTCGTAGTGCTATACCTGGTCGGTTGGAAATACGGCGGTGGTGGGACGAGGACGGTGCTTGAAGAGGTAACGGCGGCTTAATATTTTTTGGCGGGTCGATGAGCTTTCTCTGCCCCGTACGACGCACTCTACACTAACGCATCGCTAAAAGGGAGGGAAGGGTCGGGGGGGGGGGGAAGGAAGAAAGACTGCTCCACCGCTTTCTGTCTAGATTGACCCATGGTTGAATCGAACATGAACCGTCTGGGGTGAACGTATCTTGTTGTCTTTTTCTGCTGCTGCTGCTATTATTATACACTAGTAAGGCTGCTGTTGCACGACTACAGGTGATACCTGGTACTTTACAGTAGTAGTGGTGTAGGTAGGCTGCATTATATGAGAATATATCCTTGAGGTGACTTTACAGTCCTATTAATACCTGGTACAGCAGTACCAGCATGGCGATTGGCGAGCGTGCTTCGCTTGTAAACGACGAGAGCGGGGGAGAGCGCCCTTAATTAATCGCAACGACGGACGAGAGCAGCAGTATTTGAGCTCACGGTGAGTTGATGCTTCTTATTGTTTTCCCTTCGACGTTTTTCTTCGTACGACGTACCTGGTAAAAAGTATCAACCTACTATTTTTCAGATAAATGCTGCCCGGTCGATGTGCTCTTCTGCCACGGGGAATTTACCAGAACACGCTGAGGACATCGGCAGTAGAGATGAACTTGACGCCTCCTACTGCATCCAGAGAGGAATCCAGGTTCGGGGGCATTGTCGGCCACCAGAAGCTATCTCGAGGGGCGAGCAATCATAGTTGCTCCCGCACGTATTTGCAATGGATCGGTCAGGATCAGATCCGACAGCAACCCCGACCCAACAGCAGCACACAAGGACGCACCACGTTCGTCAGGGACAAATAAAAGCAAGGAGGGCAGCACCAAACCCTCCAACCCCGCATGTTCAGCACACATCGCACTGTGGCTGGCCAGCTGGTGGATTGCGATTTCACTGTATTTGCCTAGTGTCGTCGGGGTTGGAGGCGTTGGAGGATTCGGTGCTGCCCTGCTTGCTTTCGTTTGTCCCTGACGAGCTACCACGGGCTAGGACGCTCTTCGATTATGTCCCATTCTAACATGTCATTGATAAATGTGTCCATGGCATGCTAGAATGGGACATGATCGAAGAGCGTCCTGGCCCGTGGGGCAGCTCGTCAGGGACAAATGAAAGCAAGCAGGGCAGCACCGAACCCCTCCAACGCCTCCAACCCCGACGACACAAGGCAAGGACAGGACGGTACCGGGCGCACAAATCAATGACTGCGGCTTTTTGGTCGGGTGAAAGCTTTGTATCAGTGAATGCTTTGGACAGTCGCCGCACCAGTGAGGCATGCAGCCTCGTACCGAGTGCATTTGTCAATGTTGGAAGTAACCAGTCCTGCCGCGAAGAAAGAAACTGCTATATGGCGCGAGCCTATCGTCGACGCCCAATATGAGTACGGACTCATCAGGTTCGGCTTGAGTCTGTAGCACTTTCCGTTCTTGTCTGTGTAGCGTCTAGCAGACGCCAGGTTGTTGAAGCATTCAGGTTTGACAAGCCGGATGAACGATACAAAGTGCAAGGGGGGCTGCCCTTTCCTCGCACTCCATGGATCGTGGGTGTCGTCAGTCAATACTTCTGCACGGGACTACTTCAGATTTTGCCTTCCTCATGTACGGACTGCTGTATTTCCTGCATGAGGCCATTTCAAGCTCGTAGTACGCGCGACCGAAGCATCACACACAGCTTGCAAAGATGAGGTTCGACGAAATCCTCGATCTCACAGTAGCTGTTGTTGTTTGTTTTTTCAACCTCATGGAGCTGGCGACCACAGCAGGTGGTCTTGGGATACGCCTGCCCACAGGCAGTCGTACAATAAGATGCAGATATCTATGAGACCTCGACAAATGGTGGAACCGACGCAGGGCGTGTCCATGCGGCGGTTGGGTCGAGAGCCTGGGCACCCACAGTGCATCCTCTATGTGTGTTATACCAGGCACCTGTTATATTATACGAGTACAAGGTTTCCCTTGAGGATGTAGTTGACTTGAAATCCCGCGGGTGTCGCAAGTTGAAAAGGGGGAGCAGCAGCATCATCAGGTGTCCCTATTCACTCCGAGTAACTGCTGCTGTGTGGCAGGACGAGATTCGACGAATCGCTTGATGTTCAAAATTGCACGTGGAAATATGAAGACAACTGCATGTGTATTTGCTGTGCCTCCTGGTGAACATTGCAAAGACATGCATACTACAAGTAATACTGTAGTAACACTGCTGTCGTACCGCTGATGTAGTGCGTACCGTGGCCGCCCGGCTGCTGTTGAAATACCGAGAAAGTGTGGGTTCGTATCTCCATCCTGCCCCGTGTGCAGCATCCAATATTATTGAGATTGTGTACGTGTGCGTTCCTACTGCACTTCCTAGGTCGACAGGAATCGCGGCCCGAACACGGACACACAGATGCGCTGTCCGTGGCCGTCACGAAAGGAAGAGCTTGATGTGCGACAGCTGCTGTTCCGTGGCTGCCTCATTGTAGAGAGGTCGACGGACGGTGTGATCAGACATGATACAGCGGCAGCCAGCAGCCAGCAGCAAGCAGCACAGAAACGTAGTTTTCATTGTAGGGTTTCCATTGTCCTGCTTGGCTCTAGAAGGTCGAATGCCTCCCCGTAGTCACTTGCCAGAATTCGCGACTTCGAAGGCCCAGAGCACGCGCCACGGACACCGGCCGGGGCTCGCATTTGCACTGTGGTGTACACGCGGCCCCCCTGGCGTGCCACACAGCCGAGGGCTCGAGAGAAGACCGGCGGCCCGCAGGGAAAAAAAATGTGTTCCTCCAAAAACATGTATTTCATACATGCATACCTGAAGGCAAGGCATGACTCACCTGGCACGTATTATATATTTCAATGTACCGGGTACAGAAGTAGTGCCGGTAGTACTGCTGTGCCTGGTAAGATAGGTTTCATTTCCGGTGCTGGTGGGCTCTGCTTCCATCAGGCTTCTGCACGTAACGCACCGTGTGCCACCAAGGTCCGCCTAATTGCAATGCAGTGTTACAATAATTTGCAACCCACACGCTATTTTCAGTGTTGAAAGTGTTCGAGGGTGAAGCTGAAACTGACGCTGAAGCGTAACTGTTAGGGGTGGGAATGGATTCGTTTGAGTACGTGAAAATATATAGGATGTCGCATGGTCGTTGTCTGGGGGGAAAAATCTTTAGGAAGGAAATTAACCAATCCGTGAATTGGGTTTAAAAACACTTTGCCACCGAAAAATCCGTTCTATGATGCTGCCTCTCAAAAATGAAATAAAAACCAGTGCCGGTATTG
Organism: Nereocystis luetkeana; assembly: GCA_031213475.1. Classification (NCBI taxonomy): domain Eukaryota; class Phaeophyceae; order Laminariales; family Laminariaceae; genus Nereocystis; species Nereocystis luetkeana. The sequence continues at coordinate 398,798 of JARUPZ010000031.1, read as the reverse complement.
ATGTTGTGGCGTTGAGCTATAGCTGAAAAAAAGTCAGCCTTGCTTTTTGCACAACACGTGCTGGAGGACAGCGCACAACTAAGCCCAGAGCATAGAGCAGCAGCGTAGACAAGGACGCGCGAGCGTGAACGAATCGCACGTTCCTGGGGAGGCCTTGGGATTGGCGACCGGTAACACGAGAAAGCTGTCCCCCCCTGTGATACACATCTTGTACAGATCAAAGCGCAGTGTGTGGTCCTGTTTTTCTGCTTTTGGGCACTTGTAAATAAGAAGAACATGCCTACACACAGCATCAACAATCGGCTGCGGGTTGCTATACTGCACTTCGCGGAGACCGGGATTTCGACGGCGCTCCCTGCACCTTCGTGGCAGCGCGCCCCACCTCTAGCTCACGGGCAAGTTGTTGCTGTGCGTGCAGCTAGTCTTGAGCCTTGCGGCCAAGGCTGCATTCACCACGCGCCTGCAATCTGCATGGTGCTGCCGTATGTACTCGTACGTACCTACCACTCTGTCCGGAAAAGTAAAGAACAGCCTATTTTCATATTTATGATTACACCATTCCTATGTTTCCGCACAGGGTGGCACGATGGAGTATTTTTACTTGGTCGTTTTCTCACGTGAGATAACAATAGTGATGCGTTCGCATCTGAAACGCTAGGGGTATAACTCGCTTCCTGCTGCATCAAGGCCCGATCACAGATGGTCTTCGCTGCTGCGATGGCACCGGGTGTGATGGCGATCGCTCGGCGTGCTGCCGCTTTCATGTCGGGCACCGTTTGCCCGATACAATGAAGACTGGACGTCCTTTGTTTTTACCTCGGAATATTTTTTGTCGAATTTCCCATCCACAATTGACTCATCAAAAGAGGGTCAACCGGTGCAACAGATTTCATGTCGGCTACTTGTCGGATTCAGGCGCGGATTGTACTGCTTTGTGTGCAACGTCCTGCCGCATCGGTTGACTGGTCTAGATTCTCTGGTAGAGTCAATTAGTTCTTCCCTACACAGAAAAATACGAATACAACCTGAAAAATCGAGCTTCCTCGCGTATTTTCACAAAAATTAACGGAACAAAAATCTACAGATCAAAACACAACGAGTCAGTCGATCGTTCTCCATTGATTGGAGGCATCTGCCGAGCTTTATAATCCAATTCGTTTCCCGTGTCGTGAATCGGTGCTACACGTGAATGTAGACTGAAACCAAGTAAATAGGGTTATGGCAGACTATATTCAAAAATTGTTCTTTCGATTTTATTTCGATTTTTTTTTAACGAATTCTTGAATAGACTGGACATTTCTTTACGTCTAAAACGAATCCATTCCCATGCCTAACTGTGTGGCCAGGTAGTGGGCGCGGTGACGAAAGCGGCCGTCGGTGTCGCCGTCGGCCGGGCGGCGGCGACCGTGTCGGAGGAACAAGGACTGCCGCCGCCCGCCGAAAGAGTTTCACGAGAGGTGGCAGGCGCCAAAAGAAAGGCTCTTGTGGGGGTTTTGAGCAGCTTTCTTGCCTTTCTTCGGTCAGATGCCACCGCCCCGTCGGGCACGCAGGTGTGCGCCCGCCTTATTTTTAGGAAACCCGGGGCAAGGAGGGGGGGGGGGGCGAGAGGGCGGGCGGGGCGAGAGGGGAGGGGGGGCGGGACGGAGGGGGGAGGGGGAAGAGGGGAGCGGGGGCAGAGGGAGGGGACTGTGGCTCGATGTCGCGCTTGACTCGATGTATTCTATTAATAGAACAGGAAGTATTTTCGGGGTATCGGAGGAGGCGCGGGGCGTGCGTCGTATTTACCGCTTTCGAAGCGTGCGTGGACCTTGAGCACGCATTCGAAGCCCCCCCCCCCCCCCCCCCGCCATACGACTACGACCATGCATGACATGAGTACCTCCCCCCCCTCCCGCGACCCCCGACCTCCGACCCCCGATCACGCCACACTGCCCGGTTTTCCACGCATGGTGCCGCGTGTCACGCAAAGGCGTGGGACGTTGGGGAGGGCTCTGACCCTCGCCACGGATCAGCAGCACCGGGTCCAATCGCCTCCCAGAAAGAGACCATGGCCGGCGTGATGGTCAATGGATACTGGTTCCCGTCGCTGGCCGCCGCCGCCGAGGCGCCGGCCGGCCAGGGTTTCGACTTTGCGCAGGCGGTGGTGGACGCGGGGAAGGATGCAATTCGCGCAAAGCGAGAGAAGCAGCGCTTGGCGGTGAGTGGGAGGGAGCGTGACGGGGGCGGGCTTGAAAAACGGGGGGGGGGTAGGGTATGGTAGCGTGTTCGGGGGGCTTCGTTTGTAGACGTCCATACGGTCCGTGCTCTTGTGCGTTTTTTCGGGACTGCCGCGCCGCCGACATGCAGTGAGCCGCTCGCGTTCCTCGGGCGTAGACGCTACTTCTGACTGTCGCCTGCTTGAATTTGTCCGTGTGTGGGGGGGGTGTAGTCATCATTATGCTGGGTCGTAGTGGTACGACCATAGAGACCTTCGTATCCCTACAATGTCGGGACGGAGCTCGTCGGGTTTTCACCGACCAGGCAGGGGGGGGGGGTAGCGGGGGGCGTACTCGTTCGGTGTTTGCCTTGGTTGTTTGACTATTGGCCACGCATACCTTTCGAGCAGGAGCGCCGTTCCTACTTCTATTATTAATATACACCTCCATAATTTGGACGCTGTTTACGTTTTTGGGGTGGGTGTAGAGGGTCCGCGCCCTGCCTGTGGTCCTGCCCGTACGGTCGCATCTCACCGACGCGGGCGATGAGAGGTTTTTTCTCACTTTCTTCTTTTCTTTCTTCAAAGAGCGTTAAACAAGTACTGCACAAGACGAGAAGGAAGCATGAAAACAGATCACATGAAAAACGGCCCGACGTTCTCAAACGGAAGCAAGGCTGCCGTGAACTTCTCGGTTTTTATTCGTGTTTTCTATCTCCTCGTCATGCCTCTCTCTCACACGAAAACCCTGGCTGTACCCGCGTGTTTCGTTTCTCCTCCAGGCCAAGAGGCGAGGGGTGGCGGAAGCCGCCCTGTCGAAAGGGGTGGATTTATCGTGCGGGGCCGTGCTCCTATCGTCCCCTACCCCCTACGTCCTCGACGACCTGGACGTTGCGAGTGCGAAAACAAGTATCGCTGACGCCGGCGGGAATGCGGGTGACGTGCTCCCTCCTTGGCGCCGGTGGACCGTGAACTTCATGGAGAAGACAGGCATCACGGCGCGGATGCAGCAGGCAATCAGGTGAGCGCGAAGAACAGGGATCTCTTTCTCTCTCTCTCTCTCTCTCTCTCTCTCTCTCTCTCTCTCTCTCTCTCTCTCTCTCTCTTTTTGCTATGCTGATGCTCCATGCTTCCTGCCTGCGGTGTTCGTATGTGATCTCTTACATTAGCCCACCGCATAAGAAAATGCACTGTGTTTCTGAGTAGGGAAAACCTGCTGTAAATCTCCGTACCAGGTACGATTTGTTTTTCGTTTTGTGAGTGTCCCCGAATTGCGGGTGCAGTGCTTGGAAATTTCATGAAGCCGTTCCACGCGCGCGCGCGCCATCGTTATGCTCGTGAGACCATGTAATCGCGTGACATGGAAGTATTGAAACTACTGGCACCGCCCTGTGTCTTACTCTGCTGCTGTCCCCGACCACGAAACGCCTCCGGGTACGTCGTCGCTTTTTATGTGCTCGTGGCGGTCTCTTATGTTTCCATCACCGCACGCGCCACCTCTGTTTTTCTCGTCCCGTTTGGTGTTTGGTGGGTGGGGGGGGGGGGGGGGGGTCGCGTTCGTTTTTGGCGCTGAACTGAAGGTGCTGTGTTTGTTTGTTGTCTTACCTTTTCGAAGGTGCTGTGTTTGTTTGTAGTCTTACCTTTTTTTCCGGGTTTGTGCCCTGGTTGTATCCTGCAGGGACTCCGTGCCCCGCATGCCGAAGGAGGCGCTAATGCTTGTCGTGGGTGTTGCCGGTGGCGAGCTCGCCAAGCGCGAGATCAACGCGCAGGTGCGGGACTGTTAATCTCAGTATTTTTATGTTACCCTCCCCCATCCTTCTTAAGAAATGTGCCCCCCCCCCCCCCCCCCCCCCCGCCCCGCGCCCATGGTCCTTGTGCTGGGAAAAATTGACGCACGCGATAGCTTGTGCTCTCTCTCTCCCTTCATTTTGTCCATGGTATCACCGGCAATCTTGAGGGGAAGTAAACGTTTAGCTTTAAGCGGCTAACTCTACTTGCTCTGACAATCACGATTTTTCGTGTGATACGTGACGAGTTCGACCGAACGTCTTACTTTGCTTCGGTACGGGAAGGGGGGGTGGAAGTGGGGGGGGGGGGGGGGGGGTGGAGTCCTGCTCGCTCTGTTTTTCCGTTCGCGACAAACGTATATGCGCACGCTGTTCCTTCAAGCATATAAACAGCAGAATCTCAGCGGCTTCTCTGGTGTATTCGCGGCATGCAAACGTGGCCCGCTACAGTAGAAATATTCAGCTTGCGGGTTGTGGTACAGTGTAGGACGGTCCCTCACGGACAAGGTGAAGGCGGTACCCCCGCGCTGACGCTCGTCCCTGACATCCTTCCGCGCCCATGTATGCATGTCCTCGCTTCGATTCGGGCCCTTCTTCCCGCGGTCATCCCCCATCCCCGTTCCCCCCCCCCCCTCCCCCCCCCCCCACACACGCACGCACGCACACGCCTCCTTATCACGCTTGCGTCGCATTTTTTGCTCTGGTCCTGCTCGTTTTTGTCGTCTTCTCGGTGCCTCGACGAAACGCCTCTTCTGTGCGAACACCCGACCGTCGAAAGGTGGAAGCACTCGAGGACAATGTCAAGGGGCCGGCGTGGGCGTTGCTGAACGAGACTTACCGAAACGTTGAGGTACGTACATGGAGTAATGACATACCGGTACGAAGCATACAAGCGAATGCAAGTTTATTGTTCACACGGCTCCCAAGAGAAGGTACTGTACCCCTTTGGAGATGGCTGGACCGACCGACGGACGGAAAGACCGACCGACCGACGGACTGGGATCTACCAACGCGCACAAGTTGACGACATTTACAAGTATCCTGCTGCTAGAGTTCGTATAATAGGGACAGCTATACTATCTTGATAGTGCGCGCGTGGGTTTCGGTATGGTGGGCTTCAAGGTCGCGGTCTACGTAGCAGCACCCCGCTGGGTGGAAATGTAATGACCGTTCAGTCTTCATGTATGTATCACAATGGCCCATACATTTTCGTCTAGAGAGGTTTATATCGTGGGTCTCCAGGGAAGCGTGCGCGCTTTTCCGCGTTCGCGGCTTGCGTGCTGTTCTTGGCCGTGGTTTCAACCTGCCTCCGAGCAATGCCCCGGCAGGGGCGGTGTCTTATTTTCTGAGCACGACTGGTGAAGTCCGAAGTTTTCGTCTTACGCAGAATATCTTACCCAGAACATTTCTTCAAAAACCTCTTCTTTTTTTTCGCTCAACCTGACCCATGTTTTTCCCAGTGGACGGAAATATAAGGACCGTTTAGACTTCAATATGAGGACCGAGCGGTCCTTGTGTTCACGCCCAGAGTGGGGTATGGTGGTAAAATAATCATACTATTCCGGGGGACCATAGTAAATAGGACCAAAGATTGTCAGTAAAAACAAGGAAATATGTAGGTTTTTGTGTGTACCGTAGGTCCTATTAACTATGACCCCCCGTGATATTAAAATGACCGGTCTATAGTAATAGTTGCTCTCAGTTGAAGAGCTTAAAAAACCGGTCGGCAAATAGTGAGCCACAAAGTGGCGCCCTCGATGCATGTATACCCGTTGCATCGCTCTTCTGCCAACAACGTCGATATGTGTCGTCGTCCTTATATTCCAGGTAGGTTTATACCACTCCGTCCGGAAATATAAGGATCGTTTAGACGTTGATAAGACGCACGCGCTGAGTGGCAACACTTGAGATGGCACACACGCACCCCTCGGACTAATTTTCTAAGCTGTTTTTCTAGGTTTCAGCGACTGGGACGGTGCGCACGCGCCGAGCGAAATGCGTGCGTGCGCACGTGCGTGCGTCCATCGAAAGGTCTCTCGACAGGATCTCTCGAAAATCCACACTGTTGTTTTAATCACTGTTATCGTACTGGGTACGTTGTGCCCCCCCCCCTACTTTTGGAGAAAAAAATCTCGGAAAGTTCGTCCCGTGGGGCAGGCGTGTTATCTTGCGTGTTGCCAGTCTGTCCGGAAATATAGTCACCGATTAGTATCGACCCCAGAGTCCCAACGGGGGGCTATAATTTCGGTCAGAGTTGTTTTACACCAGTTTTTTTCCGCCACCAAAAAATGGGAATAGGGTGCCAGATGGGATTAGGTTCGGGTGGGATGAGGGTGTAGAGGTACTGGAGCAATTAAAAGGGGGGTGTGGTCTAGCAGTGGTAGTAGGCACCATCCGTTTCACCCTGTATTACGGGGGAACATAGTAAATAGGACAAAATATTGTTTGTAAAAATAAGCGAAATGTACAGGTTTTTGTGTTTACCGTAGTTCCTATTTAATGTAGTCCCCGGTAATAGACCACTGAAACACTGATACGAATAGCGTGTGGATTGCGCTTAAGGTCTGCATGCAACCCATGGGCTGGTAGTAGGCGCCGTCTCCACCGTCACACCCCCCTCGCTGTCCGCTTGCTACTCCGATAATAAAATGGTTGGCACTCACTGGTGTGGTGGAGGCGAACGGGACCGATGATGCCTCAATCCAATGGTTGATTGGGTCGGATGGGCTTATATACCTTTTACAGTAGGACTGCGGTTTCGTTTTGGGGAACAAACGACCTAGAATTTGCCTTAAAAGGGTTTTTGAGGCGCGTCCTACGATAGAGGTACTGTTTGTAGCTCGTTTCCGCTAAAACATTTTCTGAATGACGGTGTTCCTTCACCCAAAATCGTCCGAATGCCAATCTTGTTTCGAAAAATGGCATTATGTGTATACTTGGGCCATGGGGTTATTCAGCGGGATGCGATTTCATTTTCGCTGAAATCAGTTTTCGGGTGAGGTGTGGAGCTCCTTAAGCGAGGAGCCTCGGAAAATTCAGGGTGAGCCTCTATTGTAGAACGCCTCTTGAGGTTAGGGTGGGGGTTGAGGGTTAGTTTCTACTATTGACGCGTTCTACGATAGAGGTAGCACATTTCCGCTTTTTTGTTTCTGAATGACGGGGTTCCTTAACCCAAAATCGTCGGAATGCCACCCTTCTTCCGAAAAATGACGATTTTTTATACGTAGGCCATGGAAAATTTTCACCGGGTGCAATTTGATTTTTGCTGAAATCAGTTTTCGGGTGAGGTATGGAGCTCCTCATGTGAGGAGCCTCAGAAAAAGTAGGGTGAACCTCTAACGTAGAACGCCTCTATTACGGGGGACCATAGTAAGTAGGACCAAATATTGTTAGTAAAAATAGTAAAATATATAGCTTTTTGTGTTTACGGGAGGTCCTATTTACTATGCTCCCCCGTAATAGTCTCGTTCATGGTGACCCGCAACCATTTCCTCGTATACTTGGTAAGGAGCTGCGAGTTTGAGCCACCCTCTCTAAAACGTGAGCCACCCCCCCCCCCTCTCTCTCTCTCTCCCTTTCGCTCGCGTCCCTTGGTCGCAGGCGAGGGGGGCTGAGTTGGTGGAGTCCAACTGGGACTATGCCGCTCTCCTCGCCACGCAGCTTGGTGAGTTAGTCGGCTGACTACCGCGATGACCGTTGAGTGTCGCACAGGGGTGCGGTCGTGTTTCAGCGGTCGTTTTCTCTAGTCAACAGTAACGGTGCTTAATCCCCCTTTCAGGACTGCAGTCCCGTTATGGGGACAAAACCGCTCAAATTCCAAGTACTTTGTCCCAACAATCGGGACTGCGGTCCTAAAAAAGAGTTGAGGTCGAACACTCTATTTTTTCGGAAGGCTTTCTCTCGACCAGATGGATAGCTTCTCCGAAAACGCCCTTTGGTTCGATATTGGCGACCTTCCCGTCCTGGGCATATAAGTCGCCGACTTATAGTTATTAGTCGGCTACTTGTATACCGCTCTGGGCGGTAACATAAGGGGTGTTTATACGTAAATGTGAAGGCCCAACCTTCCTCAGAATTCCACCCAGAGCGCTCACCGGTAGGTATTACGGGGGGCCATAGTTAACAGGACCTATGGTGTACATAAAAACCTATATGTTTAACCATTTTTACCAACAATATTTGGTCCTGTTAACTATGGCCCCCCGTAATAGTACGTACCTGTACATTTTTTCGGTTGCTTCCGGAACAGTGGCGGACTTCTTCTTCTATGTATCTGGTTGGCGCGTCTTTTGTGACTCGTACGTGTTTTTTTGTTTCATGTGGATAGGACTGTTGGTGGGTCGGTTAGTTGGTTACCTTCGCCAGCCAACTAAAATCACAAGTAAGTAGTCGTGAAGTCCAGCAAAACCAAGGCATGCCTTCCTCACGGCCCTCGTAAGTTAAGCTGGCGAGAGTTTGTGAGTATGCGTTTCGTGCACACGTAGAGTACGTGCCTTGTACATACCGTAGTACAGAGCGTTGGCTTCGCACAAGGGGTGCGACCGTTTTTTACTTCAGCGCTCGATTTTTCCTGGGCGACGAGGTTTGCCAACTCCGAACGAGGGAGAGCTTCTCGGAAATATGCCGGTCGAGAGCTTTCTTCCGAAACAAAAAAAAAGTGTTGAGACTTTAGTTGATCACCCACCCCCCTGACCGCTAGTTACGAGAGAACGAGCGCCGAACGACGATCGCATCCCCGGTGCTAACTCGACGTGCCTTTTGTTTTGTTTCGAACCTCGTGGAGGGAGCGCTTGCCCCTCTCCCCCGGTCTACCCCCGCCTGCTCCAACAGAAACACGTTCAGTCAAGTTTTGCCGGTGGCGATGACACTTGGACGCCTTTTGGGAGGCGAAAGTTTGTGGGTTTTTCCCGGTGATGAATTGACTGACACTGTGACGCCCATTCAATGTGTACTTCGTATATATACCCGTGGTATAGTCGTCTCTGCCCTGTGTGGGTATAGGTGTTTTTTCCCACGTAGCAAGCGAGCTGGCCAGCCCCAAAAGGCTCCAACCTCCGCTTTTGTGTTCTTTGCTTTTTTCCCCCTCTCCGAGGACAGCCGACTGGAAGCGGAGAGGTGTGGGCAACAGCTACCAGGAGACGCTGCTCAAAGAGGTTATCGAGCTCCAGACGAGGGCGTTGCTGCGGCCTATCACGCTTCCCGCCGACGAGGTGAGGCCGAGGGGGGCGACACATCAGAAACGCTGCTTGCGAGAGCCGTGAGTCGTCGGTAGGTGCCGTTAGCCAAGCATCTGGCTTTAGTTGGCTAGTCAGCTGGCGATGCCAGCTGATGGACAGCGGACTAGCCGACTTGAGTCAGGCGAGCGAAGCACACCCAAACCAGCATTTCCCTTTCAAGGGGGGGCGCACCCAAAAAAGGAAAAAATGTTTATCTTGTTTGCGAAAATCCTTCCTACATAAAAATGTGGAAATCCCAACTATTACGGGGGGCCATAGTTAACAGGACCAAATATTGTTAGTAAAATGGTTAAATATATAGGTTTTTATATATACCATAGGTCCTGTTAACTATGGTCCCCCGTAATAGTCGATAGTTCGGCACCTCCGGGGAACGGCTAGCTATGCTTCCGACTAACAACAACGCAGCTCTACGTACCTACTGCTTATAGTCTTGACGGGCGTGGACGGACGAAAGGACGTTGTCGAAGTCGTGCGCGATCGGACCGAAGGCTGTATATTATTTTGACGTTGGGCCAGCTTCTACAAAATGGTTGAAATATACTTGACTTTCGAACCCTGACACTGTGCCCCCGACCGGTTGGGAAATATCCGGGAAAGTTCTCGGGAGTGAAGATGTAATGAGGAGAGATAGTGTGGACTGTCAACCATCTGTCTCATGCTGGTCCAAGTTGTTGTACGAAAACACTGCTGATTCGTCCCACGGCTGCAGCATAAGATCAGGCGCGAACGATTCCGATACCCGTGCGCGATTCGGAGTGCTGTACTTTCGTATCGCTTTGTCAGCGCATAAGGCCAAACGCGCTACGCGTAGCGCGCGACTCCAGTCGCGCGTTTCCGACCCGGGTCGCATGATCGGGGGCGCACGGTCGCCAGGTGAAACCGCCGCGACTATAAACGTACCTGGTAGGGCTGATAATTGGCTGACTGTAACTCGCCAACTATTACTAGGTGGTCATGAGTTGGCCTGGTGTAACAGCTCGTCGTGTTTGCATCTGACTTAGAGCATTTTGCAAGGGTCGACGGTAGTTATTGATGAAAAAGGTAAGTTGGTTAGTTGGCTTAACTTTTTACCAGCCAACTATTACGGGGGACCATAGTTAACAGGACCTATGGTATACATAAAAACCTATATGTTTAACCATTTTTACTAACAATATTTGGTCCTGTTAACTATGGCCCCCCGTAATAGTATCTAGCCATGGAGTCATTATATAGTGAGGCAACCCACGGCCCTAGTCGCGGCAGAGTTACATCGCCTGGGTTGCTTGGTTGCTCCGGAACCGGTCAACCGCGTGCGCCTGGCGCATTTTTGTTTTGTTTTTGGGGTTCCTGTCGTCGTATGCGATTTCAGCGCCGTTTCGATGGCGAGGGGCGTGCTGCGTACTTTCTATCGTGCGTCCGCTCGAGGAATGCCCAGTAGGCCCCACCCCGCCGGTCGCGTTAGTGCGCGTGCGACGAAAGGCAAGGGCTGCACGCTGGCGATATGAGCGATGGGCGTCACGTTCACTTCGCGTTTTTTTTTTTTTTCTTCTTCGCCGCGTTTTGCAGGGGAGCTTGATGATTCAGCTTAACGCCACGTATCGGAGCATCGAGGAGTCAATAGGCAGGCTGCTTCCTCAGCAGACGAAGGAGCAGTTGTCGCTCCTGGAAGCGCTCGTCAGGTGCGAAGAAGTTGGACGTGTGCCTTCGAGAGCTGTCGGCTTTGGGCCTCAACACCTTGGAGGGCTGTCGGCTTTTTGTCTTGAGACCGGTAAAATGGTTCGCCGCTCGGCAGAAAAGGCGATGGTGACGTCGTCAGACAGCAGCTGTTGTTTAGCGCGCACCGCCGGCGCTGTCCAAGGAGAGCTCGTTCGCTAACCGCGATGATAGCCCCCCCCCCCCCCCCCCCCCCCTCTATGGCCATACGACTACGGCCATGCATGATATGAGTACACCCCCTCCCCCCCCCCCCTCCGTGAAACCCGACGTGCTCCGTCCCGGCAATGTAGGGGTGCGAGGGTCTACGAATGGTCATATGACGATGGCCATGCATGATATCGAGTACACCCCGCCGCTCACGTACACGATGTATTCATGATAGCCCTTTTCCTGCGGTGTCTGGTTAGAAGGCTTGGTTCGGATGGGTAAATTGGGTAACCATTTGCCGGTAGCCCGGCAGGCTGTAGACCTCAACAAAATGGCGCAATCTCTCTCGGGTGCTGCGTACCTCCGCCTGTTTTTTTAACTGTGTGTGTTGTGTATGTTTTATGTACCGACCCCTCTTTCGCGTCAATCTCTTGCCTGCGGTTGATACAAGGTGTGTGTTGTTTGTTGTGTATGGCTTGCGTGTTGGTGTGACAAGCAGCGTCCCTCTTTTTGCTCGCAATAGGTCTCCGTCCGCGGTTTGTTATGTGCGCGTGTTTCGCGTGTGTTGTTCGGTTGCATACATGTATTTTATGCGTGTATGGCTTGCGTGTTGGTGTGACAAGCAGCGCCCCTCTTTTTGCTCGCAATAGGTCTCCGTCCGCGGTTTGTTATGTGCGCGTGTTTCGCGTGTGTTGTTCGGTTGCATACATGTATTTTATGCGTGTATGGCTTGCGTGTTGGTGTGACAAGCAGCGCCCCTCTTTTTGCTCGCAATAGGTCTCCGTCCGCGGTTTGTTATGTGCGCGTGTTTCGCGTGTGTTGTTCGGTTGCGTACATGTATTTTAGGCGTGTATGGCTTGCGTGTTGGTGTGACAAGCGGCGTCCCTCTTTTTGCTCGTAATAGGTCTCCGTCCGCGGTTTGTTATGTGCGCGTGTTTCGCGTGTGTTGTTCGATTGCATACACGTATTTTATGCGTGTCTTCTGTGTCCGTCTTTTTGTCGCAGGAAGCTAGATGAGAAGGGTATCGGAGAGCTCTCGTTCGATGAAGTCTACCGTGCCCTCCTGCTCGGCGCGGTGCCCCCGTTGCTCGTCACCGATGCCGTGCGGCTGCTGGCAACCGGGAAGCCCGGGGAGGAGGGCGGGGCGTCCTTTTTGTCGGGGGAGGCGTCTGCTTTCTTAGGGGGAGGGGACGTGAGTATCGGTTTCTTAGGCGGGAAGGGCGGGAGCACTGCTTTCTAAAGGGGGGGGGGGAGGGGTGGCTGGTTTTGTAGAGGGATGGGATGCGAGCACTGCGTTCTTAGCGAGGGTGGACGTGAGTACGGAGTGCCGATTGGGGACGGGGCGGGCCGGGCCGGGCCGGGGGGCGGGGGCGGGGGTTCTTCCGTAGCTGGTGGAAGACGGCGGAGGCAGGGGGGCGGGGGGAAAGGGTGGATGCCGTACTCGATATGGGATGCCTTTAGGGTGTAGAGGGGTAGTGTGCTAACCTTGTTATTACCCGTGTGTCACCCAGTGGACCATTGACAGCGCGTGTTTTGGGAAGAGGCCTGGCGGTGATTTCCGCGAGGCCAGGGGGGGGATCGGACGTGCTTGAACCCGTGTCGTTGGCGGGATTCTTGCCATGGCCACCACTCCAATCCGAAGTACTGGAACCGTTTTGATTGGATGAGAGTGTACAACAAATGGTTGTTATATTTACAGGGATATAGTTGATATTTAGGTGTGTACAGAGTTGATATTTAGGTGCAAAGTTGATATTTAGGTGTTTACAGAGTTGATATTTAGGTGCAGAGTTGATATTAAGGTGTGTACAGAGTTGATATCCAGTGCAGAGTTGATATTTAGGTGTGTACAGAGTCGATATTTAGGTACAGCGCGGTAATTTTTCATCACGACTGAAGCAAGGTTACACGAAAAAAAAATCGATACACCGCTTTTTTTTGTTTCAGTCTCTGACAGGGGGGGGGCTTACTAAAATCCAGGGAAACAAAACTGAAAAAAATAATAAATCATAATTTCTGACAAAAATCCCAACCCGCTCGTTAGTTTTCAATTCCGACATCGTGGCGGTTGTGACTCCGTTTTTTTTTTTCTTTTTCCGTATACCCCTGTACAGCGTGGTAAAATTTATTGCGAGTGAGTCCGACTTCTTTTTATTGGATGACACCCGAAATTAGAAGCGTCCTGCGGACACCGCCGTACTTTATACCAAAAGGTATAACAACGTTTCGTATGTACCTCTTTATCGTTTCTGCCCTAAAACTAATTTACGAGTTGGGTTTTTTTTTTTTTCTTGCTTGTTTTTACCTTACGCCAGCAGGAATTTTACCTGATGCGCGAGTTCATAGCGACAGATATGTACTTTATTCCTGCGGTCTGCCGTGCTTAATCGTATTTTTTGCATGCGCTGTGAGGTTTTGTCGCGGCCTGGCCAGGCTGAGATGCGGGCGGCGGCGGCGGCGGTGGCGGCCCCCGCAAGCCATAGCATCGTCGATCGTCGGGTTGCTGAGGGGACGCCGCCTGTGCTTTTTCCTCGTGCTTTCCTCGCTTTCTTAATCACGAGGGAATGCGAGTGTCTTGAGTTTGACAGCACCCAAAATAAACAGACCCCTTTCGATTTTCCTGAAGCGTCCCCGCCCTCCAACGCACACAAGTTGACGACAGTTTCACATATATCCTGCTGCACTATTTCCTAGCGACAGCTAACCTGCTTTGTTCATGGGTTTTCTCGTGTGTGTTCTTCTTATGCGTAGGTCACGCTGGCGTCGTTAGCCGCGCGGCTGAACGATACGGAGGAGGTTACCCGGGTGATGACTTACACGGCTCTTGCCGCCGAAACAGAGGTCATCGAGAACCTCAGAGAAGTTCTTGAAGGGCTGCAGGTGAGCCTCGGGAGAAGGGGGGGGGGGGGGGGGGTATACTCGATAGGGGAGGTGTACTCGATCTCATGCATGGCCGTAGTCGTATGACCATAGACCCCTGTATCCCTGCAATACCGGGTCGGAGCACGTCGGGTTTTCACCGACCAGGCAGACATTGCTTGCACCAGTCGGGGTTGGATGGGGGGGGGGGGGGGGGTGCATGAGTGGCCGTAGTCGTATGACCATAGACCCCTGTATCCCTGCAATACCGGGTCGGAGCACGTCGGGTTTTCGCCGACCAGGCAGACATTGCGTGCGCCAAGGGCGAAGCGCCGTGAGGTGTTCGTCGAGTTGCATGAAGGGTGAGAGGGTGAGCTGCATCCTACCAGAGCAAAAAAGCGCTTGTGAGGTGGACTTATGAACATCGTGTGTTACTTTATTGCACGAAAGAGATGAGTCAGCCGGGTGTTTAGGTTTTTATTTGCGGTAAAGCTTGACGGAAGTCGAGAAGTTCCCTTGCTTTGCGGCTGTCAATCTTTAGCGTCCCGTGTGCTTGTTGTGATGCGGTGCGTACTCTCGGTAGCAGTGTATTTGCCACCAAGTGCATATTTTTACCAGAATAAGCAGCGCGACTATTGGTGCAATCTTATGAAGAAATCGCGGGACGAAGAGCAAGCGCAACAGGCGATTTTGAAACACAGCGGAAGCTGTCATACGCATGCACAAACGGAAGCTCCTGAACAGACACCATACCTAGAATGCCATGTGGATCCGCTGCGGCGCGCTGAGGGCAATTGGTTTCTCGAAGAAAAACAAATTAACTTTGGAGAAGAAAGGAGATGACAGCGATTATGATGAGCTCGAAATGTCCTCCTTAAGTTGTCCGACGTCGCTGTTATTATCGTCCATGTTGTCGTTCGCGAGCGATCCCACGAAGTATTCCCTTCGAATTCGTGGGATCGCTCATGAACGACCGCACGAATGAGAAAGAAAATGACTTCGGACAGCACTCGAAGAATGCTTCGCGCTCATCGGAGTCGCCGCCATCACGTTCTTCACCGGGTCACGACAATGTTCCTGTCATTGGTATGGTAGACGGGGGGTGGTCACGTGGCCGATATGGACGTAAAGGGAATCGGGGCGTTGTCAGGGACAAGTCGTCCCTTTGCCCTGTGATTGCGACCGGGGTTACATGAGCTCCGATCGTGTACTGTGTTCATTTACGTTGAACCGTGCAAGGTGCATCCTGTGTATCACCCCTCGACGTCGATGGTTCGTGACAAGACTCACATGACGTAGCGGGCGTCGAGATAAATGCACACCCTGTTGAGGTATGCGGTATGGGACACGAGTAACCCGGGCGTGGACAGTGCCAGACAACACACCGAAAACACACAGTTTCAGTAGAGGGAGCACGCACTTATTATTTGATTTCGTGCAGAGAAGCGAGCAACATGTGTAGATAGCGCTGGTTACTATGATTGCTTCGAGATTTTTTTGGGATACGCTGCCGTTAAGAAGGTTTTTGATTTTTCGTCTCTTTCTTGGTGCTTTCAAAACCGTCGGTCTGAGGCGGCCGATTGGTGAATTTCAATGAAGATAATGAATTTCGGGATATCGTGATGGTTTTTTTTTCCCCGCCGACTTACGGTGTCTGGCGGGAGATACACGATCGATCGCCAGAGCGGCTATACTGTAGTTCTGCGGCGGGTGTCGACTCGAGGACGGGGTACACTCCGTCGTCCCGTTTGGGTGCGCGCCCAGTATTTTGATGCAAGGTAGCGGTGAACTTTGGTAGTTTCGAGTGTTGTACGTGTGCGAGCGATGTCGCTCTGTTCCCGGTACGGGACAGCGACAGACGTACACACACCCCGACAGCAGTAGCAGCAGCAACAACAACAACAACAACAACAATGCACAGGTTAACCCTACCCGCGCGGCTTTGAGAGATGGTGATGCCACCCCCACCCCGCCCCTCTCCCTGCATCCCTCCCCCCAGCATACCGCTCACCCTCCCCTGTTCTGTAACCGCCGCTGTGGTTTTTTTTTCTCGCCGTTTTCGAAGGGCAACATACGCAAGTCTCTCGAGGACATAGAGTCGGACCTGGTGCGGTCGGCGCCCGCGCAGCCGAGCGGACTTCAGGGGGCGGCTTTGTACGTCAATCACGGTAATCCCCCTGCCGTGCTACCATGGCCTTTAGTCGTGGTTGTGTTGGCGCAAGCAGCGTCGTGCCTTGTCGCCGCTCGCTCATGCCGCCGCGATTTTACGTGTTCGTTTTTTTTTTGTGGCTGGGCCGCCCATACAGGAATTGTTTTGCGACGCTGGTGGCGCTGTAACTTGCTGTACCGTATCATATCATACCTCCTTCGTGTTTTGTGTTTTGTGTGTGTGTGTGTTTTTTTCGCGTTGTTTTCTTCCCACCCCTCTGTTTGGAACTTTTACGCCTTGACCCTTTTAGTACAGCACTGTCATGAAACACCCGTGTAAATCTGATTCCAAGTCATTTTGTCCCCAATTGTCCCCCAAAACGGGACTGCAACCCTAAAAGGAGTTAATAGGTAGGACCCAGCGGTCCTTGTGTTTCCACGCAGAGTGTTTTTTTTTTTTTTTCGTCTTTCTCTTTTTTGTATGTTTGTAGGACAGGGCATGGTTGATGGACGCTTCTGCGCCCTTGTTCCGCACTATTAATACCAGTATTCAGTTGGTTTTTTGCGGACGAGGGTTTCAAGGTTCACAGGCGTTACCGCAACTCCAATCGTGTGCGACAGAGGCGCGTGGCAGCGGGGCGTCAAGGGGACGCTTCTGTCTTTTCGTTGTTGCGATGCGTCCGCTTTTTGTCTTTTGAAAAACGAAAAAATTAAACACACGCCTCATCGGGGAGATGGAGATTTTCGTCGAGACTCATATTTGGCAAGCTGCGTCTAAACGCTCCGATCGCGCGCTTGTATTTCTTTACCTGGTCTATTTCAGGTGTGTCAGGTGTGTATGCATGCCTGCGTGCGTGCGTGCGTGCGTGCGTGCGTGCGTGCCGTTTGCTCCTCTGCTCGATCCTGCAGGGTAGCCTTACCCCGTTTCGGTCGTTGAAGCGGAAATCGTATGATTGTTTTTTCCGCGTGCTCGTCGGTTTCGAGACTACCGCGGCGCGCCTTACGCTTACCCGAGTCGTGGGTAGTCGAACGTGGCTGTCCCCTCATCAAGCGCAGTCGTTGGGTGTAACGGCCGGCGCCAATGAAAGGCCGGGGGGAGGAGGAGGGTGAGGGTCAACAGCCTACTTTATGCTGTCCTCTTGCTTGTTTTTTGTTTTTCGCAGCAGATCATTCTTGTTGTTGTATCATCACGTTTTTCCAAACATTTAGTGTTTTTCGTAGTAACCAGCACGTTCTGCGCCCGTTTGCTGCCGATTGGACGCGACAGCCGCGAGGTCCGCCGTAACGTTCGCCAAAGACGGCTTTGACGGGGCCTCAAAGGTGTTCGACGCGTCTTTTGAGGCGTTGGCGGAGCCTTCCAGGAGAACCCTGCTGAAATCTTCCGAGCTGTTTCCGTGGCAGAGCTGGTGAGGATGGTTGGCACGGTGGTACCATGGCTGGTCGGTTTGGCCCGTCTCCCCTGTATCCGCAACCGTCGTATACGGAAAAAAAAAACAAAAAACAAAAAGAAATGTTTTCGTTTGTGGTATTGATCCCGGGGACGGCAAGGGTGGCTCTTGTCGGTCGAGCTACCGTATAAAACCGTTGAATTGGCACAGGGGTGCGGTCGTTTTCCGTTGCTCGTCTTTTTTTAACAACGGTAAAAAAGGGGTTCTCAAAAACGTTGAACGTATATATATACCTGGTACATTTTTTTTTCGGAAAGGGCTCCCGACCAGCATATTTTCCGAAAAAACAGTCGAACGTTATGTTTTCGCGGAAAGGGTAGGGCTCTCGACTCTCGACCAGCATTTTCCCCGAAAAACACCTTACTCGTTACGTATTGGCGAAACCTTTTCCCGTTTTCTGGGGGAAAAAGTCGAGCGCTGAAAATACGATCGCACCCTCTGTGTTTCAAAGTCAGCCCTCTTTGCGGCATTTCTGTCTGACACCGCTCCTGTGCAGAGAGGTTCTCCGGTACATATATACTGGTATGCATTTACAAAAGACACAGCTCCTCTGAAGTTCTCCGGTATACACATACATTTATAAAAAAAAAGCAAGAGCTGTGACGTGAGATCGAGGATTTCGTCGAAAGTCGTCTTTGCATGCTGTGTGTGATACTTCGATCGTGCGAACTACGTTTTTTTTTCCAGCCTCACGCGGGGTATGCATGTCCGCATACGAGGAAGACAAAATCTGAAGCTGCCGAATATGACGATGTACGTACCTGGTATCTCATTTGTGTTCCACGATAGTTTTCGGTAGCACCTAGGCCATAGGTTGTAGGCCATGGCATTGCTTATCGGATTAAGCCCACATGTTCTGTCAAAACATAGTTTTGGGTGGTACTACTGCCGGTATTGAGGTATGGGGCTCCTCGAGCAAGAAGCCCCGGGAGAATCAGGTGCTCGTACCCCTATCGTAGATCGCGTCTATTCGGTCGTAGGTTCGGTAACTTATATACCGAAGTACATTGTGCTCGGCAACACGGTACGTACGAGTCGGTGTAAAAAATCGGTGAAAAACAATGGCTGGAACACGGTTCTTGTAGTTTTTTTTCCCACGGGACACTCGCTTTTTTGGAAAGAATCGCTTTTTGGAGAGACGGCGTCTCTGCTTCTTTATGCTGCATCCCGTTATAAGGCTCTGCTTCTTTATGCTGCATCGCGGACAAGGCACTCGAGCCCCCCCCCCATACGCCAGGATGCAATATCTCTCCGCCCTCGAGGGTCTATGGCCGTATTATTGCGATCACGCATGACAATGAGTACACCCACCTATCGTATCACGTACCCTGGTAGTGTGTTGATTGTATATGGTAAGGCACTCACGAGGCAGTTCCATGGCCATCGCTGTCTCAGGAGGGGGCCACGCCAGAAACCGAATTAATTCCGTTTGAACCTGTCATCCACGTGCAAGGAAGTCCGCCTCACAAGCGGTTCTTCGTAGGATGCAGCTCACCGTTCATGCGACTCGCCAAATACTTCGCGGCTCTTGGGGCAAGCCATGTCTGCCTCGTCTGTGAAAACCCGACTTTCTCCGCCCGGCTTTGTAGGGATGCGAGGGTCTATGGTCATACGACTACGGCCATGGATGGCATGAGTACACCCCGCCCCTCCCCGGAAGGGCGTAGGATCAGCAAAAAAATCCCATGTAATATATGGAAACAACGTAATGAGCACCCAACTGTTGGGCGAAGGTATCTAGAGGTAAGAACGGTGCTCCGTCTCGAAAGGAATGCGTGACCAATGGCCAAATGACTACGGCAAGCAACGAATGAGTACGCCCCCACCCCCTCCCACCCCGTCTGCCCGGGCCCTCCTGGGCCTCGAACACCGCACCGGCCACCCGCACAGGTACGAAGCCTGGACCAACATAACGAAGGGGGAGGACAACCTCTTCGCCGCCGCAGGGCAGAAGCTTCCGCCCGTTTCCCTTGTACCCGCCGACGGACGCGGCGATGAAAAATCCTCCACTTTCTCTACGAACGCCGCGAGCGCCCCACCCCGTCCGGGAGGTGGTCAACGTTTGACGGCCGAGGGAAAAGGGACCGCAATCTACGGGGATGGGACCGAGAAGAGCGGTTGGGGCGGTCTTGCCTCATCGGTTGGCGATGCGGTTGGGGTAGATTCGCTGCCGAGGGACGATAGAGACGGGGGAGCACCGAGTGGGGGTAGCCTCGCGGAGACTGGGAGTGGCGGCGGGGGGGGGGTCCGCGGCCGCTTGAAAAAATGGCGGAAGTTGCCGCTGGTTCGTAGCTGGTTGAAGAACACCGGTTCGGAAAAGGGAGCGCCTGCTCCTCGTGGCTCTTCTCCAGAGGGGGTCGCCGGCCTCGGTGACCTCGCCAGCGATCGGCCCGGTGATGGGTTGAGCAGTGTAAGTAGCGCTGGTGGCGGTGGTGGTGGTCGTGAGGGCGGTGGCGTTGGATCGGGGGCAGCGGCGAAAGCCGAGCCTCCGGCGCGCGCAGTGCGAAGAGGCGCTAAGCGCTGGCAGCCAGAGGCTAGGCTTCGAGATAGGTATGAGGATGGGGGCGGAGGTGCGTTAGAGGGTGAGAGAGGCGGCGGCGGTGGCGGTGAGGCCTCAGGGTCTAGAGAGTTTAGAAGGAAGAGATGGAAAGGCTGATGTGATAAGAGGGTCAAGGGGTACTATGCGGGGTCACGGTTGCAGAGAGAGGGGGGTCTGGGTCCGGAATAGGCACATATTATGTAGCTTTTAGAACTCCTGTGCCAAGCCATTCGACCTCTCTTAAACCAGTACTTTCTTGAACCGATAGCTCTTAAATCGTGACCTCCGCTACGGTAGTGGTAGCTCTAGCTCGCCCCCGCAGAGGTATTGTGACGTGAGCGCTCTAGGGGAGGTTGTTTTCCTTCGGGTACTGAAAGCGAAATTGTGTCTTAAATTAATAAAAAAAGTATGGCGGCCGGGGGCGGGGCAGGTTTGCGCTTTGGTCCATCGGTCAGACTCTGATGGCCGTCCGGGTCTTTCCATTCGGTTTAGTTTGGTGAATGTTTCGCTCTTGCGGCGTAGTGGTCCTGCTATTTTCCCAAACGCAATTCATGCACGGTCAAGCATGAACATCAGTGATTTTCTCCTGTTCCACTATTGTAGCTCTGTAGCCGAGGGAGTTTACCGCCGTGGCTTCTTCCTCCTGACTCTCCCGCGCAGGGCAAGCCGCAGCTCCTTGGTACCGAGAAAATGCCGCCTTTTGCTGCACAGTTGTCAAACATCAAATCCACCCCTCCCCTCCCTCCTGCCGGTCCTCGTCACAATGTTTACGTTTTACGTAGTGCCCGCGTTGGTCTATTTCTCCGATGTATTGTTGAGCGGAGACCGATTATCTTGTCACCCTGGTCAGGGAACCTGGCAGATGTGGTGCTCATCATGGTGATCGGCACCACCTTGTCCTTTTGACAAAAAAAAAAATGGTATTCACGACAAAACGTTTCAAAACACGTCAACTGTGAGAGTGATTGTTTTGCAAGCTGCGCGTAATAAATCGGCCGGAGACTCACCCGGATGATGGTGTCACACAGGGTCAACTTTGTTTTTTTGGGGGGTTTGTACGCACGAACTCCTTGCGTGACTGTGTTTTACCTCGCGCGGCCCAGAGAGAAGGAACATGCGCACTACCTCCCTCGCTTCCCCGGTGGTGTCACGTCACTAGCTTCCGTATAGACGGGAAAAGCCCGCTCGAGTCTTGATTGGTTGCTGCACGAGAGCCAACCTTTCACAGATGATGTGATAATGATTATGATGTCCTCGCTTTGCTCGTACTGTAGCTCATTTCCCTGAGTCTACTGTAGCCCGTGGGAACAAAACAGGCTATAGACAACAGCGTCTCGATGGAAGAAATTGAGGTAAATGTCGCAGTCGACGCAACGTCTACACCAACCCAAGCGCAGAAACAGCGGCCTCGAAGATGGCTTGGGCGTCCTCCTCCTTCCCCACGGCGACATTGTCGTCGTCGCATCTGGTTAGCCGGGAATCTGCGCCGCCATTGTCTGTGATTGGCTGAAACCTCTGGTGGCGGCGGATGTGGTCGGAGACGTCCTGCAGTGTCCGCCTGTCCGATGCCGAGCACATGGCAGACGCCAGGCTGACCCGCTTAACCCCCGCGAGCTGAAGGAAGATCTGTGGCGTACATATGTGGAGCGTAGTTTGTGGGTAAGAGGACCGAGGCGATGGTGGGCACGAACGAGGGGCGTGACCGGAACGTCGTTTCGTCGTGGGGTCTATCGATGACCCCCCCCAGTCGGCGGCACTTTTCTTGCGATGCAGACAAAGGAGGACCGGTCACCGTTCTCTCTATAATTCTCAGTTTGTAAAACTGAGTCTCTGTTTGGGTAATTGCATATCTGTCTGTCCGTCGTCACAAGGGAAATCCCATCCTCGCAAAATGTGGTCCCAAATCGCTCCCGACATTGACGTGTATAAAGCGCGCGAATCAATGGCGGACAAACATACAAGCAGTCTCAGGAAAACTTCGGACGGGGCCTTGCGTCTTGAGCTACGCGACCCAGCTACGCGTACGTCGTCCTCCGAGTTTGTCCCATGCTCCGGAGAACGTCGAGGAATGCTCATACATAAGTATAGCGGGTGAGAGCGGGTGAGAACACGCAAACCCTTTGTCTTCCGTGTGCGGCACAGCAGTCGCACCATACCAGTTACCTGGTATGATTTTATTGGAACCTTACTATGCTGCTCTCCAATTTAACAGGAATCATACACGCACTTCCACCGACTCGGTTTCGCCTGAATCTCCTCTCGTGAGGTGGGACGTAACAACTCTGTAACACTGCGCTGTTCGTGAGTCTTCAACACTTTCCTGATGAGCGCCAGCCGCGCAACAAACTTGCTCCAACTCCTCGTTCAATATTCCAATTCTAGCCACCAAGACGGTATTTGATATCGGCGTATCGACGCACCTTGCTCGCTTGCTCGTTGTTGCTCCGACCCGTCGTGTCTCCTTCCCCTTCTCCTCCTGCCCGTTCCCCGGCAACAACTGACTCATCGAGCCCGCAAGCGTACCTCAGACCATACACCAACCCGACAAGCGAATCCGCCGTGATCCCGTCGCCATACAGGTTCTCAAGCGAGGCACTACCGCAGTCGGAAGCCAACGACACGCGGGAGATAAAATCCCACACTCGCTTCGCCGCCTCCCCTCCCCTGTCCGCCTCTTGGTTCTCCTCGCTCGACGCAGCAGAGGTGCCGGCCGCCTGTGCGGTAAGGCGCTCCAGCCGCCGACGGAGGTTTCGCAAGCGTGACGACGGCAAGCGCGCAGAAGGAGCTCCGGCTACAACGTCGGCGCGAGCGGCGCTTGTTACCGCAGAACCATTCGATCTAGCCACGCCCATCTTGGCCGATCGAGTCCGTACCGGTACAACTGCAGCTCCTTCTCTCTTCGTTTCTTTCGACAAGCCGCTCAACAGTTTCTTGCCTCCAACGGCTGTGAGACTTCCGCCGCTGCCTTCAGCAGCCAACGTTGTTTCCCTCGAAGTTGGCTGTGCACGACATGCCGCCGTCTCGGTGACATCAGCGGCAAGGGCAAGGTCACAACTTGGAGTAGTGGAGCTTTTCTTCAGCTCTCCCCCTTCCCTCGGCGCGCGGTATGCACTAAAGCGATCGGCAGAGCTATCAATCTCGAGCTTAATTTCTACCTCTACCAGGGGGTCTCCTTCGCTCCCGCCATCACCGTCGCAACCCGTCCTAGCCGCATCGCCGCTGCCCCTGGGTATAGCACCGCCTACTGTGTCAGGTATGACCTCGGCATAGGTGTTTTCCACCGGGGGTACCTCTATGCTGTCGCGGCTACTGTTTGCCACGGCCCCGTTGATAGCAGCAGCGGTGGCGGCAGCGGGCGTGGACTCCTCGGCGCTTCCGCCCCCTCCCTTACCGCCGACGATCTCGTGGGTTCCTTCCGTGCGGGCGAGGATTTTTGCCATCAGGACTTCCTTTCTCTCTTGGCGCCTGCAATCGAGAGCATAGGAAGGGTCGTGAGTCGCGGTTAATTGCTAAAATCTGACCTTGGGGTTCACTGTGGGTGCCCACAGCCTACTACGCGCTCAACGAGGTAAGAGAGGGTAGGGGAGGCCCTCCCCACCGTTTGAATATGGAGTTGCCTGCCACCTATAGCAAGAAATCCTCTGAAATGCACGCAACGACACTTCACAAAAAAAAATACACACGCGAGAACGGGCTCTAGAAAAAGAAAGTGAATAACTGCTCCCTTAAAAGATAGAACACACAAGGCATGCACGCACTCCGTTGTTTTTCGTTTCTGGAATGGGTGTTTTCTACTACGGGGGGGCGTACGTAGCAAGAATTAGAACCCACGAAGGACCCAAGAACTAGGCATCCCCTATGTTTACAGACCGTACTTGGCTCTGGCAACATGTATCTTTCGCCGTAAGAGTAGCTCGTTCGCTCCCCGGAAGCCCAACCATGACACCAGCTCCGCCCCCCCCTCACCTTCTCTCTTGTTCCAAACCATTCTCCTCGCCGAGGGCAGCAGCCAAACCCTGTCGTCGACAACGCCGCCGCATCTCGCGACACCTGGCCAGGCGGAAGTGCGCTTTTTTATCGGCGGCGTCGATCTCGATCGCGCTCAAGCAGTCGCTTTCGCACCGCTCCAGCAAAGCAAGTGCTTTCTCCTCCTCCTCCTCCTCCCTCTCTTTGCGCCGCTCTTCCTCGCCCAGCGGTAGGGCTCGCCTCCCGGCCCGTCCTGACCCTGCCTCCGTACGGGTAGCGTGTAGGATGCGCCGATCTGCGCTTTTGTCAAGAGCGTCGTCGCCATCACCAGCGCCACGCGCTATACCTCCATCGGGTTGAGAGCTGGCGGTGTCCCCCCCACCCGCCGCCACCGCTGCTGAGGAGGACTCGAACATACGCAGGGCAACGGCGGCGCGGTTTCTGTGCAAAATTCCTCGCAGCGCTGCCGCCTCGCTCAAGCGTCGTTCCTCTTTCGGCGGCGGGTTATCAACCAACGTCGGCGGCGGTGTTGACGGCGGCAGCGGTTGCGGCGGCGGGACGAGCCCGGCTGCATCCAAGGCATCAAGCGCGGTGGTGTACGCGTCGTATGCTGCCTGGAAGTTCTTCGTTCGGAACGACTCGTTGCCCGCAATCTTCAGCGCCCCGGCTTGCTTAGCGGCCTTCGCCACGGGTGTCTCCACGACTGTGTCAGGTTTTGGCTGTTGCGTATAGCCGTGGCAGCCGGCGGCATGGGCGTCGGCGTGCGCGAAGGACTCTTGCGCGCCACCGTCGTTGCCGCTCACACATGTGTCGCTAGTAGCCTGGACAGTGGTTGCCGCCCCTCGCTCTGAAGATGCAGCGGTGGTTTCCTGTCCAAGCGGGGCTGCCTCCGCCGACAAGTTGTGCGACGCACAAGCTCCTAGGTCGTGCCCCCCCCCCCCGCAATGGCCGTCCTCTTTCTCGCCTTCCACCACTTCTTTCCACTCCTGCTCCGCCGGTGGGAAGCGGCCAAAGTCCGCGACAAGCTTCACGGCGAGTTCAACTACATTGGTGCGCTCCTCACGTTCTGCTTCAAAAATTCTTTCCAGCTGGGAGCTGGTGGGTTCCCTCCCTGTGACACGTCCAGTACTGACAATAATCTCTTGGTGTCCTCGGCATCCTTCTTTGGCAACTGGCGCCACCACCGTCTCAGTCGCTTGCTCCGCATCATCCACCGATATTTCACCGACTTTTAACTTCTCCCGCGGTTGGGCAGCCGGCGTCGGGGACGACGATGAAGAAGGCTTTAGCTCATCCATCATTCCTGCTCCTGGTTCACCTATCGTGGTCCTCACAATGCTACTCTCGCCCGTTTCTGCAACGGCAACCGCTCCTCCTCCTCCTTCTCCTCCTCCTCCCTCTCCTCCTCCTCTTCCTCCTCCTCCTCGTCCTCGTCCTTCTCTTGCTGCTTCTTTGCCCACCTCTACTCCTTCTCGGCGGTCAACATCGGGACGCTCGTCCCTAAGCACAACCGCCTCGTCGTCGGCAAAACCGTCCCCAATCTCCGCCGTCGTCGT
Organism: Nereocystis luetkeana; assembly: GCA_031213475.1. NCBI lineage: Eukaryota > Phaeophyceae > Laminariales > Laminariaceae > Nereocystis > Nereocystis luetkeana. The sequence continues at coordinate 373,216 of JARUPZ010000031.1, read as the reverse complement.
ATCCACGAGAGCACCAGCCGCTTCTTCTCCCGTGACTCCCGCTGCCCTACCCGAGCTGCCGGGCTGATCTTGAGACGGCGCCGGCCCCCATGGCACCTTCCCCCATTCACTACCCTCTCGCTCACCCCCTTTCCCACCCCACTCCTCAAGGGCTCGAAGAAGGGGGCGGCTGAGCCGCAGGGTACCGTCCGCTGTGTGCAGGGCACGAACCCAACTGAGCCACATCGCCAGTAACTGCGCGCCAATACGTGGGTGGAGGGGTGGGTTGGGTTGGCTGTGACTTCAGGAAGTACCTGCCGGGCGTGTTGCACCCAGGAGGTCTAGTGAACAAAGGCTTTGGTTGCCGCGTACTATCCCCGCCCCCCCCTCCCTCCCCTCCCCTCCCCTCCCCCCCCGTTTCATCCCTCCCCCCCCCCGTCATACGGCTACGGTCATGCATGATATCGAGTACACCCCCTCCTTCCCCACCACCGATGTAAAAAATTACTAAGGTATGCAACAAATGAGTACCCCCCCCCCCCCCCCCCCCCCTCCGCCACTTCACGGCGCTTCGCGCTTGGTGCAAGCAATGTCTGCTTGGTCGGTGAAAACCCGACGTGCTTCGTCCCGGCATTGCAGGGATGCGAGGGTCTACGGTCATACGCCCACGGCCATGCATGAGATCGAGTACAGCTCTCCTATCGAGTACACCCCCCCCTCCCCCGCCCTCCCGCCACCCCCTCAACCGCGAGCGACAGGGCTGGTGTCGAGCGAGCGACGGGGTAGGCTAAGACATGCCAAAGGCGATCGCGATGGTCTTGTGTTGGCTTAAAATGTTTAGAAATATAACGGACATCGGTGTATGGTGTGAAAAAGAAGCTGTTCACGCTCGTGCAGAAGAGAGCGGCCGTGCACGCAGATGATCAGCTATACTGCGGCTAGGCCAAAAGTCAACTGAGGCTTACCAAAGAAAGCGCGACCAACGATGTAATCCTCCAGCAGGATACATATGTGGATGGATTGGCGAGAGTACGAACCACGAGCGAAACCTCCCGGGAAGACGCTGAGAACTGTATTTTCAACAGGCAGACGATCCTTAAGGCTCAATGCAATCCGAGGTCAACCCAAACGCAAATTTTTCGTCTACTATGCCAAACCCCTGCCCAATACCGCCGTACACTATTTTCCCAACGCAGTGTGTCTTGTTTGTCCGATACTTGCAAGCGTTTGCGAAGGCCGTAATTGTCACTCCTAGCTGGACTCACCTCGAGAGATACCAGACAAGCCCCAGGAAACGTCCCCCCCTCCCCGGCCCCCGTCTTGGCACGCCCTCCTCCGGAAGAACCCCACGAATTCGCGATGAGCCCCGAAATAAACGCGGGGTCCGAGCGAAGACCGAGCAGCGCGCGGTGCAACCTCGCCTCGACCGTGCCCCCGTCGCGGTGGCGGGGCGGCGGGCGGAACCAATCGAACGCTTGGTGCGCCGTGATATTGACGAGCGTGTTGATGGCCTTCATGCGTACGATGGAGTTGTCGTGCGCGAAGAGGGAACAGAGGCTGTGCAGCCCCCCCGCGAGAACGAACGCCGTTACGAAATCCCACCGCTTCCAGTGCTGCATGTACAGGAGGCTCAGGTGCGGAATCTACTCTCGGAATGTTTCATGTCGGCGTGGCAAGACATTTTCGATGGGGGGGGCAAAGCACGCGCAACAGACAGACCGAGCGAAATATTCGTCCGAACCAAACAGGGCACGCTTTAGGGTGAGCACATATTTATAGTAGTCTAGCCCTTTTAGCACTGCACTGCACCGCACAGCAACATGTATCTAACTCTAATTCCAAGTACTTTGCCCCCAAAACGGGAGGGTACTCCTAAAGGGGTAAGCGGAGATGAACTATGAGACTGGAGCGCCCCGATAGGGAGGCGAAACACCTGATGCTCAAAGTTGTGGTAGGCGTCAGCAAGGTATGAGGCGTGAGACGACGGACTAACTACAGTCGCAGTCATGATTTGTTTCGAGCTGAATGCGTCAACGGTCGGTCGGGCGGGCGAGCTGACGTTCAGCCCGTCAAACGCGTAGGCACACCAAAAACGCATCGGTAGGGTTGGGCCGAGCGCTGGGTCACAACTTACTTCTATGGTGGTGTCTGACCAAGAATAAAGCACCATGGATACCGGTATGAGCCCCAATCGAAACACCAATGTCATTGTCATTGGGGAGAAAAAACACCCCGAGAAATGTGTCGAACTTTGGAGGCCAGGGAAAAATTCAGCGAGAAGATTCCTCAACCCCCTTCGGACTGCGCTCCCGTTTGGGAGACGAATTACTTGGAATTAGAGTCAGATGTATGTTGTTGTACGCTGCAGCAGTAGAAGAGTTGTTTTGTCCTCCTCTCGCGGTTCTACGCTCGGTTGTGATCGCCTGGCCGGTGTATATGAGAAGAACGAGCTGACTTCGCGCCGCTGCATCTCCTACCTGCACAGTACACTGTGGGTGCTCCGGAGGGGCGCCCATCGGCGGGTCGAGAATCAGCGCCTGATAGTAGGCCGCCTGGTCCTCGCTCGGGAAAAACAGGATGTGTCTGTCCGGAACGACGTTGAGGGTAAGTCAGGATAGTTTTGATGAATTTGGGGAAAAATCGACGATTGAGGTACCATGTACCAGTATATATAATTTATTAGCGACACTGAATTTGGGAGCAAGATGCGTATGCATATTTATCTACGGTGTCATCTGCTTGGTCGTAATGTAAGGGTCGATCTTAACGACACGTACTGTATTTCGTTTTTTCCTGAAATTTCGGCATTTCACCAAATTCAGCGAAGGTTGAATCTTATCGAGTAAGTGCCTCAGCTGGCTCGGGAAATAATCGTCCACCCGGCACAGAACCGTCCCTACAGCAGCTTCGCTCGCGGAACCCATGCGTGCGGTGGCCCCACAGTCATCTGCCTGACTCGTAGGCAGGTGTCGGTGCCTTGGGGAGTGAAATCCATTACCAACTCGTCACGCACCAACGCCCAACGCTTGCCCAAAGCGACAAAGTCTCAGCTATTGCCGTCACCAAGCTCAGTCGGTCGGCCACCTCGGTGCGGTCACCTTGTGAACTCGGCCACGAGAGCCCAGAAAGCTATCGCGCCTTCTGCGTTCGGCCATGACTTGCGAATGACCTTAGGAACGACCCCTGTCAGCTCTGTGCGCTCGCGAGTGGTGGCACAGCTCGAGCGGTGGGGTTGTCCGATCCTCTACGGCCTTGTACCTAAATTTCCTGAAAACCCATAAAAACTTCGAGGCGAATTTTTGGGGGGGTGAAGTTTTCGGCTTTTCCCGAAAATATTTCGGGAAAATACCGAAAAAAACTGAAAAACACTCGTCGTTAAGATCGACCCTAAGCACTGGAGAATTATCGGTACGACCAAGCAGATGGCATGCAGCAGTACGGATGAATCATACACATATACGACACGTATTAGGAGCGTGGTAAACTCGTGCGCGTGAGAACGAAAGACCTAGACTTCACCTGGCTTCGTCCTTGGTAATCCTCTTGTGGAGGACGGCCTCCAAGCCGGGTACCATCGGATCGTCATACAACTTATCGAGCTCCTAAAAACGTTGGGGGGGATAGGAAACGACCGGTCAGGGTGCCAGCGTTCGGAAACAGATAGATGTCTCTGAGAGTCCGTAGCAGCGGGTATAGCTACATACTTCGTATCCGGTATGCAGGAAGCAGGAGTCCCCAACTCGTTACCTCAGCATTTTGACTTCATTATAGTACACCGACCCGAAAAGCATGAGATGTCGCCAGTGCGGTCCTTGATAGTGCGGCCGTACCAACCGTTTACTGTATGGGACAAAGGCAGCTATAGTACATAATGACGGCGGGATAAATATCATCATGCTGCGCGCGTGTGATACATCTATAATAACGTTGCACTTCAGACGCATCCTCTATTCCCTACCCCCTACCCCAGCAGCCCGGGCTGCTTCGTGTGGCCGATGCTTCGATCATCCTTTATGGTCGACGCATTTTTAATTTCCCTTTCTCCCTAAACCCCCGCACTATGTTTATGAGGATACACTACTTGTATTTGCTGTGGGATAGATACTACAGCAGTTGTTCACCGTTCTGATCATGTGCATGGAATTCGAGTCGGGTAGTTTATGCAGTATGCTCCTGAAATACGTCACACATTGCCAGTGTTGTAAATCGCGTTTCGCGATCACGGTTAGCGATCGTGATCGTAAATCGCGATTACGATTATTCAGCACGGTCTCCGGTGCATCTCTACAGAACAGACGCCCAGCAAGACTGCTGGCTGCCGAGTGACCGCCTCAGTTGCTGCACGCACCACGCCATCGATTGTGTCTTTTTCTCCGTGCATTAGTGCGCGAATTGCGTCTGATGATTGGGTTGTTTTGATGAGGGAAAGGGTGGTCGTGGTCGTAGGTGTTGAAAAAATGTTGAGTACAGAGCGGCGAAAACTAATACCAACCCAAGAGGCCAACGTCGCTTGTGGATCATGGACTCACGGATGCCCATTGTAAAGATACAGCACGAGTCTGGTTGTGGGATCGGGACTGGACGTGGATCTCAGACACACACCCAAATCATCATCGGTTTGCTTCCGTGTAATACATTACTGTGCGTGCACCTGTATTCAGCATACACGTTTGGAGCAAGCAATGGTTAATGGGTCAAACTTGCACTGCGCCGCTGCGCCGGGTGCTGCGCACTTCCGTGGCTACTGCTCTATACAAGCTGGGTTTCCCTTGAAATGCACCGCTTGGTGCCCGAATATGTCGATTATTAAATGCGGTTTGCGATATAAATTTTCATTGACGATTGATCGCGATCAAGAATAAAGCGCTTTGATCTTACCGGACCTTTCTTGGCGCGTTTTACAACACTTTACAACACTTTACAACAGTGCACACCGAACAGATCGCGATCAACTTTGTAGATCGTCAAGATCATTTACTTGCCTTTATGATATTCTGTACAAGGCGCTTCGCTCCGCGGACTGCCTGGGCCGCCCGCTACGCTAGCTCAGGAAAAAAAAGTACATCGAATTATGCGAAGCGGACAGAGATCCATGATTGAATATAGTTTTTTTCATGATTGTAGTTGCAAACTGGCGATTTGATAATGCCAAGAGTCCCGCCACCATGCTTCAGGAGAAAACTGCTCGGACGCCACATACGCTTCGCATCGCGGATGTCGTGCGTACGCACATACCCCAGGGTAGGGTACGTATTTATTTTCTTCTTTTGGTATGCTCTATGTCTGTACTCGTATGTACGAAAGAGAAAAAAACATAGGTCGGCACAGCAGCACAGCAAACACAATGAAAATGAAACCGAAAATTTCGGAAAGAAAAAAAAATCCCTATCCCTTCTCGTGTAATAATTGTCTGCCTGATTGGAATACCTTACACTCGGTCAAAAAGAAGAAAAGAAAAAAATCGAACAGAAGAGCTTCTCTCTCAGCCTCGTACGCCGCCCGCCCCTCTCGCGACCATCTCGCAACCGATTCCGTCCGGGTAAAGCTTTCCTCCCTCTCTGCCACAATGAGCCCCGTCGCTCGCTTCACGTGAAGCCCGGTGCTCACCGTGGCCCTCGTTCGCCAGCTCGACAAAGTTGGTGCTCAGAATGCGTCGCTCTCTCATTGATTTTTAGTTTCGCCGCAAAAATAAGCACCGCTTGATTTTTTTTTGCATATCAAAATGACCCTTCTAGACTCGCACATAATATAACCGACTCCACACCAGGAGGCCAGACAGAGCCAATTCATGCTTCCCTCGAATCTCGATGGACACGCGACGCCTAGCCACCAAAACGGCGACCGCGCTCCTTGCAACCCCCCCTCTACCCGCCACCACCCGCTGACACCCGCGGCGGTTCCGCGCTCGCCCACGGTGCCGTGCTCGGAGTACACGCACACACGCGAAACGGAAGAAGAAGAAAAAAGGAAAAAAGGACTGAAAGTGCCAAGAGAAATGGAGAAGACAAAGAACTGCTGGAAAAATCCAAAACATTTTTTTTTGCATATCGAAGCGACCCTTATATACTCGTACATAGTATAACCGGAACCACACCAGGAGGCCAGACAGAGCCCATTCATGCTTCCCTCGTGTCTCGAAGCACACGCGACGCCTAGCCACGAAAACGGCGACCGCGCTCCTTGCAACCCCCCCTCTACCCGCCACCACCCACTGACACCCGCGACGGTGCCGCGCTCGCCCGCGGTGCCGTGCTGCCGTGCTCGGAGTAAACGCATGCACACGAAACGAAATAAGAAAAAAAGAAAAAAGAAGGACTGAAAGTGCCGAGAGAAAGGGAGAAAACAAAAACATATAACCGCTGGAAAGGTCCGGCAAGTAATAAAAGGAGGCGATTTCCAAGTGGGAGCTCTGAGAGGCCAGGGATGTACCAACCGAGCACGCTCAGAGAGTGAGATATCTGTAAGTAGTTCTATATACACCTTGGGCAAGAGCGGTAACATGCAGATCCAACCTGGCACATATGTGCGCGAAAGTCGTGTTAAAAGATCCCACACGGCAAATGTGTTCCACATTAGTTCGCGCAGATCATAGCAATCAGGGACCTATATATTCCCCGAAAGATCTAGACCATGAAACGGGATCTGATCTGTAAAAAATTGTTAAAGATATCATACTCTTCCGTATCCATACAAACGTACACCAGTACACACATACCTGGTACGGTAAATAAACACGGATTTCATCGATATCGTATCATACGCACGTACACACACGGAATGGAATGCCGATTGCACCGCCATGTCTCCTCAAAAACGATCGATCCCGCGCTCGCTTTACTTCCTGCTGGGCATCTTTCGTGAGACGGAACCGACAGACCCACCTTCCGCGTGAACTCCTCGGCGCGTTCCTTGTCCGCCCCCTGAAGACCGTGATCCTCGATGACATCCTTGATAACATTATCGAGTGTTGTACGAAAATCATCCTGGTAGATTTCGGCATCCAGCGCCGTGTTTCCTCCATAAACCACCGCCGCCGTGCCCTCCGTGGGAGATTCCAGAGGCGATTTCATGGATCACTACTGTGTGCCCTGTCGTGCCACAGTAGTATCTGGCTCGTTGTGTAGGCGGCACACAGCAGTACAGAGCACGCACAGCAATATTATTTTCAACAGATCTGGTCGTGGTGGCTGCGGGCACGTGCACGTTTTAACTGTTAAACGAACACAAAACAGCCCCGGATGTAAATCCTCCCAAATATTTACGAAAACTTCGTGCTGAACCGACCCATTGGTGTGTGTGCTGAGCTGATGAACAACATCAAACTGCATAGTAGGTAACTAGTGCGAGTGTCGGCGCTTCAAACTTGGCTCAAGCACTCGCTGTGGACCCATACCGTCTGCTTTCGTATATCTCCTCTGTAGATGTCCACCACTCGAAAGGCGCCCTTGCTTGTCGCGACGGCTGCTCTGGGCTTGATAGCCGCTACCGCCATCGTGGTCTACGCGGCCAGTACCAACAAGTCATCAGGACAGCAGTCACAGCAGCAGGCTAGCGATAGGAGCGCGGCGGACAAGCTTACACCATCAGCCATGGAGAAATCTAAGGAGGAGGTGCGGTGGGGGAGAAGCGTGGTATTTTGACAGAGCTCTTGGGCGGTTGATCGTGCGTCGAGTGCGGGTAGTTGATGACAGTTGATGACGCCCACGCGACAAGTTTCAAACACGAGGACATCTAGACTTCCAGTAAAAACGAATCACTTGGACTTGGACTCGTATACCTGGTATGCTTTTTTGCAGTCGTTCTTGCGGCCAAACTGGATACTGCTGTGTGTGCAATACCAGGTACCATGGTGGGTATCATACGAGTACAGCAGTACGAAGTACGTATCGTAGCGGTACTCTGTATTACGGGGGACCATACTCCCATATGTGGGGACAGAGTACTCAAATTGTAGGTAGTTTGTCCCCAAAATGGAACTGGGGTCCTAAAAAGGTTAATACCAGGTAGGACCGATGGCACACATAAAAACCCTTTATATTTAACAATTTTTACTATTAATGACAATATTTGGTCCTATTAACTATGATCCCCCGTAATAGTAGAAACTCGTGGGTAGACCACTAATGAGACTGCTCTAAAAAAGCCACCACTGCTGTGTAGTATCGGACACCGTTTGACATGAGTGAGGCACGGACAGATCACCAATTCCCACTTCATGATTGAGACCTTCCAGGGAAGATATTTACGGGGGACCATATTAAATAGGACCTGCGGTACTCACAATATCCTACCAGGTATATATTTTACTGTTTTTACTAACAATATTTGGTCCTATTTACTACGGTATGATCCGCCGTTATAGATACCTGGTACCTGGTACATGTCTGATCTGCCGGGATCTACGATAGTGCGTGGCTCATGTTGCCGGGTGGGAGCCGTATATAATCTGCACGGTCTATAACTGTAGGACGTGGTTTCTTGGGTTGGATCTGTGCGTGTACAGCTCCTGCACCACATCTCGTATCTGCAGGTGAGGATCTTGATAATCTGTAGATGATCTGCTGAGTATACAGATAGATCGTGAGTTATCTGTCCGACGTGTGATTCTTCTTCACATCGAACGCTATCAACCCCTTTTGAGACTGCAGTCCCGACAAACTACTTGGAATTTGGCTGTTTTCCCCCCAAAAACGGGGCTGCAGTCCTCAGAGGGTTATTTAGCATTCGTGTGTTCGTATATATATACACTATACACTCGCGATCTGGAAATATTAACATTTGCGGAGCGGGACAGAGGTCGAGTATATAGCGCCTGCCTTTTAGGCCAGCCCCTTTCCTTCTCGAGCTCAAGTCCTGAGTGCACACAAGCGTTGGGGTCGGCGTGGGCAGGTATGCGTCTTCACGGCCCACGCGTGGAATATACGGGTGTCTCGGTTGTTGCCCGACCGGCGATCACCACAAGCTCCGCAGGTCGTGGACGGGTGCTTCGTCAGTTCTCTGGCGGGGGGATGCAGTTGCGGAGAGGCTGGCCAAACTATTAATAGTTGATTTTATGATTCACAGGAGTTCCCCACGCTACTGCGGCGTGTCTCGCATCGTACATATGAGCACGATTACAACCGAACGACTACGTACTGGTCTCTACTGCTGCTGTACGACGACCGCTGCTGTTTGCACGAGTACGAGCGCACCACGCAACCGCAGCTCTCTTCGCTTCTCCCGCCCTCGCCCGCTCCGACACAACTCGACACCATAATATCGTTCACCCCCACACTGCCTGTGTAGCATCGCCGTATCGGCTCTACTCTCAGCTCGTGGCGCTCGCGCTTCGGCCTTCATCAAGTTCAACTGCAGTACGGCGGGAGACAGTATTCAGGACAAAATCTGACAGTATTCAGGACATAACCAAAGATGCTTGGTAAGAGTACTGGAATCAATAGGTTTTGTGTATGTGATGGGTCCTGATTTCTACGGTTCCCCGTAATATTAGGTTTTAGATTCTGCTAAAAGCTCTACCACACCCCCCCCGTCAATCCCCCCCCCCCCCTTCCCCCCCCAGCCGTCGCTGGAGGTGTCTTTACTGGGAGTACGAACGGTGCTCCGTCTCGAAAGGGATGCGTGGTCAATGGTCACATGACTCAGGCAAGCAGCAAATGAGTACCCCCCGCCCACCCGCCCCTCCTCTCTCGCCCGTCGCAGGCACTCACCCCGCCCGCACCACCGCTAGCTATCGCACCCGCCTCCGCCGACTTGAAGGCCCTCGTGGTCTGCGCCGAGGGGGGGGAAGAGGCGACGATGGCGGCGGCATGGGCGTCGGCTTCTAGGGGGGCGGGGGCTGCGGTGAGCGTGTGTCCGCCGGGTTCCCTGGGCTCGCACGCGGGAACATCGGCGGGGACGTACGATTCCATCGTCCTGGAGGACGGGGAGCGGGTGAGCGGCGCTGTGCTGGGAGAGGTGAGAAGTGCTGCTGTAAGTAATGTTGTTGGATATCGGATCGAAGGTTTTTGATTGGGTCTGTCGGGTTTCTATGTATCGGGTTTGTCGAACTTTGATTTATCGGATTTATCGAAGTTTGAGGTATCGGAATATCGAAGCTCGATACCAGGCACCACAGGTATATCGTATCGAGCTCGGTATGCCCTCCATGCCTTTTGGCATCCTAGTATTTTTTATGTCGACACGTACACTGAACGAACAAAAAAATGACGTCGAATATCGAATATCGAAACTCTGTTTCGAATATCGGATATCGAAACTCTGTTTCGAATATCGGATATCGAAAACCGTGTCGTTAATCGATATCATAATCACTATTCTAAAAGTGGTGAGGAGGCCTTGCGCGATCGGATGTGTTGCGGAAGGGGCACGGTGGGAAAGGTCTTGTTTTTGGTTCTCGTTTAGGTTTCGGGTTGGGTTATTGGATCAGGTTATAGGTTAGATTGGGTTAGGTTGGGTTTGATTTGGTTTGGGTTTGGGTTTTGGTTTTGATATTATTGATTCCTGTCTTCTGTTTTGTTTTTTTTCTCACTACGCCCCCCCCTGACTGAGCTACTACCGCGGCCCCCACCCCTAATGCAACTATTGAAAAGGTTCTCAAGCTCCTCAAGGCGGACGGAAAAGTTGGCGTGGTTGTGTCTCCAACGGACACCATCCTCACCTCCGACGCTGCCGTCTCGACAAAGCGAGCCCTAACCTTTGCCGGGTTTATCGAGATCGCTCCGTCTCCCGAAGACGGGCGTGTCTTGGTCGGAAAGCGAGCGCCGTGGGATGCCGGGGCTTCCGCACCAGTCCGCGTATCGTTCCGCAGAACGAAACCGGCGCCGGCGCCGGCTAACGGTGTGAGTGTGAGCAACGGTGGCGGGGGTGGCGACCGCTCGGTTCAGGCGGCGCAGCCGGTGAAGAAGACGTGGACATTGTCATTAGACGACGACGATGACGAGGGGGAGGAGGGTGGCGGTGGCATGTTTGGGGCGGGAGGCGTGGGGGAGGATGGGGAGGATGATGACCTGGTGGATGAGGACGCCCTGCTGGAGGGCTCCGCGCCGGTGAAGCGAGTTAGCGAAGCGGTGAGGCGTGTTTGCTCTCGTGGTGTGGGATAGGGTGAGGTGGGGTGGGGTGTGGATGTGTGGTTTGCTGTGATTTGCTGTTGCATTGCGCGCTGTTTTCGAGTGTAGTGCAGAACAGTGCAGTGCAGTGCAATTCTGGCGCCGTGCTGTGGTCGCAGTCATGTTGCAGTTATGTTGCAGCGCCATGCAGTCGATCAGGTGGTCACGGTTCGCAGACACTAATGACCCATATGTGTGTCTTCTCGCTTCTTTCTCGTACCCGCGGCTGGCTTTACCAGAGTAGGTACGTGTTCCCCCATCATCCTTCCCTTCGACCTCGTTTGTTCTTCCCATGCACACCCACCCAGTAAGGGCCGTTCCTAACGAACAAAAAATATCACGATTCGTGATATTTTTGTCGTGAATCGTGTTTTTTTTGTCGTGAATCACGACAAGAAAAATCACGATTCATGACGCCAATTTTTTGGCTTTTCCCTAAAAAAAACAAAATCACGATTCGTGACATTTGTCGTGTCTCCAATCACACCTGATCAAGGCACTACGCAACCCACGCGCACCAACGGTATCCGAAGGTCGGTATAGGGGCATGTCAGTCTCTGCTTCGTACGCCGCTTGTGGGCACCGGGCGGCAACCCAAACACACCGCTGGGCGCGGGCTAACGAGCAGGTTGTGGCCTCCAAATTTCAAGGAGGAGGAGCCACAGCTTGAAGACAAACGCGAAAATGACGTGAAGCTGTCACAGACCAGGCCGGACAGAGACACCCTGCGAGATGGAATGTCGCGAACCAGGCTTGGCCGACGGTCGGTGAAATAGGAATCTCGCAGGCTGGGTCAGGCTTCGGCCCGTGATTCGAATATGCCACGGGCCGGGCCAGGTGCGGTCGGCCCGGCTCGGCCTGGCCGTGGCCCACTCGCGAGAGTTGGCTCCACCCGCACAAACCGATGGGTTTGAAATATCGGAATTTTTACAATTTGAAAATATCACGAAACGTGACGTTTTTCGGCCTTTTTCGTTAGAACTGAAATGTCACGGATCGTGATCTTTTGGCACGCCAAAAAGTCACGGATCGTGATCTTTTGGCACGCCAAAAAGTCACGAATCGTGATCTTTTGGCACGCCAAAAAGTCACGAATCGTGATCTTTTTTCAGTTCGTTAGGAACGGCCCTAACTTGGTCTTCAATAGCATGCCACAGCAGCAGTCCGTTCAAGGGTGGGCTCTTTTTTCCCGTCGAGGTCCCCGCGGGTCCGGCTTTTGAGTTTTCTGTTGGCCGGACGGACGATCTGTTGTCTCGAGTGAGTCGTGTCGAGTTTTGGGCACACGGGTGAAGGATGGACGTTTTTACGAGCGATTTTCTCGCCGTCTTGCCTGCTTGGCAGTATCAGATTGCGTGCCTCGGTTTGCTGTCGTGCTGTCATAACACTCTTACAAAGGACGCGTGCGTCAGGAGGGGATAGGGGTGGCAGTTTGTTCGGCCCAAAACATTTATTTCGTGACGGGGATCCTTAATCCGTTTAGTACTGCCGTCCCGTTTTGGGGGCAAAGTGCTTGTAGCTTGACTAATTTGTCTCCCAAACGGTGTTGCGGTGCTAAAAGGATTAAGGGCACTGAAAAACTACCCCATATTGTTGGAACACCAATTGCGATATACGTGTTATTTTTTTTGTGTAACCCATCGGATTGCACTTTCAGTTTCTGGGTGACTTACCAATAGCAATCATTATCTAAAATATACCAGGTACCTTGGTATGGTATATAGTATGTACTTGTGTTGTAGTGTATAAAATAATAGACTAGACCTCCTCAAGGGAAGAACCCCAAAATCATGTAGGCTGCCGTAGCATGCGTCCAAGTATACATTCTGTTCAATATTTCCCTCCTTTTACACGCGTTTTGTAGGACGCCGCCGGCTGCGCCACCAAGAGGCGAGCGTGTAAGGACTGCTCATGCGGGCGCGCCGAGATGGAGGAGGCGGGCGAGGCAGGCGGGCCTCCGCGCCCTGTGGCATCGGTCGCGGACGTCGACGATGCGCTCACATCCGCCTGCGGAAACTGCTCTAAGGTGTGTTTATGCGGATTATGCGGGTGACGCTTTTTTTATTTCAAGTACCGTTCGATGCCGGCCTTATTCCGCCCCTATGTACTTGGTATGTCTTGATTAATTTGTGCAGGGAGGCTTAGCGACAGCCGCCGACTGAAAAATCACCTGTCTGAAGTTTTTTTCCAACCGGTTTTATGCCGCCGCTTTGGCTGTGGAGAGAAGGCGAAGGACGCTTTACGTATATATCATCGTGTACCTGGTATCATGTTTTGGCTTGTTTATTTTTTTTTGGGGGGGGGGGGCTGGGGGTGGGGGGGGGTGGGGGGGGTACGAACCCCCGCGAGTGGAATGCCACCCTGAGGAAAACTCGGGGAAATAGAGCAGGAGGGAGGTGTGGTGTTGGCGCTTTCTTTGCGTGTTCTTGCTGTTGAATTAAAGCACAGGTTTGTTAGTGCGCTCGCACTAATTGCCTTCGTATATGATTTTGTTTTTTGTTTGCAGCCCCGCAGCCGGTTCGCTGTGTCCGTTTTTTGTTTTTCATATTTTCTCTTTTCTCTCTCTCGTCTCTTTGTTTCTTCGCTGGGGTCGTGATTCGCTTGTGCTTCGGTTCATTTCATGCAGCTTGTTTTTTTTTTTTTTTGGGATAGCCGCTAGGCTTCGTATGGGTTCATAGGAGGGCTCAATTTTTTGGATACATGTTCTGTTTTGTTTTTGGCTCATTTTTCCTCCCGCCCACGTGTGCCTACTTTTCGCCCCGCTCGACCCTCCCCACCACCATTACCTAAACCAACACCATCAACACCAACGGCAACACCAACGGCAACACCAAAACTATCACCACCACCACCACCACCACCATCAATACCAACACCGTCACCGTCGCCAACACCACGAACACTATCACCACCACCGCCGCCACCACCACAACCACCACCGCTACCACCACCAACATCAACATCACGACCAATATCACCATTTTTCACCACGACGGTTGACAAGGGCGACGCCTTCCGATGTGGTGGTTGCCCCTTCCTGGGCAAGCCCGCGTTTGAGAAGGGCCAGGAGAAGCTCATCATGCTGTCGGACCTAGACTCCCAGCAGGACGACTGAATAGCTGACCGGCCGAACGTCCCCGCCCTACCAACGGCCTTTGCCGGCCTCCTTACGGACCGCTTGATTTTGTCTGTTTCGATTGGCTGATTCGCCGCGTTTCCTTACCGACCGCTCAATATGGTTGTTTTGATTGGCTTGAGTCGCGGGGGCAAGAACGGGCCTGTCCTTCCGACCGCCTTACCGGCCTCCTTGTCGACCGCTTGATTTTGGCTGTTCCGATGGACTGACTCGCGGGAGCGAAAAGAGGCCTGCTCTACCGACCGCCTTACTGGGCTCCTATCCGAGCGGTCGATTCGGCTGTTTTGATTGGCGGACTCGCGGGAGCAAGAAAAGGCCTGCTCTTCCAACCACCTTACCGGGCTCCTTACCGACCGCTTGATATGGTTGTTTTGATTGGCTCCCTGGCGGGAGCCGGAAGAGGCCTACGCTACGGGGGGGGGGGGGGCGGGGGCGGGGTACGGTATGGTGAATAGTAATTCCACACGTCGATAGAATGAAATGAGGCGTGCTTGCGTGAGGGCGGGGGAGGGGACAGCAATTTTCTGCTTGAAGTTTTAGGTCGTTCTCAGCGAGTTGTCACGGACAGCCGAGCGGGGTTGGGTGTGCGTGTGACTCTCCGTCGTCTGCCCGGGCCTAGGATACGACGGTGGCGCTCGACATAACTTCCTGCTGTTTCGCACTGGTTTGCCTTTGCCGTGCCCAGCGTGTGGGTAGGAAGAATAAGAAGAGAACTCAGATCATGCTCCGAGCCGATGCTACTGCTATAGGTTTGAGATATCGTCGGAGAAACAGAGAGAGAGAGCATGACGTGAAGTTGGAGAGACAGTGTGCGTGAGAGAGAGAAAGAGAGAAACGGCTGAGAACCAGCCGTGCAAGCTGGTGTTCTACTGGCATGTTACTGGTGTTTTTGTTTTTTTTCTGGTGCCTCCCGACCTGGACTTGCGGAGGACAGACAGCAGCACCACTTCTCTTCTTGTAGCAGTGAGTGAGGCGGACAAGCAAAAGGCTAAGCGTGGTTTCAAAGCAGGCCAGCCTGTTTCTTGGGGTACTTATGTCGACTACCCTGCGAGGGATAGCTCAAGGCATCACCTCTTGACAACAAGATGATACGTACGAGTCGTCGTAAAAGTTATTCACTCTTTTATGCCCGGAACAACAGTTTCACGTACACACTCGGTACTGTCGTGTGTTTTTCGGGGGTGGCCTAATAAAATACGTGGGAAAGGAGGATGCGTCTGGCAAGAGTCCTCCTCGTGGTGGCACAAAGGTTTTGGCGGGTGTTCGGCAGCATCGTACACGCGGGACTCGGGCTGGTATATGCGTGCGAGGAGAGAGCGTATTTGTCCGGGGTTACCTATAATTTGTTACCGGAATGGCTTGAAAGTGACACACCCTTCCGGGGACTCGCGGGGTTCGGCAGCTGCGTAGGCGTGTTGCTTACGTTTTCCCTGCTGCGAGTCCGTTAGGAGACAACAGCGAACACAGATTAGTATTTTTTCGTTGGGTTTGCAAATTGATCAGTAGGCGTGTTGATGTCGCTTCTTTCCCTGCTGCGGGTCCTTTAAGGGACCACAGCAAGCGCGGAACAATGTAGTTTGCTGTCGGGTGGGATGGTCTCGTCCCGCGTCATTTTCCCCTCTCAGAAAGTGCATTGCGTGTCTTACGAGATACAACAGCAACGCATGCACAGCGGAGGTAGACATATTCGAGCATCGTCGGCTGTTCTTGGGTCCTGGTGTGGTCGTGGCAGGTCGTCGACGGTGCTATTCTTCGTACACTTGTTCGTCACTTGGTGTCTTAGGGCAAATACTCGTAATTAAACTGAAATCGTTGAACGTTTTGTCTCGTTGATCGAAAAAGTGGTTGGTTTATGATTTTTTTCGCCCGGCTCAGGCGCCTTTTTTCACCTTTTATTTTGCCTTCCGACAATGTATCGTGCAAGTTCCAGCAACTACCTGAATCGACACCTCAGCAGTAGTACTGCAGTACAGCAGTCTCTTCTGTCACGCTGAACCAACAAACATATAATTACCCCGTTTTCCCTTCTTGAAGACTCTTACTCACACCTCCCTCCCTCCCTTGGCGGGAACCCTCGTTTACCCTGTACGTATTATACGTACTCCTTGTCGATGTTGATGCTCCCACCCCCACGTCTTTTCTTCGGCAAAGAAGCGGCTGGTTTCTTTTTTTTTTTGCTCCCCGATATGTTTGAGTAGTTTGTACCCACACGCACAAAGGGAGTGCAGTTCTAAAATGGTCAAATCTGTAGTTTCTTCGCCGAAGACGTGGCTGGCTTATTTCTACCGTGTTGTTGTCCAGCCCTACATAAGCCGTACGTGCACACTCGCCAAACAAACGAGGAGCGCGGCCTCACCAACTATCCGCCTACCGTTTTGGGCAAAAAGATAAGGACCGCTTGGTGTTCATATTAATTTACCACCGGTCCTAATATATCCGCTCCGCAGAGGTGTATTGTTTTGGAGACAACCATCACACACAACTTTTCAGGTATATAGTAGTTCGCCGCCGACTGAGCGATGAAAAAATCCTTGATTTCAAGAGCAATCGATCGGACAAGATATTACTTTCCAAACCGCAGGGGGAAGGCTCTGCGGGTTGGCATGCTGTAAAGCTCCTCGCACCGTCGCCCCGGTAGCAAAACTAGCGTCGCCTGTCTGACCCAGCAGCGGCGGGTTGCTATTTCATACCTGGTGCCGCAGGGGGCCTCATCGAATCCAACACTTTATCTACCGCACGTTGCAAGACCCATGGTAAGGAGACAAAATATATTTACAGTATAGACCAATGGCCGATGCTAAACTATAAAGTAGTACGAAGAATTAGTAGTGGTCCCTGTGGAGTGCAGGCTGCCCGCTGTAGTACCTGCGAAAATCGATAGGCACAGCTGGGAGTAGCCAGTGTGTGATATTGTGCGGAGTAATACCGGTTGCCGCTTTTGTATCGTGCCTGGTGTGTTGGCTGGCGCATACCGGCACTATGGAGAGGGGCCATTGCTATCTGTTTTTTTTTGTCGGTTCGCTTTGTCCCCTTTCTTCTCCGCAGTCAGTCCGACGAAAGTTGACGAAGGAAGAAAGAGCTGATGGAAGTTTTCTCAAGACGAAAGTGCAAGACACGAACCGTACCGGGGAGGAGGGGGCTGGGGGCTGCTATGCACGCACGTGACCCCGGATGTGAGGTTTGACCATTACTATGTGAGGCAGACAAGAAAAATTATTTTAATGCAAAAATAGTGAATGGGACGGGGGGGGGGGGGAAAGGCCCGAAATAATAGTGTTGGTATGATATAGAGTAGATCAGAAACTGTCATTAGACACCGCCAGTAGACCGACAACCCAGGGGATACAGTGGTTATAGACCTCGTGACCACAAACGCCAAAAATCATGCTTTAGACTCCAGCCAAGGCGGATTTTTACTTGTGCAAAAAAAAAGCAGAAGGCGCGAGCGCGAGTTTTCAAAATTTGACGCAAAGTCGACGCGGGAATAAAATGTTGAATTATTTCCGTGATGATAACCAAGGCAGGTACCGTAGAGGGGAGGAGCGCCCGCAACGTGACCACGGGTTTGAGTTACCACTGGGAGAGCGGGATAGTAGGTGGGGCGAGGAAAATACATAAAATCGGGAAAAGTAAAAATCACATTATTCACCCGGCAGCCCTCCTCCGCCAGGGTTCACAAGCCTTCAAAACATCCCAGCGAAGAGTATATGGAAAGGTCCCAAAAATTGTAAATTCCCCAGTCAGCGAGCGGCTTAACGATCACTGCTGTGAGAGGTTACTCCTGGAGTCTCAACCCTGGAAAATAGTTTATTGACCGATCGACTTTCCTACCTGGTAAGCTAGCTGTCCGATCAATTTTCACTCGAAAAACAGGGAACTGTCCGTCCGACTGATATTCTGTGCCCCCTACGTACGCATCAACATTTTGTTAATAGCCAGTGGCCCAGGCGCGCCTATACCGCATGTTTTTTAGTGTTTCTTCTGTTATCTTGTTAACCCTTTTAGGACCGCAGTCCCGTTTGGGGGCCAAAGTACTTGAAATTGGAGCGGTCTGTTCCCAAAATGAGACCGCAGTTCTAAAAGGGTTAGAAGGGGGTTTGACCCTGGTAACGGGAGACGGGCCACTGTTTGTTGTGCCATGCATCGCTGTGCTCACCGCCTCAAGCCATCTCTGAGCTTGCTTGCGGTCATTGTCGCTGAATCCTTCTCCTTGCCGAAAAAAATCCAGGATTATTTACGTACGCACGTCCGATGTCACTTCACATCTAGCGTTTGCCATCCAGTGCATATTCCAGCAAGAAGAGGTTTACGAAACACATTTTTTTCTCCCACGCTTCAAGTTCGGAAGCGGGCCGTTTGACACAAAACGGCAAAACCAGACAGAAAAAACCGGGAACACATATACGATTTCGTGTATCTTTGAGTTGTGTTGCGCCCTGAGCTGCCGAAACAAGCAAAACTCGTATACCGTCAACTGGAGTGAAAGACCCGTCCATGTTTTTACCAGTTTACGGCGGTTTCCGAGTTGGACGCATTAGACTTTCCGCCCCAATAAACCCCAGTGAACTCGGGAATAAATAGGTGAGGCGTACTAACGCAGGAGACTCGCGTACATACAGATTTGGAGGAAACGTGGCAAACGGAGGGGTGCCGCGAGAGGCGTGGCGGACCGACGCAGGTGCGTGCGTGCGCGCATGGCGTCTTGGTAGGCGCACAGTGCAGCGTGTGCGTTGGACAAGACCTAACACAACATCACTGCAGTAGCAGTAGTACACTGCTGTATGCGCGACAAAACATTACCAGTAGAGGCAGCCGCAGAAAACCGCAGGCAGAGAGAGCAAGCACGACGCGCAAGCTGTATGGCGGCTTACGCAACGCTCATGTCGCTATAATAACCCTGGCGCAAACGCTGACGCAACGAGCGAAACCACTCGAGTATCTACTTCGTTGAGGAGCATAAAAAGAGACAACCCCCTTCGAAATAAGGATCGTTCAGAGTAAAAAATGCACTCGGGAGCACAGAAAGAGATCCCATGCAAGAGAAGAATAAACGTTCACGAGGAAAAAAACATTCGTTCATTTTGCAGCGTGACGATGTTCTACGCGGTGCCGGCCAAACGCCGGCCCCGGCCCCCAAGCAGCGCGGCAGACAAGTCGTCTTAGGAAACCCCTTATCCGCAAACAACCGTCAATCTCAGCACAACCTCGACTTCGCAAAATCCCCAGCCCGTTCGCAACGTGTCACGCCCATCGAGGGACGGAAACGGCCAACAGGCTTGAGAAACGTCGACGAGGAACGGGGGGAGGGAGGGATACACCGGAACTCAAGACGGAACGGTCAGGCAGCCGTACCCACTTCGGGAGACCCGAAAGCGATACGAAAGCCTAAAAGAAGCGAGCGAGAAAAAAAAACAAAAACCGAATAATTTTTTTTTCTCGCCCCCGCACCCAGCCTTGGTTACTCCAACTCATTGATCCGTAACCCCCCTCCCCTCCCCCCATAGGTCTTGTAGAAGAGACGCCAGGCGTTTTTTTAAGAGCGGGGCTTTTCTTTCTTGTCCTTGTAGAGGGCGAGCAGTGCTACGCCCGCCACCTTGACGACCTTGAAGCGGACACCGGGGATGTCACCCACGGCGTGACCGCGGCGTCCGAATCCGGAGATAAGAACTTCGTCCTGAAAAATCGAAACAAAACAAAACGAAGAGACAGACAGGTGAATACGTTTGTGTACAGGAAAATGACGGTAGAATTGAAAAAAAGAACAAAACAAAACACAACAAAACAAGACGAAACGAAACGACAGACAGGTGAATACGTTTGTGTACAGGAAAACGTCGGGAGAATTGAAAAAAAGAACAAAACGAAAGACAAGACGAACCGAAGCCGCCACGTACATATGCGACCACGGACTGCATTGAATTGTGAGTTAATGTGAGAACAACAACAACAACAAACAACAATGCATATATATGCATGTGTGTGTATGTATAAAGGGGGGGCGGGAGAAAGGGGGGGTGACAATTTTGTTAGCTCTCGACACCGAATGCACGCCCCTAACCATCAACTGGAGGGTGGGTCGTCTACTCTCGAGGTTCACATCGAACAAAGATTATGAAGATTAAAAAAACGTACCCGAATCATAGCGTAAGCGTACAAACAATGCCAACACTCGGACCCAGCTTTCCGTGCAGATAACACTTTCGAACGCACAAAAAAAAATAAGCAAACAAAAAGGTTGTGCGTGTTACGGTGGGTTGCTATTATTTCTTGTGAGTCGTGGGAGGGAGTGAGTGTCCATTGGTTCGGTATATGGAACCGACGTCACTGACGGTTTCAAATGCGCATATCAACCCCCCAATTACTCTGTACAACAGCCCTATTACTCCGTATAACAATCCTGTTACCCTTCCCCCTGGTCCCCTCGGTAGGGGCCTACTTGTGTTTGCTACATTAGCAGATACGTGAATACCCCTTTCGACTTTCGAGGCCGCGAATGCAGAGGCAGCCAACCCCCTTTCCCTCAAAAGACACAGGCCTCGGTTTCTATCAAACACCTCGTCACGACACCTTCCTAACGCTACAAAGCAGACCATTAAACGCGAAAACGAGAAACGAAACAGGCTCTGAAGCGAAACACACGAAACAAAAAAAAAAAAAACAACAAGAACACCTGGAAGGCAGGCAGGAACACAAAAGAACAGGAGAGAAACCCGAAATTCATACAAGCTGAAATAAGCTATTACGGGGGACCATAGTTAATAGGACCTATGGTACATATAAAAACCTAAATATTTAATCATTTCTACTATTAATAACAATATTTGGTACTACCAGGTATGCGACAAGAGAGAAAAAAAAAAGTTGTCAGTACTGACGTTCTCGTCGGTGAAGTTGAGGCAACCGTCACGGGGCACGAACGCCGCCAGCTTCTTCCCGTTCTTGATGAGCTGCACCCGCACGCACTTCCGGATAGCGGAGTTAGGCTGTTTCGCCTCGATACCGCTGAAATACCCGGAAAAGAAGGAAGAAATCGTCGACGTTGATGGTTGTTCCGTGCCGACAAGGTATCGATTGGGGTACGGGGCAGCACGAGGCGGAGAAGGGGGGAGTGCGCAAGGCAGGGCCAGGCGGCGCACGCGAAGCACGAAAACGAGAGGTGGGACAGGAAGAAACAGCAGTTCATAGGAGGGCCAAACAACAGGTGGCTGACGTGTCCAGTTATAAGTAGTGTTGACGACCTGGTGCTGCTTCGATTTGGTACATACGAGTGTTCCGTGCGAACTAATCCAAGGGTACGTAACGCCAGTACACGGCTCTCAGCGGTTCTCAGGTTCATATGCGGTTTGCACTATTTATTTAGCGGTTTCGACATACTGGTGCTGCTACGGGGGACCACAGTAAATAGGACCAAAGATTATCAGTAAAAATAGCGGAAAATATAGGTTTTTGTGTGTACCGTGGGTCCTATTTAATGTGGCCCCCCGTAATAGCATAGCAGTGACTGGCGGATCACGTCCCCATGTCTCTAATAGTGGGATACCAACATTGCGTTTTCGCAAGAATTATCGGCAGCGGTTCTTGCGATCGGTTTCCGCATTTGTCGGTCTTGCGGTATGCCGGTACGTTCTCACTCTACTTGACAACTAGATTTTCGTTCCGAAAACAATCCCAGGTGGTGTGGATTTTTCGGGTTTTTCGAGAAGATTTCGAGCGTTTTGTCGAAATCTGGGCCAACGTCTAGATGACACGTGACAACATACAGCACGTGGCGAGCGATAAAATGATTCCTAAAGGGGAATGGCGCTTGCAATGGCGGAGGGGTTATAGGCTGAATCAACGAGGCGATGCGACCGCAAAGCTGACCAAGTTCCCGCCCCCGCCCTGCCTGACGTGACAGCTCAAGACGTACAAACGTAAGACTCGATATTGCAAAAAAAACTCCACAAACTGCACCAACACCTGTAACGCTGACCACGTTCATGTCACAGCCCTGCCTGACGCGGATGACAGCTCAAGGTGTGTAACTGTAAGACTCCAAGATTGCGAAAAAGCCTCCGCAAAATACTGTACAAACACCTGTGAAGCTGACCAAGCTCCTTCCCCCGTGACATCACAACTCAAGATGTGCAACTCTACGACTCGAGACCGAAGGGAAGCCTCTACAAACTGTACAAACACCGTTGAGGAGAGAGCTCGACGCGCACAACCGAAAACTCGGACCTACAAAACCGTTTTGACGCACGTACAAAAAAAAAACGTATGAACACAATTGAAGAGGGCTTCACACTCCACAGCTGCAAAAGCCCCGCATGCATGGCGCGCTAGCGGTTCAATACGATACTACCTTCTGCTCTCCTTTTACCCACCAGCCTATTGGCCAACCCTTCCCTGGCGTAAAAACGGGAGAGTGCCGAGCGCGAGCCGATAGAGTAAACGCTAAACTAGCGTTGGCCACGTTGTGCCGAGCGCGAGCCGATAGAGTAAACGCTAAACTAGCGTTGGCCACGTTGTTCACCAGCAACTTGTGTTTTTGTGGGGACAAGGGCTGGGTCGTGCATTCTCGAGCGGCTCTTGGGAACAAAAAAAAACAAAAAACGCCCAAGATCATTTAGAAGCAGAAGGAATGCACTCTTGAACGGCTCTTACAAACTGAAAAAGAAAAAAACGCCGACATCCTGTGTAAGCAGAAGGAATGCGTGTGTGTGCTTCGGCTAAGAGGGGGGGGGAACATGGGACAGAGGACGGGGGGCAAAACCTCACATCTTCTCCAAGACGATGCCCTTGGCCATGGAGGAGCCACCGAGGGGATTCGCCTTCATCGCCGTCACGGAGTGGGACTTGTTGTAGTCCTGGGAAGAGGCGTCACAAACACACAACCAAGAGAAAGAGGCGTGTTCGGGAACACGGAGGGAAGGCAGGGTGAGGGAAGCGAAACAAAACCCCGGCGAAATGACACGTCTGCCACACTCTCGCGAAAAACAAAAACCATAAAACATGAAAAAGTACAGCATAGGGAAGACCATCTTTACCATTTCCATTACAATTTTCGAAGCCGGGGGGGGACAAGAAATTGGGCAATCGACAGCGAAAAACCAAAAAAGCTTGCGCTTGAAGCAGATGGCCAGGCCACGAAGCGGCGGGACTGGCATCACGGGGCCCAAAGAGGAAAAAAAAAAAAAATACTACAAAAAATGGTTGTACGGACATACATCTCCCGAAGAAATAAATCCGAACATTCGATCGGCCGCTTTCGGAAGCACGTCATGCCATTTTGCACTCGCCGCTACACGTATAAAGACTAAAGCCCTTCCACGGTTAAGCAAAACTTTTCGGGGCGAACGTGGCAACCACCAAGCATCCAAAAAGAGAAGTGTGTGATCCGTCAACACAACTCGTTCGCCGCGTTGATCCTGTGCATCGCGCGTGGATTTGGGATCACACCCCTTGATCCAACAAGTAAGGGATCATAGTCCCACCCGGCGAGAAACAAGACAGCGCAAGAGTCCAGCCGACGACGCCTGGAGAGGAGCATATTCCAGGGTTTCCATCGAGATACTACGTAGGGATAAGTCCGTTCCAAGTTGTTTTCGTTTTTTTTTCAACCTTCAAGACTGCAGTCTTGTTTGAGGGACGCATTACTTGGAACTAGACTCAGTTTCATGATCATGCAAAGCAGCGCACCACGAAAACATCCAAAAGGGTTGGAAAATATCGCACATCTAGGACAGATCATGATCTAGATCATCGATCCCAGTTCATGATCTAGATCTTACAGGGGCGGATACATTCCTAGTCTTGAATTAAATACAGTAGCTACGAAGTTGCCGGGGTGGGAGCCGTAAAAATCCGCATGGTTTAGCACATGTTTCCTGGGCTAAATAAATCTATTGCACAATCTCAGACAGCGGCAGGTGACGAACTAGATTATCTACCTGTAGATAGATAGATCATGATCTGTCTGTACAACGTGCTGAACATCGGAACAAAAAATCATGCTCAGCAGTGAAAAAGAGAGCTATATTTATTTACTCCCGTAGGACATGCTTGTAGCCTGCAGCAGTGTGGGCCCGCCCGCCGACAAGAAGCACTATAATCTGAGGAGCAACCCTTACAACATTACTGTAACGCCATCCTTTAAAATTGAACTCCCTTGATGCTGGGATATTGAACAGGATAAGGTGTACCGCTCGCCGCCGAGCTCGTTTTGCGACTCCACTTTTCTTGAGCGCGTCTCTCAAAAAAACGCCTCTATATTCATATTTGGTGATTTCTCTTTCGTGAGCCTATACTTGTAGATAAAGAACGGGGAGCCGCACGCACACCGCTTCCCATCTCAGTGCAGTACCTCGACGACTAAACATGAACCAAGCGACCATGGTGGGTCATGGGCCCAAGATGGACGGACTGACCGGGATCGTTCCATTTCTCCGGAGAGACGGAAGTTTGGTAGACTTTCTGAAGGTACCAGCGCCCACCCGACTCCAGGCGGCAAACATGTCGGGGTGACGGTCTAGTTTCGGCCCGCCAAGACCTTCTCTTCAGACTCATTAGTGCACTCGTGTACTCAAGAACTATACAGTCTGAACTGATGAATAGTTTTTTTAGGACACGCACGGTATAGATGACCTTTGACAGCGTAGATTAACTTTTTACTTTTAGGAGACGATAAGCTCGTTTTGGTGACGGTAATTCAAAAATAAATACGTCCTGTGACGGTCTTGACTCGCCAATGCCTTGCAAACAATTGCTACTTGTAGTCTGGGGGAGGTCCTTGACGGCTGTCCGTCAAGGGCACAAGAGTGCCGTCAAGAGATCAACAAAAGCATGTCCGTTGACGGTCTTGACACGTCAAAGCCTTTTTTTTTTAAGTTGTACTATTTTTAGTGTGGGGAGGTCCTCGGCCTGGCGGCTGTCCGCTGAAGGGCAAACAATGCTGTCAAGCTACATCTATCTTTGCTCGGCGGGGGCGGAAGTAAACCCTGAGGCATGTCTTCGGAGATTTCACAAAAACAACACGCAACCTTCGGGAAGCTTTGATTTTTGAAATATTCACGACCACACCGTCGCTCGCCTCTATCGCAAGAACCTTGGCGAACCCAACGATCAACCCAACGATCAATCAACAAACCAGACCAATCCGTTCTACCGAGGAAGTCATTATGGCCATCGACCCATCGAACGGGCTATGATATCGATCCACCGGCCAGACGTCTGACCGACCGGCCTGACTGCCGGTCAAGCAACCAGAAAAACTGGTGGATCGACCGGACTACCACCGATCGACCGACCAGACGACTGATCCACCGACAAGACTACGGATCAACCGATCAGGCGGCTGGTTTAACGACCGGACTACCGAGTGATCGACCAAACGACTGATCGGA
This sequence comes from Nereocystis luetkeana, assembly GCA_031213475.1. Taxonomy (NCBI): domain Eukaryota; class Phaeophyceae; order Laminariales; family Laminariaceae; genus Nereocystis; species Nereocystis luetkeana. The sequence goes on along the minus strand of JARUPZ010000031.1, from coordinate 347,615 downwards.
CTACTGGCAATCGACCACAAGACTGGTCGACTGACCGGACCCCTGACCAACCAACCAATGAGACGACTGCTCGATAGGCCGACTAGACTACTGATCAGCCAACCGGACACATCGACCGACATTCCATATAACCGAATGGCCGAAAAGAGGGGCAAAAAAAAGGAAACAGCAGTACCGGTATGTTTAGGCGGAGGGAGCGAGGGAGGGAGGAAAGGGAGGCAGCACAAATCGAGGCCAGTCCAGACGACACAGAGGCAAACAGTATACCAAGACCATGCCGTGGGCGGTCTAGGCGAAGGCCACCCCGTCCTCACCGCGGAGGGGAGACTTTGCCCTGCCCTGCTCGACCGTAGACTGCTCCCTCTTGAGCCACTTGCTCATCATACCTTAAAACCCTCTGCAAAAACCATGTTTCCCTTCTCCCGGCACGCTCAGCCGGTCCGTGCTTCGCACCATATTTACCGAAACATCGTCGGCCTTTTGCTAACTCGTCACCATCCGCCTTGAAAGGGGCTGGCGCCCGAGACGGATACCCCTGTCCCACTGCAGTTCCCACCTTCGTTCCAAAGTCTGGAACCATTACTTGGATGTGTGTGTGTGTTCTTCACATTACACCCTTCTTTCTACCCGTCGACATCCAGCACAACCAGTGCCCGTGCCGATTCTCCAATCCTATTAATAGAAGAGATACAAGTTCTGTGGTCACAAAGCGACGCCACAGAGATACTACGTTGCCACGTGTGCAGTAAGCACTGCAGTGGGCAATGCAAAGCCATGTCATCATACTATAATAGATACGACAGGCACGACATACACAATCTATGGAATAGAGAAACGATGTGGATACATACGACTGCTGTAAACTGCTGCCATGTGTAACTAAAACCGATACGAGGCTTATCAAGGGAAAAACGCAGGAGTAGATATGTGTAGCACGGCGGCGCGCGCGCCGAAAGGCCCGAAGGCGGCTACCCAGGCTGCAGTGAGCCCGTCGGCCACACGGCGGCGATGTGCTGCCAGCGCGTCCGCGAGGAGAGGGTGGACACCTTGCCTTGGTGTCCACCACACCTTAGCCTTGGTGTCCACCTTCTACTCGCGGATGCGCCCTTTTAGAACCGCACTCCCATATGTGGGGACAAAACACTCTAATTACAAGTAGTTTGTCCCCAAAACGGGACTGGGGTCCTAACAGGGTTAAGAGCACTATGCCGTCGTGTGACGGACGGGCTGCCAGCAGGTTGTGTAAAGTGGCCGCATTCGGGCCTTTCACCGCGCCCGCCGACATATGTACTACCTACTATAGTATACCTGCGTTCCTTGGTAACCACTTTCTCCTCGCGGGGGTGCGCAGGTAGCACTCTGCCGTCGTGTGGCCGACGGGCTTACGGCAGCCCGCGGTAGCCGCATTTGGGCATTTCGGTGGCGCGCCGCCGTGCTACCAGTCCAACCCAGGCAGTACGGCGGCGCGCGCGCCAAAAGGCCCAGATACGGTTACACAAGCTGCTGGCAGCCCGTCCGTCACACGACGGCAAAGTGCTATGAGCGCACCCGCGGGTAAAACGTGGAGACCAAGGCTCCAATCACCGGGTCCTCGTCGTCCTCTTGGCTCTTTCCGCTGCTTTTCCTCACCCTTCGTACGACAGCCTGCCTTCCGGTCGACCTCCCTATTAATACTTGGTGATTGATTGGGACCAGGTCTAGCAAGCGTCGTGTACTTGGAGGGGGGGAAATAAAACAACCAGAATCATACGTGGAAGTATTCAATCACACAAACTCCGCGACTGTCGCCGTTTTTTCTACGTTCCCCATTTCACCCCACCTACGCCCCTGCTCGGCCAGAGCTCAGCCAGCATGCATGGCGCACTCAATTCGCCTTGCCATACTAAACATACCGGCATGAATGAAAATATGGTACGGTATGTACTACGAAATACCCGGTACCTGGTGTATACTCGTACCAGTACAGCAGTAGTGGTGCCTCTATAGTGCCGGTAGCCTATGCCCATCGCTTGGAACAGATGGGATTCACCAGTGTGATATGGGGGACCATAGTTAATAGGACCTACCTGGTATGGTATACATAAAACCTACCAGGTACCAGGTATATATTTAACCATTTTTACTAACAATATTTGGTCCTATTAACCCTTTTAGAACCGCAGTCCCGTTTTGGGGACAAATTACCCCTAATTTGACTGGTTTGTCCCCAAAACGGGACTGCGGTTCTAAAAGGGTTAACTATGGTCCCCCGTAATAGTGTGCGGAGTGTATTATAAAGTGCCGGTAGCCGCTAAGTGCCGGTACTGTTTTTTTTTTTTTTTTTTTTTTTTCCATCCCATTCATTATCTTCGCACATCTTCTTCTCTCTCTCCTTCCAACTCGTAACTCAGATCCGGGGTCACATAGCAGGCTCTTCTCCCCCCTTCCCGCTGTTGGCTGGCTGTGTATATAATATTTTGGACAAGGCGGCCCTACGAGCACTCCCGTATCGATAGTACTGTAGTAGAAATCGGACTTGTACACTTGTAGCAAAACGCTTACCTTGCTCGCCCACCGTTCGTTACGGCGGTGGATGCGGAGCTTGCGCCCCGCGCGGATGCCCGCCGGCTTTCCCTTGCCCATGCTTTTGACTGCTCTCACCCGCGCCGGTGTGGCAAGGTAGGCAGACAATCAGCCGCAAAGTGCCAAAGAGGCGTTCACGTGTTTGTTGGTTCGTTTGCGACCACCATCCGCCATCGCCATTACGATTACACCATTGCAGAGAGGGTGGGGAGAGACACAGAGAGAGACACAGAGAGAGAGAGAGAAAGCGATGTAAAAAAAAGGGAAGCACGCAACGAGCAGGAAGAAAATAAGTGAGAGTACGTACCAGGTACAGCAGTACAAATCGGCGACGCGGTCGCGAAAGGTAACCGCATGGTGAAGGTGTACACGTGAGGGAGGCGGGGAAGGAGGGGGGGGTGGAATCGGGTCAGTTGGTGATTGGTACGGGACCTCCTATATAAGCTGTCAACGAGATACAACTGGCGTCTCTGCGCTACACGTGCTACTGCTGTGCGTACAAAACGGTATCAGGTATTTATTTATGTACCAGGTATGCATCGTCCAGCAGCAGGAGAAAAAAAACGTCGCAAAAGGTCCTTCTGGGGTACGGTTACGTACAGGAGACGAGACGATGACAGGAGACTCCTGAACGCACGGGTACTGCGTGCAGTGCTGTCAATCGTCGTACAAATGCATCTTGCCAATCAGTGCATTTCGACAGGCCAAGCGCTAGGACCCAGAAAACTATGGCAGGGTGTGCACAGACACCACCAGCACTCATACCTACAGGGCTGGCTGCAGGCCGTACGCCAACCATCCCAGGCAGCTAGCTAGCTACGAGTACTCGCGAGGACCCAGCGCATTGCATCGCTCGATCGGTGGTTGCCGTGGGCACGGCGCCACAGTAGTCCAAAAAATCGAGTAATTATCTTCCTCTCTCTTGGGTGGAAAAGTCGCGAGCAGCACATGAACACGACACGTCCTGCAAGATAAACACGCTTGGTTCCAGCACGAAGCCAGCAGGCCGGTAGGACTAATCCATTTTTGTGGCAGATAAGTCCTGTGCGTCCCATAGCTCTCGCCAACACCGTGCGCAAAAGCACAGCCATGGAGAAACACGTAGGGAAATGCTTTGACAGCTCTGCAATGGATAAGGATGTCGCACAAGCATTCCGGACCGCGGATTCAATTTTATTCTTACACCAACCCGCAGGAGAATCCAACATCACACCGCACCTTGAGGGTTAACCTAGTGACCAGGTGGCACAGGTTAGAGACCTTGAGGTTGCTTGCTGCCGCTGCTGCTGCTGTGCCGGCGCCGAAGCCACAAAAAAAGGGCCTTGCAACACTTCCAGAGGCGTTTTTAGGGGATCGGGGATGAAAAATAATGAAAATGAAAATCACAAACGTGAAAATGAAAATGAAGGGGGGGAAGCGAAAAAACAAGAAAACGAGGGAGCATAATACGTATCTGTTCGTACGTATCTTGTCTTGTACTTACCATCAGGATGCACGTGCAGCAAGCACGTGCAATGGAGCGTGGAGGCAGGAGAAGCAGTGCACAGGAAGCCCAGCATGGAGTAATGCTGTATCACGGCACCATCTCCGCATTTTCTCCTGCTGCTGCTGCTCCTGTTGCTGCTGATAGACGTATTTTTGCAGACTGCTACCTGGTACTATTAATACCTACCTGGTACCTGGTACTCCGTTCCCCTCGCTGCCTCGGCAAGGAATGCTGCGAGGCATGCCCTATCCGGCTAATAGCGAGTGGGGTAGGTCTTTCTGGCGGGTGTAAGGCCGGACTCACCCTCAAGGAGTGATACCTTCTCGCTGCTGCCTGTGGCCGCGAGGCTCAGGCGGCAGTAGAGTTGGGTCGTACGTGGTGCGTCAGGCACGGACACCTACGATTCGCGCGTCTTTTTTAGGCAGCTGCGGCAGAGCAGCAATAATGCTCAATCGGGGTGTCCGTGCGCGGAGGCAGGCGCCACCACAGGCCACACTACGGCACAGTCTATTGCGCCGGTAGGAGGCTGGATTCGACGACGAGGGAGGAGGGAGACTGAGCGTCGACGTGCGGGGAAGAGACGGATTGACCTCCCCCTGCGCGAGAATTTTTATTTTCCAGATCAGAACCGCAAGTGCGAGGAGCATTTTGTTTTTCAGGATGACGGAGGAAGGGAAACGACTGGAAGGGAATGGCAACGAGTGCACGCGCAAAGGAGCGCGTGGATTGGGCCAAGGCGATGAGGCGGCCATGAAGAGCGGCAGGAAGACGGTGCATGGAGACCCATGATCTGCGCGCACACTATCATCACGAGAGAAGCAGTCATAGTTTGTTTTTTCCTGGTATTGTTTTTCACGAGGCAGAATAGTATCTACCGGTACTCGTCACTGGTCTTCGTAGTTTAACGAGTTGTATACCCTTCATGGGGAATAACCTACGCAATTATCAGGGACGTGGTATCATAACTGTGCTGCACTTTTTTGTGTCAGACAGTCCAGGAAGAGATTATGGCGATCGTTGATATTCGTGTGGTAGTAAGGTTCGATTGCACCTTTTTTGACTGCATATCCGCGAGTCTTCACTCTGACAGCACTCCAGATAGCAGGCAGGTGTGTTTCTCTTTCGTATTCACGACTACCGTGCGTTTCGTACGGTGCAGGCAGCACTTCAGACAGCATCCGCTGTAGTCAGCAGCCACGAGTTGGTTAGTGGTGGGAACGGGGGTACTCTTCTATGTTATAGTTGAGAGGATATACCCGCGGCGATGTTAGTTCAGTTTTGCACATTGGTTTTATCTTGTGTGCTCTTTTTTCGTCTCGTGTATTTTGAGGCAGCCGAATTTTCGATTTTTTTTTTGGTTTATCGGATCTTCCTAGGGCTCCAGCACCTTTGTGTGACCACGGACTCCTTCGTCAGAGAGTTAATGTGAGAACAACAACAACAACAAACAACTATATCTGCAGTAGTACGTACACTACACAGGACGGAGAATGTAATACTTGTTTTACTGTAGTCGCTATATGTATACCCCAAAAACCCTTTGCACAGTGTACATGGGATAGATCATTGTTTCCCACTTGATGGTCCACAGCCGTTGACGCCAACGCGAGTGCGCAGAATGGCAGGGAAGAGGGGGAGGGCGAAAGGGAGACGAGGGGGGATGGGGGGGGGAGCGGGGGGAGGCGGTCTGCCCAACAGACTGAAGCCTGGTTATATGGCCATCATCGTCATGATGCACTCCCTTCTTTGAGACCCAAGTAACTAGCATGGTGCCACCTGGGCAACTTTGCGTGTCTGTATGCTCCAGTGCCTGCCTTTCGTATTTTCTTTCCCCCTCCGCCCGTGATTATATCGCTTTTGTCCCTTCTTTTTTTCATCTTTTTATTTCATTCCCGTGTGTACCTCTTTGTGTCTCTGTTAGTCTGGTCCGTTTTGCCTTTTTTGCGTTTTGCTATCTGCTTCTGTTTTTTTTTTTTTTTTTTTGCTTCGCTTCATCTTCTTTCTTAGGTTGTTGCCTGCTATTAGTAGTCTCCTTTTTGCTTCCCTGGTGTCCGCAGTGGTGGAGTGCGTATGCTTGTTTTTTGTTTTTGCCTCTGTTTTACTACCGAGGTATTTCTTCCACTCCAGAGTTATTGGAGCCTGCCCTGCGACCACGACCACGGACTGCGTTGTATTGTGAGTTAATGTGAGAACAACAACAACACCAACAACAACAAAAAAACAAGTATTAGTAGTAGATATTTCAAGGCAGAATCTGATGCATTTTCGATGTTGTAAAATCTAACTCATGCTGCCGGGTGGGGCCTCTTTGTCGGCATATGCTCTAACTCCTGCGAACAGCGCACGTTTCCTCGGTTGGATCTGTACTATATAAGCAGATCCTGCACGCTCTATAAATAAGCAGATCCTGAACGAAACCTCTCACAACGGCAGGTGAGGAACTACAGGAAATGATCCACAGCAGTAGAGCATGATCTGTCTGGGGGGGGGGGGGGTAGGATGGGAGGAGAGAAGGGGAAGGGGGAGGGGGGGAGGGGCGGGGGGGGGGTGATGGGAGGAGGGCGGGAGAGGGGATGGCGAGTGGGTGAGAAGAGAGGGTGGGAAGGGGGCGAGGGGATGGGGGCGGGACTGGGGCGGGGGTGAGAGGGGGAGGGGGGGATTGAGGAGGGGAGGGGGGGGGGGGGGGAGAGGGGGGGGGTCATACTCATGTGATGCGTATAGCAATAGCCGTACTTCTTATGACTACAGACCGTCGGATCCCTACAATGTCAGGACGGAGTGCGTCGGGTTTAAATCGACCAGGCAGGCATTGTTCGGAGGAGAGAGGGGGGGGGAAGGGGGAGAGGGAGGGGGGAGGAGTGTACTCATTATACTGCATGGCCGTAGTCGTATGGCCATTGGGGGGGGCGGCAGCCGTACTGAAAACGCTGTCCACGAAACCAAAAAATAAATGGCAGTAGATCGTGTGGCACGCTTTCAGTTTGAGTATTATTAAGTGGAACATGTACAATTTTGTTCCCAAGTCTATTTTAATAGCATTACTTTTGGTTTGGTTTCGATTAGTCGTTTTTCCTGGGGGGGGGGGGCGACAGCAGCAGTATTGGCACATGCCACTGCCGTCTGTGAGGGCAAGACAGAAGTGGCAGATCGTGTGGCAAGGTTCCCAGCTCGACTATGTTAGCAGACACGAAAATCTGCCTCGAGTGTTGTTATATTCGCTTGGCAGTATTTAGTAGTTATGTCTTTCTTGTTTTCTTAATATCCGTTCTTCTCCTATGTTTCTCCCTCTCTGGGTGTCGCTTCGTTCGTACATCAGTTTTTTCTCTCCATGTGTTCTTCTTGATTACCTGTGCTCTTCTGATACCACCCTATTCTAGCCTTGACCTAACCTCCTGCTACCAATGCTGCCTGTGCATATATAGCTGAAAGGTGGTGGTCCGGTTGGCCTTAAGCCGCTCTCTGATAGTATAGTAATATTCAGAGCTGTCGCTCATCCATCCTGTCCGAGTCTTACTCATGCACCTTGGCTTATCTCGCTAACATCACTACCCAACTTGAAGTCATCGTGTTTTCGTTGAGAGGTATACGTGTACACAACCAACATCGATTCCACTCGTTCTTGAAGCCGTTATGTGTTGCAAAAGAACCCCTGTATATCCCTCTTCCAGGTAGTCAAAAAACATGTTATGGTAAGGCATAAGCTCGCTATCCGTGCCACACTCACGCACCCTCCTGACTCTCTCCCAACGGCATTGTCGTGCGGAGTGAAGGGTCACACTTCTTCCACCACCGTGTTCACGTGGCAGGAAATAACAATCTCGACCGCCTTTGTCATCATGATGGAGTACCACTACAGTAGGGGTTGATTGTCAATCGCAGTACGCGTGGGAAATGTATTTCCTTGGTCCCATCTTCCTATCTTCACCACCTCCGACTTGCTCTTAATCTTGTCCTTTCTCCGTTGAGGGGTACTCAACCATGTTCGATTCCGTCCGTCCTTACAGTAGCTTTTGAAGAGGTTATGATGTTGCTGCGAAAAATTGCCATACGATAGTACAGGACCCGTACGTAATAAGAAATGGGAAAACTGGCCCTGATAGCTGGATTTTTTTTTCGAGAATGGGCGCGTTCTATACTATCTTCAGTGCAGCAACTTTCGAGTTTCTTAGTTTCCTGTAAATATCAGTCTGCCTTTTTTATTGCTCGCTTTCTTAATATTACGGTCGACCATAGTAAATAGGACCTACGGTACAGACAAAAACCTATACCTGGTACATATTTCCCTATTTTTACTCACACTATTTGGTCTTATTTACTATGGTCCCCCGTAGAAGGGGTCGTATACTGTATGCCCCCTCTCTCTTGCTGTCCATTATTCTTCATGGTACGTTTAGCTCGTTTACCTGCCCCACGCGCCCACCCTCCCGACCCTACACCCAACAACGGTACGAGTACTGACGCGCTATGGGAAGAGGTAAATTCTCCCAACGGGTAATGTTGTGCTGAGAGAGGGGGTACTTTCTCCCAACGGCATTAGTGTGCCAAAGGAAGGGTTACTTTTACCACCGTGTTCATTCACCTCGTATTACTTCCCCACCACAATCATCGTCATGCACGAGGGTGTACCTATGTCACGCATGGCCGTAGTCGTATGACCATATAGGCCCTCGCATCCCTATATACATTGCGGAGACGAGAGTGGGGGGGAGGGTGTACTCATGCCATGCATGGTCGTAGTCGCATGGCCCTAGACCCTCGTCTCCCTTCAATGCCGGGATGGAGCATGTCGGGTTTTCACCGACCAAGCAGACATTGCTTGCACCAAGCGCGATGGGGGGGGGTAGAGGCTGGTTGCACAGAGCGTGATGGCATCTGACAAAGAAGATGATTGAAAACCAAGATTAATCCTCACATACATACACGAGCTACCAAAAACTAGCCGACACAAACGGGGTGCAAACACACTCTCTCTCCCCGCGCCACGACTTATCACAACCACGTACGTACATGCGTGTGGCAGCCTGGCCCTTCGCCCTGCCGCCGACATCTCGCGAACTACGTAACGCACAGGCTTGCCGTCTGTTCTCCGCCCTATATGCACAGGTATGCGTGCGAGCCAAAAGGCGCGTGTTACGGTAATGAGGGAACACGTATCACCTAAGTTTGCCGTCTGAGGCTCCTCGCTCGAGGTGCTTTATACGTACCGTAGGCCGTACCACCCAACAACCGACTCTGAGAAAAATCGGGAGCTAATCTCGACACAGTACGTATGTAGAGCCCCACGAACACCGAACAACCCAAAATTAACGTCAGGCTCACTTTTTGGCGGACGCATGAGAAATTTGGATTGAAAAAATCTGCTCCGCGGCGAACGCTATACTCAATCCTACCGGTATAGGACAGCCTACGCTTTAAGTTTGGTCAATCTTGGCCAAGGTCGGGTCGGTGAGGAATAGCATAAGCTCGAGGTTAGTCCATTGTAGGTTGGTGTCACAACAAGATTGTGTAAGGCTTGCTCATATTTGTGGGTGTTTTGTTGTTGGCGGGTCTGCATGATGCTGTACATTGGGCTAGGTGCCTGGCAGGGTATCGTTTTAAATGTTAGCCTTAAATCTACATCGGGGAACCGAATATGTTGGGTAAGTCCTCGGTTTAGGAGCCCCTATCCCGACCCCCGCCGCCAGTGACAAAAATTTGGATGAGCTAAAAAAACGTGCCACCCCTGATGGCAACCCCTACCATCTCATGCCTCCCAAGCCTCACTCAATTGCACGTGTAACGAAACGCTGTCGCCCTCTCAGGAGACACTGGCCGCTCCAAATCGTACGGCAGGGGAACGCCTGCTAGATACGGAGAACCCGCACGTCTGTTTCTGCCTGTCTTTGCTGCCTTGCTTCGTTTCAGACTGGAGCTCCCCGGAGGCTTGTTTTTTAGCGCGTCCTTGGGATGAGCACCCCTCCTCCCGTCGGCTTCCCACGATTCCTGCCGCTTGGCGCCCTTCGGACGGTTTCTGCTCCGACTGCACCAAGCTGGGATTGTCGGAGTCGCGTTCGGCGGAGAAGTAGGCACGAGGCTGCTGCCGTCAGCAAACAGCTCGAGAGGACACGCCTGCTTCGGAGTAATCGCGGTGCCGGACGGACTGCCCACTGCTGCCGCTGCCGAAAGTCTCCTCCCATAGGATAGTTCGGATCTCGTACCCAGAGAGCGGCGCACACCCCCCCCCCCGTGTTCAGATGTTGTGGCTTCCCCCGTCGCGGGATTGGTGCTTGCAGAACCATCGTGGCCGATCGTGGCCCCTACGACGATGACGGTCCTGCTCTCCTTTCGCGGATATTCTCTCAGGCCGCCGAGCGCCCGGAAACTCTCTAAAGGCGGGGAAGCAACTCTATTCTGCACGAAACCCATATATCGGTGTAGGTAGCCCGCGCGACGGTGTCGGCAAGGCGCCCCCGCCGCTCCTGCTTCCGTCGCCCCCGTTCCCACTCCCGGTCCCGCTTCCGCTACCCCCGCCCCCCCTACCGCCGCCGCAGCAACCGCAATGGTAGGCGTACTATTGTCTCCCTGTCTACGTGTGTCTCCGTTCGACGTTTGCTCGCGACGTCCACGGCTTCCACTCGACGCGACGGGTGCCTGATACTTTCTACTCGTGCGGCCATCATCCGCTCGCGTAGCAGATGTCTGATGATTTCTACTCGTACGACCATCATCCGCTGCGCCTGTTGCAGACGTCTGATACCTTCTGCGGGCATCATCCGCGCCCGTTGTGAACGCTTGAAACCTTCCGCCGTGGCTACTATCCACGCCCGCCACCGATGCCGACATACTTCCGCAAGTCGAGTGGGTGGGGCTCATCGGAGGGAACGACGTGGAGTGAAGGAACTGCGGGGCGGAGTACGCCCGTAGCATCGGTTTGGCCGGAGCGGCGGCGACGGCGGCTGTGTCGGCTATGCCCGTAACGGAACTGCTACTACTCCGACCCGGTGTGCGTGAGCTAGCGTACACGGATCGGCACCGGAGGATACCCCCGGCGTGACGCAGCACGTTTGCGCCCTGGTATCGGCCGCCGGCTGTGTCGAGTTTGCTGTCACCCCAGTTATGGTCAGCTGTGTCGAGTCTGCTGTCACCCCGTTGACCACCAGCGGGATCGATTCTGCTGTCGGCCCCGCTGCCGCTCGTACCTGTGTTCGGTGTTTCGCTCTCGCGGTATTTGCGCCGGCGCACGACGACTGTGGTAGAGAGATGGTTTGCCCACTTGTTTGCACTCCCTCCCGCCAACGGTGGCCGGTTCCTGTCCGCCTTGTTTGTGTGCGCACCCTCTTGATTGCGGACGTTGGTACCGCCCACTCGTTGGAAGATGTTACCGCCAGCATCGATGCTGCAGGGCTGCGATCGTGTCTGCGGTCGGAACATCGGATGGATAATAATCGCGGTGGTGGTGGTGGTGGTGGCGATGGTGGTGGTGAGACAAGCACTAAAGTGCCTGAATTGAAAGCAAGAACTGCGGCCGCGATAAATAGTAATACTACGGTAAGGTTGTACCCAGTGATTCACCTGGGGTTGCTCTACTGAGGAGGTCAGATTGAGAAAAATCTTGTTCGCGCAAGCCGACGAACAATTCCGTTGCCTATAAACGCAAATATCCTAGCCACAAAATATGTTACAAATGCGACTTATGTCGGACTGGAACATAACTATACACTGCAGTCGGAGGGAAACATAAATATTGTCAGGTACAGTCAAACGACGTAACAAAATGAAGCATTACAAAAAGAACGATTTCAACAATAATGAGCAGTTCCAGGAGCCCCGCAAGGCAGAAATGTTTGGGCCCGAAAGTACTCCCTCTAACTCTCTGTAGAGGCATGGCCTATACCGCACTGTTGTGGCATATCCCTGGACCGCATATTCATCTGGAAGGGTAGTCTAGGGCAATCAATGCACCTATGGATCGTGTCGTTCTTCCTTCCGCGCGAGGATTCTATTTTGATAGATCTCAGAGTCGCGAAAGCACGAACCACCCCCCTTAGAAGCGACTTCGTCCACCCTCCCCACTCTCTATCATTTAGCCTACACGCCGACGGCGTTGCATCTCGCCTACTGTGTAGTACTTGGCGTGGAAAATCGTCAATGCTGCCTGCTCAACCACTTACCCACGAGGGAAGAACCGGCCCAGGTGAAATGCTGGGCTCAAACCACTTGGTGCAAAAGCTCTGCACGAGCGATAGTATACGTACGTGACACAACGAACGATGCTCAATATGCGACATCAATCATTAATACTGTGGAACGAGATGACTGAGATTTTGTCTTGGGAGCTCCAAACCAGTGAACAACCCCGATACATTGAGTGCGCGTGTACTGTACGCCAAAATCAGAACGTGACCAATATCTTAGAGAGAAGCGGTGCTCAGCCAGCCTGCGGCTACACGATGCGTGGGTCCCAGCAGCTAAAAAACACGAAGAAAGGGGGTTTATACAGCAGCATCGTGTACTACTGCTGTACTATTTCCTGCTACTACTGTACTGCCGTATTTGCGCGCAAGTATAGAGTCTAACGATGCACACCTTACATCCAATCGACAAAGCGGATCATGCGAGCACACCCCTACGCTCCGCATAGCTATGCGCTACCTGTACCACTCGCACCGTGCGCATGCGCGCGGCTCACCGGTCCAATGCGTGGATAGTCTCTGCCCGGCTTGCCGCTTGCCTCCAGGGGAAACATGGAGCACGAAGACGGCGGTCGGTGCGGGCGAAGTTCGTACTGCTCTTCCTGACAAGGCGAGTACACCACGATTACTATAGACACGCAGTCGGTTTGACGGTAAGGTGTATACATACGCAAAAGCGACGGTTACAACCCATGAGGGAGACGTTACTCGTGGGCGCGTTCTGCTAGCATGTACGTAGCGATGTGACGGCCTAGTCGCAAGGTCGGGACTATTACTATTACCGTACGTACAGCACGGAATACTACAGGAAAACAGAACAGAACTCCGCGCGATATGAGGAATGTGGCGAGCCAACCGTGTTCGTGTGTGTTGCTAAAATACTGTGGGTTAGCGTGACATTGGATACGACAGGGCGGTTTAGAACGGTTTGTAAAATTGTTTGTCTCTTTTCGCCATGAATGAGATGTTTTCAAGCGGTGTTCTGATTGTGGTATAATATGCTTATGATGCGCAGATTGGTCTAAAATCACGACTCGACGGATGTTCCTCTTTACAAGCTACAACCAACCAACAACAACCTACAACCAACAACCAAGCCAACGATAGCCAGATACCTGGCTCTTGGTCGGATACAGCAGCCGCGGAAGCCAGAAACTCCAACGGTTTCGTGCGAGACAACAGATACGTGTAGATGGTACAACAACAGAGTGGACGGGTGCGTAAGCGGTAGCAAAGATTAATTGAGCGTCATAATGTTTACTGACATTACTTGTATACCGTCGTAACTACTGCCGTTACTCCGGCACAGGAAAGTTGCCTGCAGCCCGCAGACTGCGAGTGCGTCGTACGCACTTGGAACAGACGGGTTTGGGCCGTCCACGAGTCTTGGGGGGAGAGGGAAGAGGGAAGAGTATGGTTTCTAATCAACATTCGAAGAAGCGATTGGTGCATCCTGCACGAACAATTAATTGCTATTATATTAAGAGTTAAGAGTAAGATCCAAGATGTTTGGAAAAAATGCTAAAAAATCAACGGTTTTGCTGCGTCCAAGTTCCAAGATATATTTCAATGCCCGCAAAATCAACGTTTTTTCTTACCAGGTATTATTTTTAGGGTACGTACGAGCGCTTCGTTCGACGTTACGTTCGGCGTCGAGTGCGGTTGCGTATTATTGCGAACGGCTGGAAAAGGGGAAACAGCTCAAATACAGCGCAACTGCTGTATATAGTACTTGAACATGGGCAGGGCAAACAACTCCAATAATACAGCAAGAATATCTTGGTTGACGCTTGTACTCGTAGCAAGATACAGGCGCGACGTAGATTGGGGACTTCCGTGGGGGTAACGGGATGCCTTGTAGCGGGATATCAGGTCGTCGGGGTTTTTGTGCGGCGTTTCATCCGCCCCCCGATGTTCACTCTATGTGGTTACGGGATGTGAGTATGTTCTCTTGTGTGGTTTCTGTGAGCGTCTTGTCCATACGCGCTATGTTGTGATGAGGGGCTCTACCTCGAGACGATCCCCTAATGGATCGTAGATATATCGGATCTATGTGAACGATCTTCCAACCCTCTGCACCTCTCCTCCGCCCCACCACGGTACGTGTAAGAAGCGCCCACGCTTTAGAAGGGTCGAAGCAACCGAGACTGATCCAGCGGGATGCGCGAGGCACATGCTCGATGCATCCACAGCAGCAGTTTCCATCACCTTGCTAACTCTTCTTCCACCACATCAACATTTTCGAAGGCCAAATTCCAAGTAGTTTGTCCCGAAAACGTGGGTACAGCTGGTTTCACAATTGCTTGAAGACCCAGCGGAACTACTCATACCGGTGTGATGGTCAACCTTCCATGAATCCGGAGGGATCTCGGTTGACCCAATATTGTCTCCGACTGGGATTCGTTGTATTACGTCCGAAGGCCGTGTAGCAGAGTAAAACAATACAGACAGGTGGCCAGGACACACCCCTTGCACAATGTGCGTGCGAACCCCACAAGGGATCGACGACCTCTCAATTTTCGGTACGCCTAATGGTCTGCTATATTGTTCGACGACCTCTCAATTTTCGGTACGCCGAATGGTCTGCTACATTGTTCAACGTCTCAGCAACATTTTTTTTAACGCTCGCCCCGTGCAAGGGGGGGGTCCCAGCGACCTGTGAAGCCAACTATTACGGGGGGCCATAGTTAACAGGACCTATGGTATACATAAAAACCTATGTGTTTAACCATTTTTACTAACAATATTTGGTCCTGTTAACTATGGCCCCCCGTAGTACCAGGTGCTACTGAAGCGACCCCCTTTCAACTTTGGGTGGGATAAAAAAAAAGGTGACAAAGGTAGGTAGATTTCCCGCCGGAGCCGACACCGACCCGGTGTTGTCGCCTTTTGACTTCCCTGTCATCGCGAGAAAGAGGAGGGCGTAAACGTAACAACCAGCGTTCCGCATACCTGTACGTACTATTAATAGCGGGACAATAAGTCACGTGTCGGGGCAATGAACCACGAATCGGGACAGTAAACCCCGTAGCGGGGCAAGAAACCATGTATCGGGAAAATTATGTGCGTATCGAGGCACTGAACCCCTTAGCGGAGAAATTGACAATGTACATACCGGGACAATGTACCATATGGCGGGGAAATCGACCATGTTGCGGGTCAATGTACCACGTTACGTAGCACTGTACGGCGTTGCGGGACAATGTACCACATTGCGGGGTATTAGGTTCATTGATCGGGTCCCGTCGTCCGCGTTACGCCCCCGTCTAAAACACTCCATCCCCCACGGAACCAAAATTGAATACATCATTTTTTAACACTACCTCAGTAGTACGTTACAGCAATAATAACAAAGAGCCGGGAACGAAAATACAGCGTTCGCTCGGTCACACGGAGAAATCATACCGCAAACCACACATCAAGCGTGTCACGCCACACCATGCCCCCGCCACACCCATTTATCCAACCAAACCACACAACTTCCGTCGCAGCCTGTCCCGCTCAACGTCTCCTATTTTTTTCTTTTCTCGCGGTTATAACCCTTTTCCTACTGTTCCGCAAAAACGTATCCTAAACTAATTCCAAGTAGTTTGCCCCCAAAACTGCGGGTGCAGTTGTCCCCTCTACACCTGCACCCACGTTTCACATGAATAAAATGGTTGGAATCAGTGTCGCACGTTTTCGGTAGCAATAGACTAATGGTTGGTTAACCTCGGCCGATTTTTTTTTCGGCTCTACTCAGGTCCCATCCAAGAACCCGGAGACCGCCTTTTCGTAGTCCCATCCGCACTGCACTAACCGCGCCTCCGCGGCTGCAGAGTCTGACACCGCCATCAGGGACATCAAATCTCGGACCTGTTTAGCCTGCTCTGAAGTCAGCTGCGAGGTTTTCCTCTGCAAATGAGCGTCCGCGCGGGGGGTGAGGGGGAGAGGAGGGAGGGAGGAGTTGGGGCGGGGGGGGGGGGGGGGGAGGGGGGGGCGGCGTACGTATTCATTTGTTGCTTGCTTTACCAGGTAGTCATTTGAACATTGACCACGCATCCCTTTCGAGACGGAGCACCGTTCCTACTTCTTATAGACACACCCCAAACAATTGGGGGGTTGCTAATGGTACCGGGCATTGGTGTGATGGCAGTGGTTGGACGTTGATCCGCGGGGAAGCAGGGAAAGGGGGGGAGCTGCTCATGGTACCAGGCAATCGTCAGCTGAAAGTAGTTGCAAGTTTCAAAACGCAGCGGAAGGGTCGGTATGAAGATGGCCGGTCCGCGCGACGTCTAGCCGGACACGCAAACCGCAAACCCTCGCACACCGCTCGCTGCAACATTTCGGGGTTTACAACATGTCACACTCGGAGCTATAAGCGGTGCCACATAGGGAGCATCAAGTAAGCAAACACAAAAAACGCAACTATCAACCTGCCTCTATATATATACTTACCGTTTGCATGTGAACATTCAACCAATATGGTCGTTCTCTCATGTCAGGAAATGGTATTTGTAGTAACATCGATCGGCGGCACTCTCGCCCCTTTTGACGGACGGCCGCTAAGGAAAAACTCCGCGCTATATCGACAATATTCAAGCCTAGATTGATCTATCTTGACGGGCCACAACTTCTTACTAGGGGCTACTGTAGGAGCTGGCTAGCTACTGTAGATATACCTTAAAAGCGCGTTGAGTTCACACAGGCGTGAAATCGTTTTTCAGCGCTCGAGTTTTCCCGAAGGAAAAGGCTGCCAGTATCGAACAAGAACCGAATGAGATGTTTTCGGAAAGGTCTGAGCCCTCCGAAAACATAATGTTAGTCGACTTTTTTTCAGGAGCGCACCCTTACCGTATGTCGACAAAACGAGTAGCGGTTAAAAAACGATAGCACCTCTGCGCGAACTAAGCGGTTTTACTGCGGTAATAATCAGAACCCACGACGGACCCAAAATAATGTATGAATACGTGTGCTTACACACCATATTTGTTCCTGATTACTACTTCCCCCGCAACAGAGCTATCAAGCGACACGTTCGTGTGCAAGAAACAAGAAAAAAAAACACACACACACGCAAGCCTTCCTAAACAGCAAAAAGCTGTAAAAACATAAAAACAGTCACAAGAAGAAAAAGAAATAAACGCACGCATGCCTCACGCATGCCTTCCTAAGCAAGCAGAAAATAACATATTTATAAAAAAGCACAAAGTAACACGCCTTCCAACGCAGCAAAAAAAGGGGAAAACAAAAAACAAAAATCGACAAGCACGAAAATAAACGTCCGTGTAAAGAGGATAACGTGGCGAAAATGTTCGAAAAGAAAGGCGGCTGCGTATAAACGAAGCCGGGAACACTCCAGGCGGTGTCTCGGGTATATGTGTGCCTCCGACAGTTGCACGGCCTCCGTTCGAGCCGCCTCATCTTCGCACAAAAAAATATGCAAAAAAAATCGCCTTCCGCAACAATAAAAAGAGGTGAAAACGAACAGAAAGCACAAAAAAACACGCCTTCTGAAACAGTAAAAAGTGGCGAAAACAGAAAGCACACTACACAAAAAACACGCCTTTCTAGACCACAAAAACTGGTAAAAACGCGAAGGTGGCTACGTCTATACGAATAAAATTTGGGCGGTGCATCGAGCGTTTGCGTACCTCCGACTCCTTGGCCAATTGCGCGGCCTCCTTACGAGCCGCCGCATCTTCCTTGGCCATAGTCGCAGCCGTCGCCTTGCGCTCCCTCTCGCCCTGCTCCAGCATCTTCAGGTTTGCCGACAGCGCCTGAGACGGCGAGAGAACAAAAAATAAATAAAGAAAAAAGAGAGTGAAACAAGGAGAGCAAAATAGAGCAAAGAAAACAAAAGAAACAAGAAATGAGGGAGCAAAAAAAGAGCGAGAAAAACAAAAAAGTGAGCAACACAAAGTGAGGGGAAAAAAGAGAGATAAAAATGAAGGAAACAAAAATACGTGCGGAGGCGTTCGGCATGGTCGGGAACGGTGCGACCAAAACGGCGAAAACTCACCGCGATAAAAAAACAGAAAAACAAATAAAAAGAACGTGCGGGCGCGGAGGCATTCAGCATGGTCGCGGAGGCATTCAACATGGTCAGGAACAGTACATGAAAAAAACAGCGAACACAGACATTAGGGTTCTACTCAGCGGAGGCACTACTGTAGCACCAGCACATGAAGAATCAGCACCACCTTCAGACTTCATAGCAGGTCAACGGCAGCGTCATGGTGTGACATGCGAGACAATTGCATGGAAATCAGTTCTGGTTGGGGGATAACACATCAAGGGGGTTTCAGTACAATAAGGCATGTCGTAGGAATAAGAAGAAAAAAACGACACCCTCAGAAATTGCGAAGGCTGCAGAAACACAAGAGCCATCTTCATCGGTCGTATTCAGAAAACAAACAACGTCCGCCACTAGCAAAATCATGACAAAAAGAATGAACGTAAGTACATGAATAAAAGCAAGCGCGACAGGCGTATCTCACCCATGATCAGCTTGCAAATCAGAGTTTCGATTATTCAAATCGGTCGTACTCACAGCTGACGTACCTGGTACATATTTTTAAACCATGAAGAAAAAGAAAAAAACGACGAAAAAAAAACGAGCATTAAGAAAATCGACGGAAACAACCCGACGAAAACAAAAACCCGACGACGAAACTAAAAAACTGTCGGCCTCATTCCCCACCTTTTCTTCGAGCGCTACGGAGCGCAGTTTCGGTAGCGGCTCCTCTACGGCGCGCGTCACCTCCTCGGGCAGGGTGAACGTCGGGGGCATGCTATCTCTCCTCACCTGCAACACCAGGCAACGCATGTCGAACACGCCTCTTGAGACTCCGCGCCAAACATCGAACAGAGGGCAAACACTGAATGAACAGTTACTGGTGGTAAGCCGGTTCGCGCACGGTGGATGGGTGGGTGGGTGGATGGACGGATAGATAGGCGGATGGATGGGTGGGTAGTTGGTGGATGGATGGACGGATGGATGGATGAATGGATGGATAGATGAATGGGGGGATGGATGGATGGATGGATGGATGGATGGGTGGATGAATGGATGGATAGATGAATGGGGGGATGGGTGGATGGATGGATGGATAGATGGATGGATAAATGAATGGGGGGATGGATGGATGGGTGGATGGAACGGATGGATAGATGGGTGGGACAACAAAAAAATGAACGATGGAGAGGAGTGAAGGGAGCGAATGAACGGAACGTACAGCTGAAATGAACGAAACGATCGATTAGAATGAATGAATGCACGAGTGAATCAATGAAGAATTCCTGAATGAATGAATGAAATAATGAATGCATGAAATAATGAATGCATGAATGAATGAATAAAATAAGTAATGAAAGAAAGAATGCATGAAAAGGTGGATGGGTGGATGGACGGGTAGATTACTGGGCGAGTGGGCGGATGGATGCGTGAGTTGAGGCATGGATGGATAACTACAAAAGGAGGATGGACAGGAGGATGAATGGATGGATGGGTGAAATAATGGATGGATAAATGGATAGATGGATGAATGCATGAACGGGCGGGCGAACCAATGGTCGGGTGAACGGACACACGGACGAACGGATGGAAGCGTCTCCCTTGCACGCTCGCGTTAATCTCGAAGCTCCTTCCTGTGAGTACGTACCGCTACTACTGATTCTGCAACCTCCAGGAATGTCGTTGTGCGCGCAGCCGTCGTCAGGTCGGGTCGGCAGGAAACGAGGCAGCCTTAGCGCCGAGTGGCGCCGGAGCGTGGCGCCGCACGGCGGGCACTCCCAAGGAGGCTAGTGGTGTAGTACTTTACAATAAATACTACCAGTTCCAGGTGGCAGGTGTATACTTACACGTTGGCGCAGCTCGGTTTCATTTATGTTGTACCTGGTAGCAGGTACCAGGCAACTCATTTCGTACCAGACATTCACGCGCGTACGAGCTCTTCGCTGCGATATGCCCGCACCAAGACGCCATGGGTACCAGTCAACTGAGGCGTCGCTATGCACCGCGGGAGCGGCCCCCACGAAACAGCAGAGGGTGCCAACACTACACTGCTGCTGTACAAGACCTCTACGGCGTGAAATGCCCCAAACACTTGGGCTGCTGCGAGTCGGCTGCCTGTAAGTCGCCCAATATACATATTTTTGTTGGCTACCTGGTAGGCTGTACACTTCCGTTCCCCTCGCTGCCTCGGCAAGGAATGCTGCGAGGCATGCCCTATCAGGCTAATAGCGAGTGGGGTAGGTCTTTCTGGCGGGTGTAAGGCCGGACTCACCCTCAAGGAGTGATACCTTCTTGCTGCTGCCTGTGGCCGCGAGGCTCAGGCGGCAGTAGAGTTGGGTCGTACGTGGTGCGTCAGGCACGGAGACCTACGATTCGCGCGTCTTTTTAGGCAGCTGCGGCAGAGCAGCAATGCTCAATCGGGGGGTCCGTGCGCGGAGGCAGGCGCCACCACAGGCCACACTACGGCACAGTCTATTGCGCCGGTAGGAGGCTGGATTCGACGACGAGGGAGGAGGGAGACTGAGCGTCGACGTGCGGGGAAGAGACGGATCGACCTCCCCCTGCGCGAGAATTTTTATTTCCCAGATCAGAACCGCAAGTGCGAGGAGCATTTTGTTTTTCAGGATGACGGAGAAAGGGAAACGACTGGAAGGGAATGGCAACGAGTGCACGCGCAAAGGAGCGGGTGGATTGGGCCAAGGCGATGATGCGGCCATGAAGAGCGGCAGGAAGACGGTGCATGGAGACCCATGATTTGCGCGCACACTATCATCACGAGAGAAGCAGTCATAGTTTGTTTTTTCCTGGTATTGTTATTCACGAGGCAGAATAGTATCTACCGGTACTCGTCACTGGTCTTCGTAGTTTAACGAGTTGTATACCCTTCATGGGGAATAACCTACGCAATTATCAGGGACGTGGTATCATAACTGTGCTGCACCTTTTTGTGTCAGACAGTCCAGGAAGAGATGGCGATCGTTGATATTCGTGTGGTAGTAAGGTTCGATTGCTCCTTTTTTCACTGCATATCCGCGAGTCTTCACTCTGACAGCACTTCAGATAGCAGGCAGGTGTGTTCCTCTTTCGTTTTCACGACTACCGTGCGTTTCGTACGGTGCAGGCAGCACTTCAGACAGCATCCGCTGTAGTCAGCAGCCACGAGTTGGTTAGTGGTGGGAACGGGGGTACTCTTCTATATCATAGTTGAGAGGATATACCCGCGGCCATGTTAGTTCAGTTTTGCACATTGGTTTTATCTTGTGTGCGCTTTTTCCGTCTCGTGTATTTTGAGGCAGCCGAATTTTCGTTTTTTTTTGTTTTTCGGATCTTCCTAGGGCTCCAGCACCTTTGTGTGACCACGGACTCCTTCGTCAGAGAGTTAATGTGAGAACAACAACAACAACAACAACAACAACACTAGGTACTGCGGTTTGCGGAGATTTCTGTTTTCGTATTTGGCAGGCGCTGTTTATGGCTGGAACGGTGATAAGCCAGTCGCTAATACATGGCCTTCTCACCACGCAACTACTCCCGGGGGGAGGTATGGCGGGGGACCATAGTAAATAGGACCAAAGGTTGATGGTGAAAATCGCGAAATATATAGTTTTTTGGTGTAACGTAGATCCTATTTAACATGGCCCCCCGCAATAGTAACCATAACTACGGTGTGCAAACACATGGGGATACATGTTTTTTGGGTCCATCGAGGGTTCTGCCAATATGGCCCCCCGTAATAGTAACCATAACCACGGTGTGCAAACACATGGGGGATACATGTTTTTTGGGTCCATCGAGGGTTCTGATTCTAATTACATAAGCCCCTCCCCGCAAAAATAGCTGGCCGCGAACTTCAGCCAACTCGCAGCCCTACCAAACACTCTGGCCAAAAATATAAAGATCGTTTTTCTTTTTTTTGAAAATATAACGGTCCTTATACTTCCGGCCAGGGCGGTATCCACTATCCACTCGTACGTATACGCAAGTGTCGTCACCCAACCAATCCTCAGGCTACAGGATAGGGCGGCTCTCCCTTAACCCGAAAAAGGATCGGGCCCACCAAAAGAACAGGCGGCAGAGCTGCAGAAATATTTCTCCAAGTCTGTAGAAATAGAGGTGTAAGCCTCTACGCGTGCGGCTCGTGGAGTCCTCAGAGTTACACGATCAGAGTTGCACGATCAGAGTTACACGATCCATACAATTTGGAACAAACACCCTGGTAGCTATTACAGTAGTACCTTTACGCCTTTATTCATGACCTTCACTCTCTTCACTGGGAAGATTACAACACACACACCGGACAGGTAACATCACCGTACAGATCACACAGATCATTTGAAAGAGTCTGCATCATCTGTACAAAGTTTCCACGACACGCGGCTGATCTACAGGGCCTGAATGATCTGTATCATGCAGCGAACTACCGATTGTGGCCATGTTGCACGGCAGTATCATGCGTGTGCCCTGCGTTTGTAAGCGCATTGCACTGCTGTGATCTGCAGGCGACCTGCGTGATCTGTACACGTTGCCACGCGACGATCTGTAGGACATGCATGATCCAGTATATGATACTTGGTACATACACATACTATATGTCCCAGCCCATCGATCGGTGCGATCTCTTAATAGGCCACGCTACGTAGGTAAGTAGAAACGTCGATTTGGCGTCGACATCAATTTAATATTTTGTTGCCACCATTTTGCACAAGCTAATGTACCAGTTATATACCAGGTATTATGTATCATATAGGCTTTTCTCTGGGATAGAAGTATAACACCCGGCCCTGAGTACCGTTTCTTCCGTCAATTTTCTCATGTACCAGGTAGGCTGTTTCCTATGCGGTTCAGATTTTGAGCTTCAATTTTTGACATGATCGCATTTTCAGCTGTGCAGTTCGCGAATCGAAACGGTCTTCCTATACGGAAAAATCGGATTCATTGTGCGTGCAGAGACTCGAGCAAACGCCGAGACCAACTGCTGTTGTTGTGGGCCGGCGCCGCGAAGAGAGGTACCAAGTGCGCTGCACTGCGCGTGGGACCCAAACGTCCGAGCCCACGCTGACTGCCTCTGGTCTGGCGGCGAAGAGACGTGCCGAGTGCGCGACGTAGAGCCAACCTGTCTTGGTATGTTCTATTTCACAATGTGACTGACTGCTGTTTCTGCTGCTGCTGCTGCTGTTGTTGTTGCTGCTGTTGTTGTTGTTGCTGCTGCTGTAGTCTACGAGTACGCATCCCACTGAGAGGTGCGCGCTGATTGCGCCTCTCTTGGTCTCTAGGCCCCAGCCCGCGGCAGCCGACTGTAGTCTGGCCACGGAGAGACGGGTCGCCCGCCGACTGCGCGTCGGGTGCGAAGCGAAGCAACGCCTCTATTCAGCTGTGTCGCCATCCAACTCATCTGTCGTGGATAACATCTTGAATTTAGAGACTAAGCCATTTTTCGTTTCTAAATCTGATGGCCCAAGTCGTCGTATGTTGGGTCAAAATCTTACGACTTGGGTCGTCGGACTCTAAAATCGGAAAAATCCGGTCGGATTTGCATATATATTCGGATTGAATTCAAGCAGATGCTTTCATTTTCCGGATCGAAAATACAAATCCGCAGCTCGAAATCGAACAGCATAGGAAACAGTCTTGAAATACGAGTAACGAGCCTCGATTTAATACGAACGAATTTCTAAAGAGCGGGCACCCTCTGTATTTACACCATGTGCACCGTATCTAAGGTCAATTTTCTTATTTATTACGTATTCATCGCGTGAAAACGAGCCTAAATTTCGTACGACCGCCCTCGCTCGACATGCATCGATACGAGTGGGTACTCGTACACGGATCGGATTGCCTGCGGTGACCTTCCACCTGCCACGCAGCCGTACGTACCAACTGTTAATAGGTGATACTCCAGCCGTGAGCTTAATACCCCTGAAGGGTTGACGTTCGATGAGGACTGCTCTGCTGTGCCGAATCTGCTGTAGACCGGCGAGAGTTGGAGCTACGAACGCTTGACGAACGTACAGACAGACGTGTCAGGCCTTTGGAAAAGCTGGTACTCGACTGCTGTGTCGGTTTACGTATATATGTACCAGATAACGAGGCGAGCCCTAGATAGAGCATTTTTTTATGTACGTACGAGTTCGTAGATAGCCGGCGATAAGCAAGCTGGTCGCCTGGGCGGCTGTCCGTCCTCGATCATTGTCGAGGACGGCGCCCGCCGCCGATAAAAAAAGGAAGGAAAAGAGCCGCGTCGCTCCTCCAGCGCGCTTCGTCGCATCGTCGGGCGTTTGCATCAAGTTGACAATTTTGACGGACTTTTATTACGAATTGCGAGAGAACAAGGCGCCTTGTGTGACAAAAAGAAAAGGGGACAAAGGCCCATTTTCGAGACTTTTCTCGAAACAAAGGGACCGTGCTCACTTCAAAGAAGCGTCACTTCTCTCACCCGGAACGAGGATAGTCGAAGAGCAGGGTACAAGACCCCCTTCGAGTGGGTAATCTCCATGTCGAATTGTAGTCCCTCCAAATAAGCACAGCAGCTGAAACCTGTGACGGAAGTGAAGTTGCTCCGATCCGAGGACAAACACACCATATGAGACGGTAACTTTGGATGTATAGAACCTGCGAGGCATGTTTTATGCAGAATTCCATCCCCCATGGTTTCCCGCGGGAATCAACCCCAAGGCTCTCACTAGGATCCTGCAGGATAACGCACCTGGCAAACATGAAGACCTCTTTTGTGCTTTGCAGCGTACTAGCGGGCGCTAATGCGTTCCTTCCCGTGGCGCCTGTGCTGAGCACGCGCGCTGCCATTGCCTCCACCAGCAGTGCAACACAGCAGCCGATGCGCATGGCCCTCAACCCCGAGCTTGCGGCCAACTTCCCCCGAGACTTCGCGAACGTGAGTTGTTTTCTGAGCCGTGACTTCCGACTTTCGACGCATTTTCCACATGCGTGGTGTGCAGCTACAAGCCCGCAGTCGTCTAGCCGACCCGGAGGATTGAGCAGCAATCGCCACTTGCTAGTGCTTGGTGCTTCGCAAGCGAAATTCTGCCTTGCTTGTATGTGTGGCAGACCGTGTTACGCTTCGCTTTGTTGTTTGGCGAGTGTACGCACTACGTGACTGATGCACTCGATGGAGGTTGGCTTTGCCAATGCTCGGTCGGGTGCATTTCGCTTGTGACATGTTTGACATTTTGCGTGAGCATGGGGCGGTCCACGCCAAGCTTAAGCGGCTCTTTCGGCGGGATGAGAGCCAACAGTCAGCAGCGTGGGAGGCAGCTTTGTCGCTCCTCGACGCTGTTGAGCGATGGGTGTTGGTTGGTGCACGACGACAACAGCGTACTCGTACACAACGCCGTCCATCGTATAAATATGCACCAGTACATGGAAACGAAACGCTAACGCGAGATTAACATGTGTGATACGTGTACGAGTATGGTATGTGTGTGTGTGTGTGTGTTCTTCACATTAAACCGTTCTTTCTACCCGTCGACATCCAGCACAACCAGTGTCCGTGCCGATTCTTCCATCCTAGAAGAGATACAAGTTCTGTGGTCACAAAGCTACGCCACAGAGATACTACGTTGCCACGTGTGCAGTGTGAACTGCAGTGGGCAATGCAAAGCCATGTCATCATACTAGATACGACAGGCACGACATACGCAATCTATGAAATAGTGAAACGAAAAGAAACAATCAAAGAGAAAACAAAAACAAGGTAGACAAGTCGAAAAAGAAAAAGAAGAAAAATGAAAGCAAAATCTAAGAGAAACAATCTGTCGTGCCCCCCCCCCCGCAGGCGAGGTGGCCTACACTTGAAAAAGAACGAGCTGGAAAAAAGAAGAAATAACAAAAGACACCACTGCTTGTGAACAGAGTAAGACAAAGAACCAAGGAGAAAGTAACAAGGAAAAAATAACAAAGGGGAAATAACAGGCAGACCAAAGCCCAAAGCACCTTCTAGGTGGCGGCAGCAGCTTGTGGTACGAGTAGTATAGCCAGGTTCTCCCTGCTAATCCGCCTGGTACCTTGCTACCCAGACTGCCGTCTCCGCCCTGCGTTCGTCAACTATGCCCAGCCCCTTGGCGTCAGACAATACGAGCCGAGCAGAGCAGGTTCGTCTTCCAACCACGCCACACGGCTCCTTGAGTACGGCTTATCAATCAGAAAAGGAAGAGGAAGAGAAAAAATGAAATGAAAATCACGGAGAGTCAGCGCAAGAAAGAAAAAAAAACAAAACTAAAAGAGAAGACAAGGGAAGACCACGTTCGAGCCAGCTGCACCAGTTGGTAGCACTAGTAGTATGGTCATATTCTACTTCCTAGTCGACTTGGTGCCTTGCTACCCTGTCTGCCATCTCCTTCCTACTTTCGTCTACCGCCGTTTCCCTTCTACCCCTCCTGTTCCCCCCCCTCTCCGCATTCACTCGGTCGGGCTTTATGCCACTTCTCCTGTTGCCCCCTCCCCCCCCGTTCCTTTGGGCACCAGCCACGGCGGATGCGCGGCGCTGTCTACTCATCTCAGCCTCAGCCTCGTGCCACCTCACCATGAACCGTTCGGCTGCTTCAAGGATCCCCCGGTACCACTTCCCCACCTTTTTGGCTGCAGTGGACCACAACGCGGTCTCAACTCCAAACACCAAGGGGGCAACTTCCGTTGACCCTTCGGTGGCTCGGAACTCCCTAAGGTCTTCGACTATGCATCTATGCCAAGTCTTACACTGTCCGCCTGGTCTCGGGTTCTCCCCACCAGCTATCGTCCCGAGCATTACCCGATTGGGTAATCGCTCCTTGCTTTGCCGTGCCACGCCCCCCGCAAAGAAGAGCCGCCGTTTGCGAATGGTCGTTTCGATGCTCTCGCAACGTGTCATCTTGAGGGCCTTCGCGTACGAGAGGGTGGCATGGTCAGTACGAAGTCGGCGCTGGAAGCCAATGACTCGCAACAGGACTTGGTGGTGAGCCGTTCGAAGCTTGGCAAAGTGTTCCGCTCTGAGGGTCCACGTCACACACCCGTACAGCAGGGTCTCAATCACCTCGGCCTTCAGCATTCGGACTTTAAGGCTAAGGGGGGCGGTCGTCCTATCATACAACTCCGGGCCGAACCGTTTGAAGCATGCTCGCATGAGGCGGATCCGTCGGTCGATTTCGAGCGAGAGGTCAGCGTTTTCGTGGATAACGCCGCCTAGGTATAAGAACTGGGTCGTCTGCTTATACCTCTGACCTGCCGCTTCGATGACGAGCGGTGGTGCGAAGGTTGTCCGGTCTGGTGTTTGTAGGACCATTGTCTCAGTCTTCTTTTCCGACACCGTGAGGCCTGCTGCTTCGAAGACAGTCACGATGACTGTCATCATTTTTGCGAGCCCTTCAGCCGACTTCGAGACAATTCCTGCATCGTCGGCGTACAACATGCCCCATACAGACCTTCGCACGCACGCCAATGGCTCCTCCTTCCCTGTTCGAACTACTCCAGCTTCCAAGAGTTGGACCAAATCCCTTACAATGGCTTCGTCTTGGCTGAAGCGTACTAGTACGACGTGTAACGCAGCAGCGAAGAACACGTTGAACAGTAACGGTGACAGTACACAGCCTTGCCGCAGCCCCTGCGTGACATCAAACCATTCCGAGAGCTCGCCGTCATCAGTACGCACGCGAGCCCGCATGCCATCGTGGAAATTACGGATAATTCTCAGCATCTTGGTTGGTACGCCAAAGCGTGTGAGTACCTTCCATAACAGCTCTCGGTCGACAGAGTCGTACGCTTTCTGCAGATCGATGAAGCACACGTATAAGGGGATTTTCCTCTGTCGTCCGAGCTCTTGCAGCCGGCGCACGACGAACAACATATCAATCGTTGATCGTGCGGGGCGGAAGCCGCACTGTTCCTCGGGGAGTAGTTCCTCGGTCTCGCAGTAGTTGCTGAGGCGGGACGCGACGATTTTCAACAACACTTTGCCTGCGTGGGCAACAAGCGAGATCCCTCTATAGTTGTTGCAGTCAGTTCGATCCTTCTTTTTGTGAAGGACCTTGATGATCGCATCTTTCCATTGCTGAGGGACTTCTCCTGTTAACCAAACATTGACAAGGATGTTGTGAAAGCGCTGGGCGAATGCCGGGTGGTCGATTTTTAGGAGTTCGACCGGGAGACCATCTGGCCCGACAGCTTTCCAATTCGACATCCCCTTCAGTGCTTCGGTCATCTCGTCTATGGATGGTTCATCTTCAAGCGACAGTTTAGGCGGTCGCGGTGGCAAGAGGTCGATGATCGTGGGATCGAGTTTCAGCGACTTCGTGTTCAAGAGTTTGTGATAAAACCCCGCCCATCGTTCACGAATTCGCACCTTATCCCGTAGGATCGTGCCATCCTCGTCCCTAATGAACTGTTCGCTCCTCGCTTTAGTCCCTTCCAATCCTACCGTACTCTTAAGGTGCTTGTAAAAGCCTCTTTGGTCGTTGTTCGCTAGGAGTCGTTCGGTTTCGGCAAGGTACGCTTCGAAGTACGCATGCAGTCCTGCGGCAATCACCTTCTGCAGGTTCGCACACGCAGATCTCAGGGTCTTCCACGCGGTTCTGTCCCGGGGGTGGGCACGCAAGAATTGTCGTGCATCCTCCCTCGCTGTCCATGCTGGCATGAATGCGGCCAAGGTTTCGGCAGACTCACACCATCCATGTCTGCGGTGGCGACGTGCAGGGGGTGGTACCTCTTTTTCGACCGCATCAATAACAGCCGCAGTGAAAATCTCAACCATACCAGACGTATTACGGGGCTGGATAGGCTGGTTGAGAGTGGAGATGATCCTGGAGACTACTCGTTCACGACAATTTCCATCGGACATAAAAAGCTGCCTGTCGAACTCTCGGCGTTTCGTCGGTCTACGTATTTGTCTGTTGGGCGCAAAACGACCACCGAGTCGGACTTTGATATACAAGATGTTGTGGTCTGAGTCAGCCTTAGCTGGGGCAGGAGGCTGTGGGACGACTTTCGCATCTTGTACTCTAGGTCGATGGACTTGACGGGTTAGGATGTAGTCAATCCGCTTACGGTCATTCGGGCCGGTGCCGTTGTAAGTATGCGATATCCCACCCTTGCGCGTGCTGAAAAACGTGTTGGTGAGAGCCAACTTGCAATTGGTGGCGAACGACAGGAGCCGTCTGCCATTATCGTTACGAACATCACGTCCATACGCTCCCAGCACTCTGCTTTCATCATCACCGCACCCTTCCTTCCTCTGTCCAGTTCGCGCGTTGGCATCCATCAGTACAAACAGACACTCTTTCGTCGGGATTTTTTTCACCAAGTACTCCAGCTTCTGCCAGAAGATACCTTTCAGTTCGGCGTCCTTGGTACAATCAGTTGGAGCATACGCAACGACGAAATTGACTGCCTCGCATTTGCCAGCCAGCTCAAAGCGCATAGACATTAGCCGCTCGTCAACGAACTGATGAGTATACACAGACTTACTGCACAACGATTCCTTGACAGCTAGGCCTACTCCGTACAGCCCTTGCCTGGTGGCTGTTGTTTCCTGTCCTGAACAGAAAACACGATACCCTGCCGCACGGAACGTCGTGCTGCCGGACCTCCGAGTTTCTTGCAGGCCAATGAAGTCACAGCCGAGTTGCCGTCCCTTCGCCAGTACCCGCTCGTCATGCCCGTACCCGTTCTTCCCCTTTACAGCCAGGGTGCGCACATTGTAGGTCGCTACCGTCACAAGTGCCTCCTTCTGTCTCTTACGAGCCTCGCGTGCTGCTTTCTTTGCCAGCCGACGTGAGGCTCGTCCCCGCCTTCTTTTTTTCTTTTTTTGTTTCTTTTTTTTCGCTATGGCGAAAGTGGCTCTCCGTTTCGTAGCCCGGTACGCGCCTTGGTTCCCGTTGGCTGGGTGCAGCCGTCCCAACCCACGCCGACAATCCCATCCTTCCTGTCGTGCATGCATACCCACGCTGTGGCCAGCCTCTCCACTCCACCGGCTGCCCACGTAGCGCTCTCTGCTGTGGTGATGTACCCGTCCCGCCTGAGGGATGAACTCCTCGGCGTCGGGGTTAAGAAGAAAAAACACCACCACCACCCCACGCGGTCCTTAAAGCGAGCAGGCCACCAGCCGGACCGCGCAAGGTTCCCTACCTACGTAGTCCGAAGCTCGATGTTCGTGTGACTGTCGCTAGACCGCTGCAGGTCCTGGCAGACTTCCTCGGCCCACCCCAAGGACGGGGCAGGCCGAAGTATATACTCGATGGTGTATGTACGTACAGGAGGGTACAATACCTGGTATTAATATTAATAGTACGATAGCATGTACCAGGTATATAGTACGGGGGATTTTTTTGTCACTTCCCGCTCATGGCGTCCGGACGTCCGGACCCGGACGACTCTTTGCTCCGCGAAACGGCCCGCGGGGGGCCGAGGTGGATGGATGGATTCTTGTGACATGTGTTCAGTTGCAGTTACTTGGTGAGTGTACACCAATCAATGGCATGTTTATGTTTGTGATGAACACACACACATGTGTTATGAATACGTAACCGCAAGTACAGCAGTGGGTGCGTGCGTTCTTCACATAAAGCCGTCCTTTCTACCCGTCGACATCCAGCACAAGCAGTACTACTGCTGTGTGCGAAGCCGAGCCGCGCACAGCAAGCAACAGCCAGCACTGGCTGTAGCTCGAACAGCAGTTATTTCGGCTCGAAGTTTCGGAGAGGAAAGGTATCGAAAGTACGAAAGCACATCACGAATATGTACAGCATCAGCCACACACAAGGGACTCGTCGTGGGCCCTGCTGCCTTGCTTGAGTTCGTATGAAGCATGGAGTATCCTGGGATGTGTCCGAACTGCTTTCGATAAGACGTGCCAATATACCAAGGGAGATATGGTACATATGCCCGAGAGGCGCGCAGCATGATGATACTTGAATGGCACTGCTGCCGCATGGTCTTCCTTCTTCCTATGAATCGAGGTACCATGGTATCATTAATAAGAGGCCGTTGTTCCGGTTGATGATACGTACCAGGTAGATAACAAGCGTTTTCGTATTTTCGGTCGCTACTTGAGGTGGGCACGAAGCAACATGGGGAAGATAAAATATTTGCGCACCTCGGACAGATCGGTTCCCTCTCTTCATGATGCTACTGCTGTACCCTGGTAGATAATTTAGGGCAGATACAGTATCATAGATACCTGATCTTGTGTGATTCAACTCATTTTACTTCGTGGGAGTCGTACGATATTCTGCGATCTACGATGATAGTAGGTTATGTTTCGTCGGTTGGATTTGCATATATTTTTCATACGTACACGAATCCTGCACTACAGCAGTACATACCAGGTACCTGGTATATTTTAACGGCAGGTTGAGATCTTACAGCGGTGGTACGTACGTAAATCATGGTTTACGACAGTCGATGTTGATTTGTCCGACGTACCTGGCACGAAAGAGTGTCAGCCTTGTACTCGTAGCTTTCTTGCACCTGTTTCGTACGTGTTACCAGTACCCATAGCCTTCTGGCGGCTCTGGAGCCATACCGTCCTTCCTGGCATTTTAGTGTTGACCTCCCCACGTAAAAGAACGTGGTGAAGGGGACTCGATGTGAATGGAGGCATGGATGGCAGCGTGGTCGGCCACTAAACCGGGCTCGTACGATGTTTATATTCATACGTACCTGGCTCGTATGAGGTTTCCTTTGTGCGATGTTGGCGAGGTGGTGGTGTGGTCTAGTGGAGTGCCTGGTAGTGCGCGAGAGAGCGTCTGGCTAAAGAAAGACCAACTGCCCGTCGCAGAGTCTTGACTGTCATAGCAAGGACCCCATGGCTCACGATTCACCTGGCATATCATAGCACCATGGGGGGCACACGTACGTACAAAGGCAGTAGTCATTCGTGCCTCATTCTTGGTCTGCTGTTTGGTGGGTGGTGTTGAGCTTCTCTTCGATGTATTTCTAATGTGGTCGGAGATTGACGTGATGCCTACGAACCCGGTCTTCCACACCACCATATTACGGAGCCATTTGAAAAGGACTGCTTTTCCACCGCATATGCCTTGACAAGTCTATCGACACGTTTGATAGATCACCGATCCCCACTTCACGATTTACATATTTCAGGGTAGATGGTCTGTATGATCTGTCTGATGTGTATGATTTACCTCATGTCACCGGGTGGGAGACGAATATTCTGAATAATGTAGCACATGTTTCCTTGGTTGTATATGTGGTGTACAGACCGTGCGCAACACTTCATAACGGCACGTTAATAATCTAGATGATATATCTGTAGATGCTCTGTTCGACGTGTTCAACTGTTTGTACAGGGCAGCACATAGGTACGGATGTGTTCCTCAAACATTTTGGTACTCGTGCGAGTAGAAGCTCTTCCGTTCGACGAGACCGCTTAACTTTATTTAACAGCGGCCATTTGGTTTCAGCCACAAAGTACAGGAAATTAGTGTACAAGTCGTACAGATTATCAGATTCCCGCTTGATGATTTAGATATTTCAGGGAAGATAAATAGATCCCTGATCTGTGTGATCTGTATGATCTGTGTGATCTAGCTCATGTTGCCGGGTGGGAGATATATATTCTGCATGGTCTACAGTAGTAGCACATCTTTCCTGGGTTGGATCTGTACTACTATGCAGACCCTGCACGATCTCTGAAAACGGCAGGTTTGAATCTACAGCTGATGATCCACTGTAGACAGATAGATCGGGATCTGTCCGTCGTGTGAATTAGTGTTGGGTTAATGTACACTAGTACTGCCATAGATAAGGGGGTGACGGTGAAGAACGCAGCACACGCATGCACCAGGCGCAGCAGCAGTCTCTAGTCGGCACGAGCGCAACGCACGGTTGTCGCTAAACTCGAGCGAGAGAAGTATAACTGTGCCCACCTTCTCGCGGATAAACTTGGAATTAGACATGGGACCAAACTTGCAGCAGCAAGACTGCTGTGATCATCTTTTGCAGCAGTGAAAGCATACCAGGTATATTTTACTCCAGTTATGATCCTCCGGCGGATTGGTAAAAACGATAGCGCAACCCTTTAAGAACTCCAGTCCCATTTCGGGGACAAAATACGTTGAGTTCGAGTGGTTTGTCCCCAAAACGAGACTGCGGTCTTAACAGTCCTAAAATATTTGAGCTCACCACACTTCCACATTTTAGAGTACCTGTCGTGTGTGAATTTAACCCGCCGTTCCCGTTGCAACAGCAGAACCGGCTGCCGCCACATGCTTCAGGCGCGTGAGCATGTTGACCCGACCTGATCCCCGAGAGGACCTGGTGCGGTGAAGATAAGATACCCCGGAAAAGGGATAACCCCCCGCGACTGCAGCCTAGCCCTATCGTACGTACGCCTGTCATAAAAAAACGATCAGAGCCTGGAGTGCCGCGGCTTTTCCTTGCCGAGCCCTTCCTTGCGGTCTGCTTTTTTGTCGGCGCTCGCTCGGTAGTCATCGACCATCGTTGCTCAGGCTCTGTTTTTACCATGCCGCACCCTCCAACATTAATTCTCCTACAACTACATACGTGTTGTATCACCTATCCCCTTAATTTGTTGGAATGCCTCTTTCACAAACTCCATATATCATCAAATTGCTTGACTGTATACTGCAGTAAATCTCGTTTGAGATGCACGCCCTCTTTATAGTGACGATGTCGCTTTCTTACCCTCGATTTGACCCCCCCCCCCACCCCCCGCGCCGCTTCTCGCCGCCTTTTGCTTGTTATGTTCCATTCGCCCGCTATGTTTCCACTACTGCTGTGTGTACCATTCCATCCTTCCAGATTCCTAAGGGCACCGACTACGGAGAGGGGAAGGATGCCGAGCTCAACCAGGTGAGCTGCCATTTTATGTGTTTTTTGTCTCCCCCCTCCCCCCTCCCCCGTCCCCCCCGCCAAATGCCTCCGGCCATGTAGTGAACCTCTGTCATAATGAGCCCACGCTATTTCCAAGGAGTCTGTCGCCAAAAACGCGGGTACATTCCTGATGGGGTTCGATTTATTTTTTGGTTCAGTGCACTTCTGAAAGATTTCAGCTCACAAAAAGTCGCTTCCGGGCTCGCCCCCGGCGTACACCGTGTGGAAATTCTTCCGTGCTTCGTGGCATATATATGCACATAATCCATTTTTTTTTCCTGTTGGCCATGGAATGCTGATGTGGAAACGTATGATAACGAGTAATATCAGCTCACGACGTGAATGAAGTTACAGCAGTAGTGATATTGACTGGAGCTTTTCCCGCCGCTCATATATACGCTAAAAAAGTACCAATAAAAATATACGGAAGGTTTCCGAGATGTACCATCCTGCCTCCGAAAAAAAACAAGAAAACAAAAAACACAGACCCAAACCCGAAACCCCCAAAAAAACAACGCCTGATGGATCTACGCCGCTCCCTGCTCGGCGCCTGACTCTCCGCTGCTCGTGCTGGGCTTCTCCCGATACCTATCGACTCTGGCTATCTCGCTGCCCCCGCTGCTGTAGTCTCTTCCTCTCTTGAAGTGCGATTGATTCTGCTACGAGTGTCCTCTTTGTCTTTCGAGTGTTACCCCCGTACTTAACATCCCTCTGATTCCGTGTGAAACCCCCACCTTCGATTTTTTTACCGCTGTTCCTTTTTATCTTTCCACCCGTTGCCGTTCCAAACACCAGGTTGTCTAACAACCTTCCTCAATAAAAACATACCTATTAATGGGGTATACCTGGTATATTTTCAGTAGAGCGAAAAATGGTTGACGCACTCTTGTGTACGAGACAAAGGGACTGGCGCCAACCATTGGTTGACTGGGTCTGATCGACTTGGGGTTCGAGTAGGTTCTCTTTTCGTCCCGTGTACAGGGTTTGTCAACCTTTTGCTCGAATATTTGTTGACCCTTTCAGGACGGTAGTTCCGTTTTGGGGACAAATTACTTAGAATTTGGATGTTTTGTCCCCGAAACGGAACTACCGTCCTAAAAGGGTTAAGCTACCCTCTCTTGTTGTACGACCAGATGATGACAAGTACTGCTGTAGTTTTTGACTGGAGTTTTTTCCGCTTCTCCTTCGAAGCAAAAAATATACTTGAGGCATACATACCAATAAAAAGAGCTGTGAGGCGGCCCGCCCTAGATCACCAACTAACTTCTTAGTCGGACTACTGTAAATAGTAGTTTTTCGTTTCCTGGATGAGCCGACTTTCCGACTCCTTGGGTTTTGATACATGTAGGAAGGGTTGTTCAGTGCGGGACACCTTTTCTTTCTAGGCGGGGCGCCCTCGGTCGGAGAGGGCTGATTTGGCTTGCTTCCGCTTGACTTGAGTCGGCACGTTAGCTGGCCATCAGCTTGCTTCGCCAGCCGACGTGCCGACCGAAGTCCATTAGTTGCTAACGACACCTACCGATTAGATATTGTTAATAGTCGGGAAATCTTGCCTACCATAGGTTTACCGATAATAATACTGCATTACAGGGGAACATAGTAATGAGGACCAAAGATGCTTTGATAAAAATACTGGAATATACCAGGTAGAGTTTATAGTGTAATGCTTCGTACCCTGGTATATGTTTTGGGTCCTGATCACCATTGTCGCTGGTAATACTATGTACCACCAAATGACAGTTATTTAGCCATCTGCCAGAAGCTTTTTCTGCCGCTCATCCACAATAGCAGTACCAACAGAAATACCACCACATAACATGCCTTCATACCTGGTAGCAAGGAACTCCCCGGGATCCAGGGGGCCAAAAGGTCAACAGGATAGTTATTGGAATTGGATCATGTCCAACATAGTGTTCGCTTGTACGTTTTTTTCTTGCCAAAACATTGTGCAATGAGCGTATACTTACACGCATGACAGATCAAGATCTGCAGTAGATCGTCTAGATCCTGATCTCCCGTCATCAAATGTTGCACGGGATCTGTGTATGGATAGTACAGATTAAACCCAGGGAGCATGGGCTAGATCACGCAGATTATACGGCTCCCGCCCGGCAACATGAGCTAGATCGTACCGATCATAATGATCATATGTCTATATATCTGCCCTGAACTAATTTATCATTCTGTGGGAATCGGTGATCTGTACTGATGTGTAGAAAGTGTCTCAGACGGCGCGAAAAGAAGATAGTGGTGCACGAGCACCCCCCCTCCGTCCCAGGCCAACAGCAACAATGACGCCTCCTTTTGGTCCCTCCTTACCTCCCCCTTGCGCCTCTTTTTTTTTTTTGTCAACCCGTGGTTCCCTATTACCTTCGGCTTCTCCGCTTGCTCTTGGATGGGGTGGATGGTGTACATGAACAGGAAATCGAAGAGGCACGAATGGTGTACCTGGAGGGCCAGCTGATGGAGTCCCTTAAGGCGGTGGTAGCGGTGAGTTTACTCTTTCAAGGGTGTGTCTACTAACAGTACACAGGGTATATATATTCTGGGGTACGCGGGTACCAAAGCTGGTTGTTTTGGTCATAGTCGGGTAGGTAAACGGGGGCCAAACCTGGTTGTTTTGGTCATGTTCTGGGGTACGCGGGTACCAAACCTGGTTGTTTCGGTCATGTTCTGGGGTACGCGGGTACCAAACCTGGTTGTTTTGGTCATATTCTGTAGTGCCCCGAAACGATCCAACTCCAACTCTGAGCGTAGGTGTCCCCAAAGCCGTGGGCGCAGTTGTAAAACCCTTTTACTACGTGCTGAAAAGTTAAGTATACCGTAATTTCAACCACGGTAGTTCACATCTGGAACAGAGCATGATCTATCTGATCTATCTACAGTAGATAACCTAGTTCCTAACCGTTGTGAGATGCTGTGCAGAATCTGCATAGTACATGGTACACATCTAACCTAGGGGACGTGTGCGAGATCGTTCAGATCATGCAGATGTTTCGGCTCCCACCCGGCAACACAGGCTAGATCATTGCTACGTTATGTCTGCCCTGAAGAATCTGTGTAAAGGATGACGTAGGAATGATCTGTACATGATCTGCACGAGGTGTGAACTTGTTTGGCCGCCTTAATCGTGCGTGTGCTTCTCAAGGCGTGGGATAGGGGTAATAACCCTTTTAGAGTTTTCAGTCCCGTTTTGAGAGCAAACCTCCTAAAATTACAAGTAATTCGTCCCTTACACGGGACTGCGGTCCTAAATCGGGTTAAGCCTGTCGCCCAAGGGGCGGAGGAGCGTCGTCCCCCGCCAGATTCTCGTCGGGCGGGAGGAGGCAGGGACCGCGGTAGAGCCAGGGTCAGGTTGTGACGTACGCGCCCATTTTTACCTGCTCGCTGGGGTAGGCCACAACCCGTGCTTGATATATACTTGGTAGATGAAAATCCCGGGCCGCCGCTCAAAACGCGCGGCAGTGCAGTTGTCACACGGTTTCTCACGTGCACTATTAATACCGGTTGAGTGCCCAGGAGGGGAAGCGGGGTGTAGTCATCGGTGTGTGTGTGTGGGGGGTGTTCTCGTGTCATGCACGGCTGTAGTGGGGGGGGTGCAACTCCACGATGTCGCCGCAGCTTTGTACGAGCTAGGTGTAACGGCCTGGCTGTCATATAGTATGTTTTGTGCACGGAGTTTTGAGCCAAGAGATCAAACGGCGGTCTCCTATACTATCACGAGGGACCGTAGTAAGTAGGACCAGATATTGTTAGAAAAAACAGGGAAATATATAGGTGTTTGCCTGTACCGTAGATCCTATTTACTATGGCTCCCCCGTAATAGAGTCTTTGGTTCTAGAGCGAGAATTTCTTGCGGATAATATTATATAGTATGCTACCGCAGGCACTCCATGCGTTTTTTTTTTCATCTTCGCGTTCGGTCGCTCGCTTTGGGTGGCAAGCCTTTCGTGTGTGGTCGTGCAAGAGATACACCTCGCTTCTTCTCCTTCCTTTGCCCGTCTACGGTACTGACGTCATTTTTTCATTCGTCTGGTAGTTTTGTTCTCGATTTTTTTTGTCCTTTTTAGTACAAGTACGTCATGTTTTTGTTGGTTATTTTAACCGTCCTCTCCCCCCCCCTCCCCCCACCCTTAACGTGTTCCTCGTGCCAACCATTCAACGACGCGTCGCGGCAGAACAAGAAAAGCCCTCTGTTCACCACGGCCCTGATCGCCGGCGACTGCGTCATCCTCGACGCCATCGCCAAGGCCGGACTCCTCGACAAGATCCAGGTGGTCTTCGTCGACACCTACTTCCTCTTCCCCGAGAGCGTCGACTTCCTGCACGAGGTGAGAAGGGGGAGGAGAGGTTTCGATGAGAGAGAGAAGGCGTGCCTAGACGTTTGACCCACTACGCGAATCGGTATCCAGTTGCCGCCTTCCTTCGTGATGCACGAGAGCCCTCCCCCCATCGTAAGGGTAAAAGGGGGATGGTTGGTGTTTTTGTCCGACCTTGGTCGTTGTGAACCGTCACTTGTTGCGCCGACGGATTCATATGCCTCTTTTGTCTCGTGTCTTCTTCCCCGTACCCCGTGCCCCCCTCTTTTTTTGCCTGTTCCCTCGAACGTTGCGAGCCGTTAGGGGTTTCGCCAACGGTATTTTCCTACTTTTGTTTCACTCCTCCTGTCCCGTGCCCTTTTTGTTTGTTTTGTTTTTTTCCCCCCTGGAAAGGTCGAAGAGCACTACGGCTTCAAGGCGAAGGTGTACCACTGCGTCGACTGCGACACTCAACAGTCGTTCTACGACAAGTGAGGACAGTGGTTTTCCATCCGTGGGGTGGCGTTGCCGCGAGTAGCACTCGAAGACATTGACGGGGCCTACTTACTATTTTTACCATATACAGCAGTACCGGCCCGCGAATAAGAAATAACCAGGGATATGTTGTTGACGGGCCTATTCACTCTTTTACCGTATACAGCAGTACCGACCCGCGACTGAGAAAGAACCAGGAAGGCTTTATTGAAGGGCCTATTTACTGCTTCGCCGTATACAGCAGTATCGGCCCGCGAATTTGAAAGAACCAGGCAATCGTTGACGTTCCGATACACTATTTTACCCTATACAGCAGTACCGGCCCGCGAACAAGAAATAACCAGACAATAACATATGGCTCATTTTTTGGCGGATGTTACGTATGAATTTCGGATTAATAAGTTGCACTCAGCGTTGAGCGCTACGCTTAGTCCAATGTAATGGGCTATATTGCTCAAGGTTGTCCAAGGATGGTGTGGCCCGCTCAGATTACGAGTAGGCGTTTCTTCTTGCCGGGTCCATTTCTGCTGTGTACTGCAGTAAATGATCCAACTCTTCTTCGAAGTACTGTAGTTTGTGTCCTACGTGTGGGTGCAATTTTGCCACCCCTCCCACCCCCGCAATCTTGACCGTACACTACTTGCGAGTGTAAGTTGTTCTCGAGAACGTGGCTGTGGCCCCCAAAGGGGTGCAATCTATAAGGGCGAACGAAGACGTAAATACCTGATTTCGCTCTGCGCGCACTTCCTCCCACTGTCATACGTGCAGCCTCTTATTACGGGGGACCACAGTTAATAGGAGCAAATATTGTTAGTAAAAATCGTTAAATATATAGGTTTTTATGTATACCATAGGTCCTATTAACTACGGTCCCCCGTATTAGTAGTCCATCTACCCTGGTGCCTGGTGTGAGTTTCGGCGAAATACTTAGTTTCGCTGTTGTTTTTTTTTTTTTAACTCGTGCAAGTACGAGTGCATGTTTTGTTTTTGTAGTATGTAATATCATGTACCGGTATGGAATAACAGGTGCCGGTATGAAATACACATCCGGAGGAGGGGAGGGGATTTCCCACTCGTGGCAATCTACGTGAACCTCCGATTAATTATACTTCGAAGTATATATATATAATATATAATATATTATATAGATATATATATATTTCCCCAAGCATAGACACCCACCCACTCCTTGATCTCTGCAGCTTCAGATTTTGCCTTCCTCATATAGGAACTGTATATCCTGCATGAGGTAGTACAAAACGTAGTTTTATACGCGCAATCGATTTATCACCCGCAGCTTGCTAGGATGCGTATCGACGGTACAGCTGAGGTGTGTGTGTGTGTGTGTTTTTTTTTTTTCCATCCAAAACAATTATGTTCGGATGCCGCCTACCATTCGACGTCAGCTTGATCGGTTACTGTAACCCCCCCCCCCCGCCGCCGTACTTTCGAAAATATAAAAAGGTACGGCGAGGACTACTGGATGGAGGACATCGACGAGTACGACAAGAAGTGCAAGGTGGAGCCGCTCATGCGCGCCCTTAAGGAAGCTGACACGGAGGCGTGGATCAACGGCCGCCGCAGGGACCACGGCTTCGAGCGCGCTGCGTTGCCGATCTGGGAGGGTGGCAAGGTCAGACGGATATTTGTGCTCCGGGGGGGGAGGGGGGGTTGGAGGGGGAGGCGGGGGGGAGGCTTGCGTTCATCTTTCTTGTTTGATGTCATCGCGAATGTGCACTCCAACTATGATGGCGTTGCGTTGGAGGGCCTCCTTGTGGGAGGACGGGGGACCCATGATGGGCCCAACTGTTCGCGGGGAGAGGTATCGGAGATGGGCTAGTCGAGAACTCTCTTTGGTATTTGTCGCCGACACGGACGCGGGTCTCTTTTGTTGCTCGTTTGTTTCTAGAAATATTACCGCGCCGTCTGATTGACTCTCCCGTGCTTCGTCGTGCGGTACATACCGTACCACCACCGCCATGCCACTTATTTGTCACGATGGTCGCAGTTCAACCCGCTTGCCTTCTGGGGCTTCGAGGACTGCTGGACTTACCTACGCAAGCACAACGTACCTTAC
The DNA here is from genome assembly GCA_031213475.1 of Nereocystis luetkeana. NCBI lineage: Eukaryota > Phaeophyceae > Laminariales > Laminariaceae > Nereocystis > Nereocystis luetkeana. The sequence continues at coordinate 306,697 of JARUPZ010000031.1, read as the reverse complement.
CACCCCCTCCACGACGTCGGATTCTCCTCGCTTGGCGACATGCAGAGCACCCGCAAGGTATGTAGGCGTTCGTGCCCGGGGATCGGGCAGGGCGGGGGGGGGGGGGTAGTTGGGTTAGGGTTTCGGCTCTATCGGGCGATTACCGGTATGTGAAAGGTTGCTTTTCGTTGTTCGTCTTGGTCGCATCTTGCTCAGTTTATTCCGTATTTGTTTCGGTTTTCGTTCCATCATAATATGGTACCTGGTATGCTTTTTTTCCCCTGTACCAGGTAGTTTGTTCTTTCTTTCCATATTTATTGTTGTTATTTCCATGAAATTGTAGTTGTTTCGTCCTTTTCGTTTTTGTGAATTAACTCGTTCGCTCGTTTTGCTGTCGTTTTTTATTTTCGCCAGGTGCCTCTGGAGAACTGGTTCAGCTACGGCGGGGAACGGTCCGGCCGATTCGAGGGCATGAAGAACAAGGACGGCTCCGAGAAGACCGAGTGCGGCATCCACAGCAAGTAATAGCCTATTGACAGCGCTGCCTGCACTTCACCCGGGCGGCTGCAGTCGCACAGGGAGTACACAGTTGCTTTTGCTATAATCAGGAGCTGGTGGTGGCTGCACACGGTAGACGGCTGCTTGCTTTTGTTACGTCAGGATCACCTGGTGGTGTGTTTTTTTTTGTTGCGGCTGATCGTCCGGGATAAACACATTGTTCAGTTACGTAGTTGACTCCGAGGTCGGTTGTATTATTTTTACAGCGCTTCCTTCATAGTACGGCGTGCTAGTCGCTCGTGAGTGTTGCTTCGTACGTGCGACGACTCTTTCATCGCCGCTGCGGTGTTGGAGGGGTGGCGGTGGGAGGCGTTTTTATTCGAGGGGGGGGGGTTGGGTGGAGGTGCTGACTGGCTTCCGTTGTTTGGAAGAGAGCGAACAGGGACGGCGTGAAATGTGATCCGATGATCGTAATTCAGAAGGAGTAGCAATGGTGTCGACGCCTTTAGACTTTTGGTGTGGTTTCTGTCATATTGTACGTGTTTGCTCGCTGACTGCAGCATCAACCTTTTAAATCCACCCAGTCTACCTGCTCAGTACAGAAGAACTACAGCACGACGCAACTGCTGCCTTAAGGCAATCATCAAAATAAATGCCAGTGGTTGTGTGAGTATTCGTAGTTGTTTTGCACCAGTATTATCTTCTTATTGTAGGAAAGAGCACCACGCCACGGGGGTTTATGTGTTGGATGTCGTTGCATAGAATAACAACAAAGTCTAAACACAACCGAGCATACATTAGGCACAACATGGGAACAGAACATATCGATTTAAGAGAAAGAGCCCATGTGAGTCTTTAGTTTTGGCGGCGCCTACAAAATTTGGACTCCTTTCGAGCTCACTGAATGAAGCGGCCGACGTATATACGAGTACGACATACACGCCGTCCGCACGCACACAAGTCGACAGTTGCAAATATCCTGCTGCGCGAGTTCCTAGCGACACTTACCAGGTATTACACTACGGTTAACCATCCTGCACGCTAAATCTACCAAGATCCTCGGAGGAGGGAGATCGAAAAGAGTTTCAAAACAATTCGCGATCCCCGTTTCGAGAACCGCCTCATCGTAGACGAACCTATTATAGCTCTGACAAGGTCATTCAGCAAGCCTTACTTGTTCTTAAAACAAATTAAGAAGCAAGAAGAGTCGGAACTGTTCAGTCGTACGCCCTCCATAAACCCTGTGCCAGACCCGAGCGCAGACCTGGGCCTTGGTTCTGTCTCCTTTCCGTAGCTTTCGGCGATTTGCGGCCCGAAACCATTTTTTTTCAACTATTCGGGACGTCGAGGGAGCCTCACGGTAAAGACCAACGCACAATGAGAGTACACGGACTCTTCACTTCACGGCGGTAGAGACTAAGGGTTTGTTCGCGTGATCCAAAGAAACAGAGGCTGGAAAAATAAACGCACACGACTCCCTGATATCGAACCATGTATCATAGTTAGCGGTAGCGTACGAGTTTCGGAACGCCAACGAGTTGGTGCGACAAGCTGAGGGCAGACAACCCCCTAAGGAGTGATTTGGTGACGACGCAATACATGGCGTTCACGAGGTCAGAACAAACGCGAGCGCGTGTGTTCGTGAAACAAGCTCCAGCACTACGACGCAGTCACCTAGAGTCAATAGCGCGGCCGATGCAGCAGGAACTGAGGGCCACGACGAACCAGGTCCAAAAGGTGGTGATACCGGCAGGAAGTATTGCACTGTTCATGGTGGTAGCGTTCTCAGTACGATGGAGCGTGGAGACGAGTTGACGCGCACACTCATACAGCGCATTCTCACGCTGCAAAATCGTAGCGGATTCACGTTCAACTGCGAACGGGGTAAAACAATGAGGGACGGGGCGGATCACTTGATAGCTAGCCCGTACGAAGAGGTTTGCGTGGCGACGTGTCCGGTCAAGGCAGTAGAACAGTGGGTATAGCGGTAGGAACACAAGCGGGATGGGGCATGACTCAGAGTTACCTGTTCCCATATATATCAGCGGGGGCAGACAGAGTACCAGATATACCAGGTAGGATCTTTGTTCCTAACAGCTCCACAAATGACGGTTTTACGTATTAAGCAGCATTGACAGCAAACGAGGAGCAACGCTTCTCCATGCACTCGTTCAGGTCAGGAGGGGCAGTTTCGCGAGCATGTTCACAGGGGAGGATGTGGCAACGGTTGTGATGCATAGAACATTCGGGAAGAACACCCCCAAAAATGGCATGGAGGTACATGAGGCTAGCTGATGTACTTTCACCAGGAACGACAGGACACACTAATAATGTCGAAGGGCTCACGGATGAGCAGTACAGGAAGATCGAATAATTTCCGTTAAAGGAACGAAGGAAATCGTAGGAGGTGGCGCTCGGAAACACGCGCCTACGAATGGTGGAAAAGAGGTACTTGGGAGTCGACTATTAATAGCCACCGAGGGGGAAAGTGAAGTATATGATAAAACGGCCACATTGTGTCCGTACAATAGACGAAGTAGCCACACGAATCCATCCATAGTACGAAATGACTGTTGAAAGTAAGGGAGGGGTGGTAGCACTGTGACAACGGGGGGGGTTTCCACCCTTGATTGCCGTACTATCTGAAAATAAAGACTATCGACAAGATATACGAACAAACGTGTACGTACATCAGATTATTATGTTGTGTACCTGGCACATACCGTAGTACGAGTATTAATAGTATAATTACGGGGGACCACAATGAATAAGGCCAAATATATTGTTATTAGTAGTAAAAATAGCGAAATATGTAGCTGTTTGTGGCGACCGTGGGTCCTAGTTAATAGGGTCCCCCGTGATAGTAGTAGCAGTATTAATATGCAGTAGTATTAATAGTAACTGTATAGTATTACGGGGGACCATAGTAAATACCTGGTAGGACCAAATATTATTAGAGCAAAATATATACCAGGTACCTGGTAGGTTTTTGTCTGTACCGTAGGTCCCATTCAATATGGTCCCCCGTAATAGTGGTCTACTGCTGGTTACGTACGAGTACAGAGAGTTTGTTTTTGCTCTCTGGAACTCTGCCCCACTGAGGATTCTCTGCACGTATTGCATGTTAATGCCCTGCGTGTCCCGTCATGAGTAGTTCTTGAGGGGTAGGGCGTGGTTCCTTTTTGGCTCCGGACCACGGGCTACGGCAAGGCCCACTGGCAGGATCGTCCATGCAGCGAGCGATGAGTGCATGTTGTCGGCGAACCCGGGCTATCGGCGAAAAAATGTCGGCGGCCGTCGCTATTATACGTGTTTCATGACAAAATGCCCGACGCACAGCAACAGAGCAACGTCGACAAACGACAAACATAAGAAGGCCATCATCATCAGCAACAACAAACACCCAGCAGCAGCAACAACAGCTACAACGAGAAACGACAACAGCAGCAACAGGTTACACGTGACTAGCCGTCACCGTTACACAGGCAGTTACAGATCGAAACAACGTTTATCAGGGGTTTCCAGCGTACGGCGTTATTCACAGTTTTTTCGTTTTCGGCAGCCAATCAACGTAATCTTGATCGTGGTGTAGTAGATCGAAGCCATCGGCACCGCACATCGGGCATAGACTTCTTCCCTGCTGCATACGTCTCCTACCCTCTCTCCCATCCTCTACCCCACCCGTTAGCAAATATGAAGGTCATGCAGTTTATCGCCGCCGCTCTCATGGCTGCTCCCAGGTGGGTTTCGGCGGTGGATGCGCGTGGGATTGCACACAAGAGAGAGAGAGAAAGAAATAGCCGCGTGCGTTGTCTTTTTTGCGAGGCAGCAGATGGTCCATATACTCTCGTTCATGAGGCAGATGCATCGTGGTTGCCTGCGATGGCGGCGGGTACACTTGATCCTGTCTTCTTCGATGGGGTTAGCTGCGAGAAGGCCCGCTTGAGGGCTTGGCGTTCGGTGCTTGGTTGTCTGTCTGCCGTCCGTTTTCCGCAAGTGGTCTGCGATAAGCTGTGTGTTCGCTGTTTTTGCCAGGCCGTCCTGATGCCATACTAGAGGTAGAGGGAGGTTGTTTGGTGGTGGGGTGATTTGATGCATGCCGATGCGACTTGGCAAGACAACGACGGAGCAATCCTCCTCCTGCGCGGCAACTTGTGGCCCATGTTGGCCCTTGTTCTCGTTACCGTCGTGCTGAGCTTCACGTTCGAGAACGCGTTCGGTCACGAAAGAAAGCAAGCGTTTGCAACCTCCAACCTCGATCGCTCTCCGCAAGCGTCATGAGAACGATGAATGATACGATAACGAAAATATTCCAAATCCCAGCCCTTTTTTTCAGTGATGTCGGTTACCGCGCTACCTACCGTAATTGCGCGTAACTATATCAGGCCGTCGGTAACTTTTTTTCCCGCCGTAATTTGATGGGGGTTCCGCAGAATCATGAACCCCCCCCTACTTTAGGGGGGCCCGCTGTCAAAGAACACGTCACAGCTCACAGCACAGCACACACAGCACAGCACAACACACACAGAAGTCCCAGCGGCAGCACAGCTCACACACATGGAGGACGGCGGTTCCTCCTCCTGGGGATCGCTCGTGGCTCAGACAGCGGGGGATAAAAGGGGGTCGCGCAGGTCTGCTGACGTTTGTAGAGGTGCTCACTCCCAACGCACCCGAGGCGAGTACGCCTGTCAGATGCAAGGCGTGCAGCGAAAAGTTCACGGCCACCAAAGGACGGCTGGCAGCTCACTTCGCCGGTGCAGCGAACCATAATATGGTGTAGACCGCTGCCCCAACCCCTGTAGCGAGTCCGCCGCTCTTGGCGAAAAAAAACTTGCGGAGATTCAGAGTTCCGCGCAACGACAACAAGAGGCATAAAAGATCGCCAGCGACACGGTGGACGCCACGCAAGCGGACATTCGCCGGATATTCGACGCCAAAGGCAAGCTCGATACGGACGCGGCGTATTCCCTCTTTGTCTCCGCAACCGGCCACAACATCTACTTCAAGGACTTTGTGGCGGCGGTTCGCGCCAACCCGAGCTCTGGGGGGCAAGAAGACACCGGACAACAGTCGCCACACCAAATGGTTGTGACACGCACAGGCGACGAGACACCGGTCAGTTTTGAAGTGTTGGGGGCTGTGTTGGGCTTTATTTGAGCTCTTCCGGCCGCTTTCTTGAGGATACTGGCGTTACGCCCCCCCCCCGGTGTTTCGGAGCCCCCGGTGTTGCCGTAACTGCCATAGGTAATAACTCAAAATGCCCCAAATAGGCAATTACCCGTAAGTAATTCATCCTAACCGCGGTAACCGACATCACTGCTTTATTTCACGACACGTACGTACCGGGTACGTTCTTGTCGTGTACCTGTTCTGGTACCAAGTACAGCAGTACTGCTATATCGACGAGCACTCGCTACTCGTAGGAGAGGAAACGTCCCTCCTCCCATCGCATGAATTTGTTTGCCCAATCAATGACTACCTTCGCATTTGACTTAGTGGTAAACCTCTACAACTTCGACTTAGGCTCATTATTATCGGAGAGCTTTTTTTCCAAAATTTCCAAAGTTTGGAAATAATTGGAGATATGTATCGATATACGGAGGCGTTCTGTCACTATTCGTGAAATTCTCCAGAAGCAAAAATATCAAGTTCGTTAACATTCCAATATTTGGAAAAAAAACCCAGGAAAATTTGGAAGATTAAAAAATTGCGCGAAAAAAATGTCGAAAATTTGGAAAAAAAACTCTCCGGTAAGAAGGACCCTTAGTGGTAGACCTCTACAACTTCAAATTTCGAAAACACAGCGTTCGACGAAACCTCTGAAGAGCCACGTACGATTACGACCTGGGCCAGCCAAGACGCCGTCTATTCAGAAGATCGGCCATGCAGCGCCCACTTTTACGCAGTCGGGCATGCAACTTTGACACGATGTTGTCCATGCACCAACCGAAACGTGTCGTGCCGGGCTTTTTTGTTTTTGTTTTTTTTCATTCGGATATATTACAGTATGTGCTCGAAAATAAACCCAAAAAAATAGAAACACGACTGAAACTCCTCTAAAAAAACGAAACATCCAAAAGCCAGGAACGACTTAATTTTGCACGGGCGTCACAAATACGGCGTTAGAATTCCAGATCGAAAATCGCAAAATTGAGCGCTGCATCGCGGCAAATACTTTTTTCTCGTTGCAATTGATGCAAGTACGGTATAAAATACTATTTTTGACCATATTGTCACGGTAGCTGGCGGAGCTTGGCCTATATCGCTTCCAGGGTCGCCGTCCTCGCCCGGCTCTGGGCGCGGCGAGACGTGGCGGCGGTGATAGCTTCGCGAGAAGCGTCGTCCTCCAGGCGTTGCTGAAGCATGCGTGCCTCCTCGTCCATGGCGTGGACTTTCTGTACGGTTAAAGGGGCCTCCATGATCATGTCTCCGCGTATCGGCAGCGTTGACGCCCGGAACTTGGCCTTTGTCGCTTCCAGGGTCGCGAGAAGCGTCGTCCTCCAGGCGTTGCTGAATGAAGCGTGCGTGCCTCCTCGTCCATGGCGTGGACTTTTCTGTACGGTTACAGGGGCGTTGGTGGTCATGTATTCGCGTATCAGCAGCGTTGACGCCCGCCCGGCATCAACGCTGCTGATACACGGAGGCATGATCATGAAGGCCCCTTTAACCGTACAGAAAGTCCACGCCATGGACGAGGAGGCACGCATGCTTCAGCAACGCCTGGAGGACGACGCTTCTCGCGAAGCTATCACCGCCGCCACGTCTCGCCGCGCCCAGAGCCGGGTGAGGACGGCGACCCTGGAAACGACAAAGGCCAAGCTCCGCCAGCAGCTGGCGGCCGCCGACCGAGACTTGGCGCAAGCCCTCTCCTGCACCGAGTCTTCGGACCGGGCATTGGCGGCGGCGGAGAAATCTGCACGGTCCCTCGCGGCCAGCCGGCGCCGACCCGGCAGGCTGGCCCTGCCCCTCGTCGAGAAACTTCACCGTCCTCCCCTGAGCGGGATTTCTCTTCCCCCTCGCCCCGGCCCCCTGGTGATGCTCTCCGCCCTTCATACAAGTGCCGCGCCGTCGACTCCGCGTTCATGGACGTCCGCCTGGATGACTTCACCTCTCCTGAGCACCACGACCTCGGCGCCACCAGCAAGTCCGACATCAGGACGGCAGCCCAAGCACTGTTGGATACCTTCGAGAGTTTTCCGGGGGCAACCCTCCGACTGGTGTTCCTCCATGTCGATACGGCGCCCGCGTCGCCAAGAGCTGACTTCAGCAGCTCACGCCCTGGTATACGTCCTGCGGACAGTCCACACAGTTCCTGGGCGCTGCGTGACGTGACCGGACCGCTCCACCCTCGGGGCGTGAAAACAGCGAAGTTTCATTCGCGCCTGCCCGTCACGCACCCTCAAGCCAAGAACTTGTCGGCACGGATACCACGCTCCCCGCTGTGGCTGGAGGGCGCGAGCCCACCGAAGCCTAGACTTTAGAAGCGGGGGGCCATCAAGAGAGACTGCATGGATTTTGTCCTCTCCTGATTTATATGCATGCGCACGCACATACAGCCTTTCAAGGTGGGCTTGTGTCTTGGTGTTCATGACCCCGTTTCCCCTCTATTGTCGAGGAGGCGTGTTTCTGATGAAACGTGCCAAACAGATAATTTGTATAAAACCCCCCTGGTCTCAGAACTCTCTGAGAGCCAGGAAAGTGGATATCAATATCAAGATGATAAGACATCAACCTCTGTGAGTGAGTACACACGTCTAGGCCGACCTGCATTACTGTAGTAGTTGGGCCTGCCCCATACTGCCCCTTTTGTTATCCGGTAATCTGCCTATATCCAGGTAAACTATAAAAATATCTCGTGATGGGCAACGAATTGGGCGATGAAACTGATATCGATCTTCTTCTTGTACCCCCAGTAACGTCTCCACCAGATTTCGCCTTGATCGGGAACGACGATTTTAGTGCTGAATTTGGCTGGAATTTAGTGCAAAACGTTGGTGTTTTTGAGTTTTCGCCGATATCTCGTCGACTTACGAGTCGAATTATGAACATGGTCATATTTTTTACATCCCTCTTTTCTTGCACATGCACTGGTATGTCAGGAGGGTCAGTGCCCACAAATTTCAAGCCCTAATTCGCAGTGGTGATTAAAAAACGGCCGCCTGAAATGATGTACTGGTACGAACCTGGCACCATCCTTCACTCGAAAGAAAAGGACCGCTTTTTTTGCCATTATTGACGAATGTAGTACCAAACGGTCCCTGTATTTTGAGCCTGAGTGGTACTATTAATATTAATAATTAATAGTGTACAGGTACTGTTAATAGTATCGTGCCTTGTACGTATAGGGGATAGGGCGTGCCTTGCTACTACTACTACTACTACTACTGGATAGGGCGTGCCTTGCTACTACTACTACTACTACTACTACTACTACTACTACTACTACTACTACTGTAGATTTGAGAGGGGTGAAGTCAGCGATCCTATTCTCCCGTGAGGATGAGAGCGGTCCATCCCATATACTTGGTACCAGGTATACAGCAAGTTTTCGCGGTGGTAACGGTTGTTGGGTGTGGTTCTCGGTTCTCACTGCTCATTCTCATTTTGCTTTATTTGTTCCGGGGCTCGTACGTACAGCACTGCTTGCTGTTCAGCTTGGCACTCGAATCTGCCGTAATCCACAAGACGATATCCCTGTACGAAAACCGTCAGATTTTGTGGACCACCCTATAATCTAACAGGTATCTGCTGTACACACCCCGTGGCAGTTTTCACACACAGCTCAGCTGACCCAACCCGACCCTCGAGACTTCACCTTTTTAGGACTGCAGTCCCATTTTGGGGACAAACCAGTCAAATTCCAAGTAATTTGTCCTCAAAACGGAACTGCAGTCCTAAAAGGGTTAAAAAGCCTCTTGACCCGACCCGTGAGATTTAAAACCCTCTTGACCCGACCCGACCCGACACGCGAGATTTGGAAGCATCTTGATTGACTCTTGACCCAATCCGACCTGACCCGTGAGATTTTGAACACTCCCTGACCCGACCCGACCCGCCAGATTGCGATTGACCCGCGAGATACGGGTAGTGTCGAGGGTTAGGTCACCTCAACCCACGAGACCACTTGTTTTGACCCGCGGGTTCGACTCGCGGATCCGGCCCGTGGGTCGTCACTTGAATAAAAAATAAGCTTGGATTTTTGTACCTCCCCTCCCCTCCCCTCTCCGTCCCTCTTCTTCCCTCACCGCTCGTTCCCCTATCCCTTCCTGCCCCTTCCCCTCCTCCTACCCCCCCCCCCTTGTGATAACACCTCTTGGCTGTTTTGTTTGTTTGTCGTGTGGTCGTGGCATCAGCGTTGCGTTTTTCGCCCCTGTATCTCCCACCTCGCTCATCACGGGACAGAGGGTAGCGGCAAGGTCGTCTTCGGTGACGGCCGTGCGCATGGCGGAAGAGACGCTCGAGCAGAAGGTGGGTGTGCGTGTGATGGTACATACAGCAGTATGGTATGGTACGTAATATATGGCGCGGTATGGTATACCTGGTAGGTAGGTACAGTAGGGTATGGTGCGGTATGGTACGAGCAGCATGGTATGGCATGTAATATATGATGCGGTATTCTAACAGTAGGTACAGTCAGTATGGTACTATTACGGGGGACCATATTAAATAGGAACTACGGTTCACACAAAAGCCTGTGCCCTGGTATCATTTAGGATTTTTTACTAACAATTTTTGGTCCTATTTACTATTGTATGGTCCCCCGTAGTAGGTGACGTTGCAGCATGGTACGGTATGCGACAGACGGTGGTGAATGGTACCATACTTCTCGCACCGTACAGCACAGAAGGCACCCTCGGCCCTCTGCAGACCCGCACCGTATCGGTTGCCACACGCTGTTGGCCGGACATTGCCGCGGTATAAAACTAGTCCAGTTTCTGTTGAGACATTGCCACGGGCGTAGTAACGGTCTATTACAGGGGACCGTAGTAAACAGGACCAAATATTGTTATTAAAAATAGATAAATATACACCAGGTAGGTTTTTGTGTTTACCGTAGGTCCTATTTAATAGGGTCCCCCGTAATAGTTTCGATTCAGACCTTGCCAGGGTCTATCTATTAATAGTAACGGCCCAGTTGATGTTGACAATCTGAAGTGAGGTGTACACAAGAGATGATGGTGTTGTAGTCCTAATTCTGCAGTCTACCAGCAGTTTTTGTTTTCTTTTTCTTCTTCCCATTCAATATATTCGCCCATTTCTCTCTCCATCCTATTACGGGGGACCATAGTAAATAGGACCAAATGTTGTTCGTAAAAATAGGGGAATATATGGGTTTTTGTGTTACCGTACGGTCCTGTTTACTATGATCCGCCGTAATAGTCATAACTCAGATCCGGAGTGACATACCACTCTGTTCCGAAACAATAATGACCGCTTTCATGTTAAAATCAAATAAAACGGTTCTCATATTTCGGGACAGAGTGGTAGGTATTTACGGGGGGCCAAAGTAAATAGGACCTACGGTGCACACAAAAACCTACCAGGTATATATTTCCCTATTTTAGCAATATTTGGTCCTATTTACTAGTGATCCCCCGAAATAGTAGAGGCTCTCCTCCCCCCTCCCTACTGCGGTCCGTGCCTTGGGAGGCATTTTTCAACGCGAAAATACTCCAGCCCTTTCCCCCCTCTTCGACGCGCGTCTAAGAAAAAACACACAACGCACAACATACACGAGCATCCCCTAAACTCGAACAGCAAGAAATCCACACTGGGCCACCATCAATACATACTAATCCCTGATAACACTCCGGGTGTCTGTCAATATAAGGACCGCTTGATATTGATATTACTATCTAAATGGTCCTTAAATCTCCGGCCAGGGTGGTACTATTTTCGGGGTGGGCTAAGTCTATTTACGGGGGACCATGGTAAGTAGGACCAAATGTTATTATTATGGGGGACCATAGTTAATAGGACCAAATATTGTTAGTAGAAATGTTCAAATATATAGGATTTTATGTGTACAACAGTTCCTATTAACTATGGTCCCCCGTAATAGTAGAAATAGCGAAGTACATACGGTAGGTTTTTGTATGTACCGTAGATCGTGTTCTGTGGTCCCCCGTAATGCTGCTGTAGCATCTTTGTTTGGTACGCTGGTGGGATCGGTTTTTCGTTGCATACATTGCTGTTATAGTAGCATCGGTTTGTAGCTTTTTTGTACGTTTAACCCTTATAGCACCGCACTCCCATGTGTCGGGGACAACGCACTCTAACTGTAAGTAGTTTGTCCCCAAAACGGGACTGGGGTCCTAAAAGGGTTAATGAAGAGAAGTGTATAGTGGTAGTTTTACCCCTCTCCTACCCCCTACCCCTGCCCCCGCCTCCAACCCCAACCCCACCCCACCCCATCTGCCCTGCCCGTATGGTATGATATGGTATGGTATGGTGTGGTATGACTCGTGCGCGAGAAGGTTATCGACGTTGTGGGAGAGCAGCTGGGAAAGAAGGGTTCCGTGATGATCGACTCGAACTTCATCGACGACCTCGACGCCGACTCTCTGGACACGATCGAGCTCATGATGTCGCTCGAGGAGGAGTTCGGGGTAAGTTGGCGTGCTCGTTAGTTAGGGAAAAGGATTGGGGGGGAGGACAAGGGAGAGGGGGTGGGATGCGAATGTGCTGTTGTGGGAGACCATTCGCGTGAGCCGCGGTTTTTTAATAGGGAAAATTTGGGAGGATCAAGGAGAGGCTGGGATTGAAAAACGCTGTACCACCTTGGCTGGTAATTGAAACCATGTTTGATATTCGTATCCGAGTCCAAACGTGGGATATATTCTCGGCCGAGTGTGGTACGGGAGACGCGCGGGCTTTTGTTTCTCCAGCACTGAAAAGGGGGGGGGGGGGGGCGTACTCATTTGTTGCTTGCCTTAGTCATTTGACCATTGACCACGCATCCCTTTCGAGACGGAGCAAGCACGGGGGGGGGGGGGGGGCATATTAACAGTAATCAGGACTCACGATGGACCCCGAAACAATGTATCCCCCTATGTTTACTATATTACTATTACGGGGGACCATACTGAATAGGACCAAATATTCTCGGTAAAGATAGCAAAACATATACTGGTAGGTTTTTATGTGTACGGTCCTGTTTACTATGGTCCCCCGTAATATTTTGGGGGACCGTAGTAAATAGGACCGAATATTTTTAGTAAAAATAGCCAAATATGTAGGTTTTTATGTGTACCGTGGGTCCTATTTACTATGCCCCCCCGCCATATGTTCCCACGGAATAGTAGGCGTGTGCCGATTCTCTGGACACGACAGCGCTCATCGCGTCGCTCGTGGAGGGGTCTGGGATATATCGGCGTGTGTTTATTTTTTTGTTTTTTTCGTGGAAAGGAACGGAGATGCTACCTGGTATATTAATAGTAGTCGTCACGGTCACCTGAAGTATTGGGGATAGGGCGTGCGTTACCCTTTCAAGCTGGGTGAAGCCGAGCCGGAGATCCTGTGCATCGCTAAGGCCGGAGTGGTTGGGGAAGACGAAAGGGGTGTTTAGGGAAGGGGAAAAGGAGGATGAGTATTGGGCCGTTAGTTCCTCAGATGACAAGCTCCGCGAGCCAGAAATGCGTTGGCCGAAAAGAGCTAGGGTTATCCTCGCACGCGCGAACAAGCGGTGGGGTGGGGTGGGGTGGGGTGGGGTGGGGTGGGGTGGGAAGGAGCAGTTTGGGGGGTAAGCCGCGTTGTTTTGGGGGCAGACGGGAGAAGTGTTGGAAGGGAAGGGAAGGAAGGAAGGATACTCCAGAGGGTGGGGGGTGCAGATGACGAGTGCGGGGCTCGCCGCGTTGGTTGGAAGACGCAGACAGGAGGTGTTTCGGGTGAAAAAAGAGGAAGGGTTGCGGAGGAGGGTGGGGTGCAATGAAGGTGTCCGGGGTCAGCCGCGCTGTTCAGGCGACAGATGGAACGTCTTCAGGGAAACAATGGAGTGACAAGGGAGAAAGGTGGCGCGCAAAGGAGTAGTGTTTTGGGGCCAGGGACAGGCAGGAGGTGTTTAGGGACAGGCAGGAAGGGTGCACAGGGCAGGAGGGTGGCGTGTGAAAAAGAAGCAGTTTGGAGGGTAAGCCGCGTTGTTTTGAGGGACATACGTGATTAGTAGGTGTGCATGGGAAGGAAGGAAGGAAGGAAGGAAAGAAGGACAACGGAGAAGGTGGGTTGCAAAGGAGGCGATCTGGGTTACAGGGACAGGGAGGAGGCGTTTTTCGGAACGGGAAGGGACGAAAAGGGAGAGGAAGGTGGGGTCCAAAGATGTCGCTCGAGGAGGAGTTCGGAGTTAAGGCGCGGTGCTTAGAAAAAATGAATGGAGGGTAGGATAGGAGTCCGTTCGATGTATCAAGTTCCTGGCTACTCGTCTTATCTTGGAGGCGAACGAGAAAGCCGTGGGTGGTATCGGTAGTAGGGTTGACGCATAGTGTCATTGGAAAAGGACAAGGATTTAAAAAACCACCCGCTCCAACATACGCATAAGCAAGGGTTGCTCCCAAAATAGAGCTCCCAGCCGAGACGCCAAATGCAGATGTGGGACGGTAATCGCGTAGCAGGTTTGGGTGGGAAGGCACGCCCAGGTGGGTCGTGGGGCGTGGTTACTTCACTCTCGATGGTCAACGACGAAAGTGGTTTCAGAGTGACGCTGCCGAGGGGGATGGATGGCCTTGAAGAAATATGGTGACATGTAATGAGGCGGTACAACCTAGGGAATAGGAGGGCGGTAGAGCGTATACACCACTCTGGACGGGAATATAATCCATGTACGTATAGACTCTGATGTTGACATGGAATGGTTCTTATATCCCCGTTCTGAATGGTACAATTTTTGCTGGAATGGTTGACGTATTCTATTTGCGAGACCGATAGGGTTGGCCCTCAAGGCTGGTTGGTTGGTTGGTTGATTGGTTGGGTCTGATTGGCTCAAGGGTCGGGCTTAGTCCTGTTCGTCTGGTACATACGGTGTGTACCATCAATTTTCGGGAATAAGTGGTGTAATACGCTACCCTCGATAAGGGAAGAGGGTGGGATGGCGTGTCATGGGTGCCCGTTTGACGAGTGAAGCACTTGTCGGCCCTTCAATGGTGGAAGCTGTATGTATGACTATTACGGGGGACCACAGTAAGTAGGACCAAATATTGTTAGTAAAAATAGGTAAATATATTCATTTTTGAGTGTACCGTAGGTCCTATTTACTATGGTCCCCCGTAATAGGTTCACAGTCTTAACTCTGTTCATGTACTATGTTACATTGCTTTTTTTCTTTCTTTCATGTAGGTTGTCACACCTCCAGGTAGGGGGGGGGGGGGGGGGGGGGGCGCGACACCTTTTTTGTGTTGTTTTCCCCCCGGTTTTCATCTTGTTTATTTCTTTCGAATTTCCTCTCTGTGATCGCATGCTAGAATGTGTACGTCGTTCCGGTCGCGTCCAGTACGATGACATGGTATTATTGCCCCGTCTACTATGCTCACTGCGTTCCAATGTAGTATGTTTGTGTCTTAGCGTGTGACCACAGAGCTCGTACATCTCTAGGATTGAAGAATCGCCACGGACACAGGGTGTGCGGGATGTCAACATGTAGAAATAAGAAATAAGGGTCCAATGTGAAGAACACGCACACACATGGGGGGTTGCTACGTGGTGGTCGGTTGCGATTTTCAGGAGCCCCACCCCTCCTTTCCCCCCCCTTTTCGTGCCGGTACCGATTATCACGACCACCCTGTCGCACCCCCCGTCCTCTTCAACCCTGCCTTTTTGCTTCCCTTGCTCCCCCCCCACCCCCAAGATTACGATCATGCATGGGATGAGTACACCCCCGCCCTCACCATGGCAATGAATTCCCCCCCCCCCCCCCCCCCCCGAGGGCCTGGGCTCGTCTTAGACTCCATACGACCCCCCCCCCAACCGGCCATGCTACGATATCGAGTACCCCCCCCCCCCCCCCCCCCCCCCCCCCCCCCCCCCCCCCCCCCCCCCCCCCCCCCCCCCCCCCCCTTGTTATTGTTATGATTCCCCGACAGTATCCCTCATCCTATCATCCCCCCTCCTCCGCTTCCTCCCTTCCCCCTCAGCTGTTCGCCATCCTCTCTAATAGCTCTTGTCCTTTCGGCCCCTCCTTCCCCACCCTCCAACGGAATAACGCCGCCCACGAACAGGTGGAAATCGCGGAAGAGGAGGCGCAAAAGATGGTGTGCGTTAAAGACGCAGTGGACTACATCACAGCGAACAAGTAGAACAGCCCTTTTGTTCCGCCTAGCGCGCCGTGCCGTTTTGACTTCGGTTTTCGGTTTCGGTTCGACCCGAACCGGCACATGTTAGACCGCCTTCGTACCGTTACTTGCAGACGGGGCGCGCACGCGCGCTCGTGCTTTTTCTTTTCTTTTCTTGTTTGTGACGTTTGTTTTTGTTTTTTGTTGCCACAGTTCCTCTCTCTCTCTGGCCCGGCTTAGCTCGGCTCGGTGCCGCCCAGCTTTTGTGTTGCTTTGCATCGCACCGCGCCACCTATCGCATAGCATCGCATCGTAATGCCGGAATTTTGACGACACAACTGCAAGGAAGACAAGCAAAAAAGAAGAGAAAAAATGGGCAGTCCGAGGAGGAGGAGGATTTTTTTTTTTTTTTTTTTTCTTTTTCGTGCTGAGGGTCCGAAATTCTTGCGCGCAGAATTCGCTCGCAAGTATGAGGGTTTCCCCCGCCGCGGCAGGCGGTTTCGTGCTTGTGTATGCGGTGCGGTGCGGAACGTTGGATGGAGTGACCGAAAAAGGAGGGAAAGGAATGTGGGGCGGCTGCAGGGTGGTTTTTTACTGCATGCTGCCCGAAAATAGGAGTTGTGCTGTTGTGTGCTGGGCATATGTTACCTGTAACCGGCGAAAATTATGACTTTCGGAGTTGCTTGCGGAAGGTGGGGGGTGCCGAGAGGGTTGGGAGGAGGGCGGCGGGGGGGGGAGGCGGGGGGGGGTAGCCGTGGTTTGAGCGTTGTGGGGAGAGAGTACACAGATATAACCGAACCGGCGCTAGTTGACCCGCGCCCAAAATACCCATGTCTTTCGTGGGCTTGTACATGGCGATGTGGGGGGGGCGATGTAGGGGCGGTTTATTTGTCGTCCTCTCTCCCCTTTTTTTAGGGCCGCCGTGCGTGCTTTTGTCCTTGCTCTTCATGCGCCGGTGCTCCCCCCACCCCCTCCCCGCCACCGCCTGCATTTAGTTGAAGGTCTCGTCGGCATTAGAGATTAGCTCTGAAGGAAGCGTGTGCCACGGCGCTTGTCGGCAACATTGAGTTGATTCTACCGACATGGCATCAAGCCGGGAGGGGTACGGCGGTTGATCACGAGGTGGTTGCCCATGGTTGGGGGAGGTGGGGCACTTCCTGTCTCGATTCATGGCGTGGATGCAAATGGTGTGCTGGCGTCCGGAAGGAGGCTGGATTGTTGGCTTGGCTCTCCGGGGCGTTTGCCCCTTTGCCGCGACAGGCGCCGGCAGTCGCCAGTCGCCAGATATTTGTGTTGGAGTCCCTTATGCCGCCTCGGTTTGTTAGTTGGTGTTTTTGCTTTTAGCATTCGCGAGGTTTCGAGGTATGGGGGGGGGGGGGGGTCGTCTTCTTTCCTTGTTTTCGGCGGCGGGGTTTCGAGGTATAGGCGTGTTCTTCTCTTTATTTCCTTTCGGGTGCGGGGTTTCGAGGTATAGGGGGGCTTTCGACTGATTTTCTTCCTTTATCGGTTGTTTACATAGAGCTGTGGCTGGTCGTTCGTCTGGCGGTTACGTGTATGCGCGGATTTTCTGATATGTTTGTTGCACCGCCGCAGAGGGGGGACGCAAGCAAGCAAAGCAAAGCAATGCAATCAATGCGGCCGTACCTCACGCGCACCGTTCGTTGGTTTCGGTGGTGGAAGCCTTTTCGAACAAAATTGTGGGTAGAAAAAAAGGAGAAAGAGAGCAAGCAAAAGCGTATACCCCCGGCCAAAAAAAAAAAAAGGGTTCAAAAACCGTTTCAATAAAACGAAATCCGGAAGCAAAAGGGCTCAAAAGTCAAGAGGTGTTGCAACGCAGTCCATAAACAATGATGGCTCGAAATCAAAATTGCAATAACGCAGAGTGCTTTTACGAAAGAGAGATGAATATCATCTGCGGAGAGTCTCGCCCGGTGTGCGCTGACGAAAGAGAGGTGATGCCTTAACCTTTTTTCTTTTTTTTTTTAAATCCCCCGGCGGATTGGTAAAAATAAAGCTCTCAACCCTTTTAAGAACTCCAGTCCCGTTTTGGGGACACACCAGTCCAATTCCAAGCAGTTTGTCCTCTATTGTCCCCAAAACGAGACGGAGGTCCAAAAGGGGATAGTTAAGCTCACGACACTTGTACCTTTTAACAGTTTTCGAGGAGACTCGCGAAGAAAATGAACGAGGTTTTCAAGCCACACACATGCATGCGGTACAGATGACGGCTGGTCGTGGTCATCCCTCGTTCTTCGTTTCAACCCCTTTTACTGTATGTAGGACTGCATGGTAAGGGTACGGCAAGCGACGCCCGTGTTGATTGTAAGGCAGTATGGACTTGGGGACCGACTATACTGGTAGCAGGGTGATGCCTTTGGCTCTGCTCACCTGGTCTCTCACGCAAGGTGCTTGACGATGTTAGATGTTCCTAATCTCTTGTATTATTTACGGGGGGCCATAGTTAATAGGACCAAATAGTGTTAGTAAAAATGGGTAAATATATAGGTTTTCATGTACCTGGTATACCATAGGTCCTATTAACTGTGGTCCCCCGTAAATAGTTGATGCTTGCCTCGCCAGATGTCTTCTGAACGAAGGGGTGCAAGGCGCTCATCAGAAAGGCAGGCGATAACGCCTGCCAAGTATGATTAGGGGACGATTACTACAAACCATAGTGCCGCAACAGGGAAGAGGGGACAGCAAAACATGCATCAGTCTCCTTTTGGGGGCAGCCCATTCACATTTCAAGTAGGTTGTCCCCAAAAATGAAAATGTGGGTCTGTACTCGTAGTTCCAAAAGGTTTTACATGTACATATATAGGGTTACATGAACATGCAGTATTTTGCCGTTTTTTTCACATTTTTTTTTTCGCGAATGTATGATCTCGGAGACTCCATCGAGGTAGGCCTGACAGACGGGGGTCGGGTCGACATGCTCACGCGACAGAGTGTGGTAATAGCAGCTCTCGGTCCTGCTGTTAGGTTGCAAAACTGGAGAGCGACGGGTTAAATTGACACACGACGACACGTGATTGCGACCGAAGCGCGTGGCAGCAGCTCGGTTCTGTGCTGCTGCAACGCGAGCGACATGCCAAAATTGATACACGACACGCGTGTTCTGAACGTTCTAACGTGGAGGAAGTGTACGTACTGAGATTGAGCTTTATTTCACCAATCCGCCGGAGGATAAAAAAATATTTAAAATAATAATAATAATAATAATAAAGAACGAAAAAAAAATGATTGCCCTCCTTTTCTATATACTCAAACTCGTATAACCTCTTTGTGTCTTTGTTAGTATGGCCCGTTTTGCCTTTTTTTGCGTTTTGCTATCTGCTTCTGTTTTGTTTTTTTTTTGTTTTTTTTTGCAGAGCTTCATCTTCTTTTCCAGGTTTTTGTCTGCTATTAATAGTCTCCTTTTTGCTTCCCTGGTGTCCGCAGTGGTGGAGTGCGTATGCTTGTTTTTTGTTTTTGCCTCTGTTTTTACTTGAGGTATTTCTTCCACTCCAGAGTTATTGGAGCCTGTCCTGCGACAACGGACTGCATTGAATTGTGAGTTAAATTAAGAACAACAACAACAACCCTCATTCTGTCCCAGATCCCCGACACACTCTCTATATACCACACAGCAATGCCCGGCGTTTTTTTCCCGTAGAAACAAAGACGAGCGACACGATGACGCTTCTTGTGATATTACGTGTGAAGTACTGATCCCTATACTCTTATACGTGTACGAAATACTTTATTTATTTCTCGCTTTTTTTGGTGGACGTGTGTGCTTGCCTTCTATAGGGGCAGTAGCTCTTATTTTATTGGTAGAATGTCTTGAGGCTTCTCGCTTGAGGTACTCTCTTACGATCTTCATCGAATAACCGACGGCGATCAAACTAATAAGACGAGCAATCCCATGACCTCCGAAGTGTACAACCGGTTGCACATGATGAATGGGATCCCGACGACATTGGATAGTTCCGCGGATAAGGAGCCACCCTTCAGCCAAAGCGCTATATACGTACGTACTCCACATAGTAACTCCATCGTAGCACGCGTCTCGTGGTGGCTATTCTATAATCAAGTCACAGCAGGGGGATATACTGTAGTAATCCAGTCACAACGCGGGGTTATAACTATGATTAAGTAACATCATAGGCTACACTATATATATAATCAAGCCACAACAGGGGCTGTACTTGTAATCATGTCACAACGGAGACTATTATAGCTCAGCCAGTCCCAAGAAAGAGCGAGGGCTATCCTTTAACGAAGTGACAAGAGAGGGTTATAATTATTATGATTTCTTTTGCCATCCGACAATGTGCAGCATGATCTTCAACATGGATCACTCATGGTTATAACGTAAATAACCGAGACACTCATTATCATGCAGGGCGATGCCACAACACTCACCACCACCATGTTATGGCATTGCCTTGAAATACCTTGTCTAATTATCGGTAATTATTACGGGAATTTTTAGGTAATAATGGTCACGACTGTATTTTAGTGTTACTTGGGAGGCGTGTCCTAGATGGGAAAACAGGGGTTCAGGGTGAGGGTTTTCCGAGCAGCTTTTTGGTTTTTTGAGTCTCCTTTAAGAGGGAGGGGGAGAGTTCAGATACTAGGAGCATGTTTGTATTGCTTGGGGGGCGTGTTCTAGATGGGAATCAGGGGCTCAGGGTGATAATTATATCATCACCCCTCTGGCGCAGTCTCCTTCATGACCGGGTTGCTCCCAGCCGGGGAAAGTGTTTCATGAGGCGTGTGCCCTCTGGGCTGGGTACAGTTGATCGATATTTTACCCAGGTATAGCCGAGTAGTAGCAGTATAGGCAGCACACCTTGGTTCGCAACACCACGCACCCCTTTTGTTTGTTTTGTACCCCCCCCCCCCTATGTCGTCAATAGCCCACCGGTCGGTGCGTCAACCAGCAACCACATGGCGGCGGTAGGTGGTGCAGCGCTTACTCCAGTCATACCATCCTAACATGAACGGGTATGTATACATATAGTGTTACAAGGATTACCTACCCTGGGCTGGGTAATTGATCGATATTTTACCCCTATAGCTCAGGGGTATTGAAACGAAGCGGGTAGGTCAGCGTATACGGCCGTATGCGGTACCGACGCCCCAAATATCCCGCCCTTCAGAGGGGGATGGTGTGTTCTGTAAGGATTTTACCCTGAGCTGGGTAATTGGTCGATCTTTTACACCCCTATATAGCTCAGTAGGTAACACCTTCACAGTAGTATAGCTGTTGTTGGAGTCGTTCTCACATGAATCCTTTTAGTACTGCAGTCCCATTTTGGGGACGAACCATTCACATTTCAAGTAGTTTGTCCCCGAAACGGGACTGCGGTCCTAAAAGGGTTAGCTCTCATCAAATGAAGGAGTCCGTGGTCACACTCAGTAAGGTTCTGGAGCCCTACGAGGAAAAATATCCGAAAAACCCATTTTGAGGGAAACAAAATTCGGCTGGAAGGCAGGACGCTTCCCACCTAAAACACACACACATGAATGAGACAAAGTATAGGCGCACACCAAATGAAATTATTGCTGAAGAATCCAATGACTTGAAAACGTGGAAGGTGATTGTATCACGAATCAGACCTGAATACCAGTACTCGACAAGATTATACCAACACAATGCCGTCCCTTCACGAATATCTCTTCTACTGACTCCTAACTCCTATCACGGGGGACCATAGTAAATAGGACCAAATATTGTTATTACGGGGGACCCTAGTTAACAGGACCTATGGTGTAGATAAAAACCTATATATTTAACCATTTTTACTAACAATATTTGGTCCTGTTAACTATGCCCCCCCCCGTAATAGTAAAAGTAGAGAAATATATAGGTTTTGGTCTGTGCTGTAGATCCTATTTAATGTGACCCCCCGCAAAATAACACCACCCAGGTAGTAGACATTTCACACCAATCAAATCTGGAAGGGTTTACATTTATTTGCTTATTATACACGCCTTACCAGTAAAATCTAACGAAACCAAGAGACGAACTAATCCAAAACAGTTTTTGCCCCTCGAAATGAAAATATCGATGCACTCACGACGCAAAGGTAAAATATAGACTTGGTGCATGGGTTTCCTTTTGTTTCCGAGGTTTTCTTCTTTCGGGAAAGTTATGAGTGATCCAATGTTGAAGATCATGCTGCACATTGTCGGATGGCAAGATAAATAATAATAATAATAATAATAATAATAATAATAATAATAATAATAATAATAATAATAATATACCTGGCAGGTATAAACCAGCCATTTTTATGGACAGCGTTTTTTTTTGGTAGCTGCTCCTTAAGGGGTGCTTGAGGAGGGGGGAGAGGCCGTTTCTTGGCGGATGATATGGAGGGATGTTTGTTTGTAGTAGTCTTCATGAGCGTCACATCAGTTTTGATTTTTGTCGTATGGTACCGCCGCGCTTTTGTTCTGGAGAGTCTTGTCTTCACTTTTTATGTTAGTCTTTTTTTTTCAAGAGCAACACTACACATTGTCGGATGGCAAGCATCATAATAATACACCTGGCACCACACTCTGATCGGAGGTTTAAGGGCCGTCGGGATGTACCTACGAAGACCTACTGTAACATCCCTTGTACACTCGTACTATCTGTATATTTTCGTCCACAGAGTGAGTGGTATAGAGGAGGTAGATAGATGGATCTTGGGGTATATAGCCTCACCGATGAAATATGCTATTACTACTGTAACAATGTTGTTGTAATAATTAAATACAAGAATTGTCTCTCTACCGTGAATAATTAAATACAAGAATTGGGTTCGATGAGGCCTCCTGCGCCGGCCGGGACGTCTCGTCTGGTATTTCCCCCCGCGCTGAGTAGACTAGCGTATCGCGTACTCTTCGCCGGGTTAGGACCTGTCGATGATATCTAGGCATACAAGCGTAAGAATACTAATCCTGCTGCCGGGTGGGAGGGGTAGTCTCAAGAAATGTTGCGACCCACTCTACTCCCGACGTTACGGGGGCGAAAAGAAGAACTGACCTCGTTGCGATACAAATTCCGAGACATTTCGATATCATCGATGGTTCCATCATTTGTGCCATTTTTTGAGCCTATTGATTGGATCACCATTTTACTACCTGGTACATTAAGAACGTGCCAATCTATTGGGCGACGTACTACAGTAATAAAAAAGGTGAATGTACACGCGATCGCCTTCGTACCCAAACTAAGGTTCGAATGGCGTCGACGGCGGGACTTGGGGTTATTGTGTTAACCCTTTTAGGACCCCAGTCCCGTTTTGGGGACAAACTACTTGCAAATAGAGTTTTTCGTCCCCACATATATATGGGAGTGCGATCCTAAAAGGGTTAAGTGGACGCCACTTGTTAAGTTCAAGGTCGGGGCCTTTTGTATCCCTTGTTACTGTAGGGTTACTGTAGGTTTGCCTATTGAGCAGGTACTCGATGGAACTCACGTGTGTTGGATGGTTAAGTATTTCTTTCGAGCACGCTGAGAGACTGAGAGCAAGGTTCGTGCCTCGCTGGGGAAACCCCCCTGGTTTTCCATCTAAGATACGCCTCCCAAGTACTACAAATACAATCCCAATACCTGAACCCAGGTGATTACCGGCCTTTCGGCCTCATTCAATCAAAAATCAGTGAGCCATAACAGTTGGTCGTGAGTTCCAGCATTACGACGACCATGAACGAAAACACTTTTCAAGAAAAAAAATACATTTTCCTCGTGTCAGAACCTGGTAAACACCCTCCTCCCCCCTGGTCCCTGGGTCTCCAGAGACTGCTAAGAACTTCGAACTACCTGGTATAGGCTCGAACGGCTCCACGCGAGGTTCACAAATTAACTACCCCGCTGTTCAGAGACGGGGGGTGGGGGGTAGGGGGGGGGTGTTACAAGGGTGTTAGTGTAGTTTGGGTAGTTTTTTGTTGTGGTCAATCGTACATTTCACCAGCAATGATATTATTAATAGTATTACGGGGGGCCATAGTTAATAGGACCAAATCTGGTTAGCAAAAATAGCGGAACATATAGCTGTTTGTGTGTACCTTAGGTCCTATTTAATATGGCCCCCCGTAATAGCCCAGAAGAAGAAGACTATATGGCGATGCAGGATTTAAGAATATAACGTAATCAGAAGGAAGGAGCAATGACAGCAAAAAGGGAGTAGACAAGCCGAAAGTTGTCACAGAAGGGAGGGAGGTAGACTTGGTGCATGTGGGTTTCCTTTTGTTTGTCCTGAGGCTTTCTTCTTTCGGGAAAGTTATCAGTGATCCATGTTGAAGATCACATATTATGCTGCACATTGTCGGATGGTAAGAGAAATAATAATAATATAGCGACGTATATGTGTCGCGCCCTTGCTGGGTTAAGCTCTGAAAAGGATCCGAACGTTCGAGCCTTTTCGAACACACCGCATCACTGCTGCAGAGTGGTGGAGGCACGATAAGGAAGCAAGTACTATATACTGAAGTATAGTATTGCGGCGGACCACAGTAACTAGGTCCGAATATTGTCAGTAAAAATAGGAATACATATAGGGTTTTGTGTGCGCCGTAGGTCCTATTTACTATGGTCCCCCGTAATAGCAGTATAGGTGGGTGATCATGATAGATTTCCATCAACAATTTTCGTTCCTGCCGCTGAAAGCGCGAGAGCGTGTGTGTATCTTCGCTCGGTCGCTGAATGCGTGGAAATTAGTGAGTACCAGGTAAGTACATACCAGGTAGTGATGAGCTGCTATTAATATTACGGGGGACCATCATAGTATATAGGACCAACTATTGTTAGTAAACATGAGAAAATATATAGGTATATTTGTGTGTACCGTGGGTCCTATTTACTATGGTCCCCCGTATTAGCAGAGTTATAGTATAGTGGTCGTGAGTGTGAATTGACAGATGAAAAACGAATGAATTCCTTTCGAGGGCTTAGCCTGAAAAATGCATCACCTTTTCATTATTATTCAAAACGTGCGTGCGTGCGCACGTCTGTTGATGATGATGATCCCACTACAGCTTCAAACCTACCACCGGAGAGGTGAGGCCCAAATACTGTGCACTCAAAGGCCTAACTCCAGAGAGATGAGGCCCACCTCTCGGTGTGCGCTGGACGGGCCTCACCTTGCTCTCGCCCCTCCCGGCCCGGCCGAGAGGGCAGCCTGGGCCGGGTCGCACTGCGTCTCGGGGGCGGGGGGTAATCAATATCATCGTGTTTTCATCACAAAGAAAACTGTTGCAATCTAAATCGTCTACTCGTACATATATATAGAGAAATGCATCATCTGATGGTGTCAGTCTGTCGCACATTTCATTCCTATTATTATGAGGTAGATGCAGGTTGGCTCAACGCGCGGTGTTATTATTATTATTATTATTATTATTATTATTATTATTATTATTATTATTATTATTATTATTATTATTATTATTATTATTATTATTATTATTATTATTATTATTATTATTATTATTATTATTATTATTATTATGGTGGGCCATAGTAAATAGGACCAAATATTGTAGGTAAAAATAGCGAAATATAGAGGCTTTTGTGCGTGCCGTAGGTCCTATTTAATATGGCCCCCCGTGTGACCATAGATATATATATATATGACGTTCTCACCTCTCGGCCTAGCCCGTTCAAACCCATCGCAGCTCGTGTGTGTGTGTTTTTTTTTTCAGTGAATGTTTTCTCTTTTTAGGCACACTTTCCCAAGGCGCACACACACATCCTCCGCCGATATCACAGTATAGACATCGTGTACAGATAGACGAGGCACTAACAATAATTACCAGAACAGGAAAGTTATGAGCGATCAATGTTGAAGATCATGCTGCACATTGTGTCGGATGGCAAGGAAGGGAAATAATATTTACCAGAATATCATTTTTAATTTTTTTTCGAGTCTATCCATAGAAGCTCTCGATCACATGCATGCACGCACTCGGCGGTGGTGCATGGCCGACTCGACCAATAATGATGATGCATGATACTGACAGATAGATGTACCGACGACACCAAAAGCAACAAGCATGACACATGCATGCATATGTCACATACTACATCGTCCACCTTCTACCACCACTATACCACCACTACTCTACTACTGTATAGTAGTCCCACCTCCCGGCAAAAAGCGCACAATCGCCACGCGGATTGATATACCCTACGCGTCCAGCAACAACTTAAAACACGCTTTATTTACTATAAGCTCACACAAGAGAGCCGAACGAACGAAAGAAAAACTGAAGAGCAAAAAAAATAGAGAGTGGAGAACCTGCTACAACAACTACAACTGCTACTGCTGCCGTAACGAGTTTGCCTTCCCCACACACACAGCACAAACTACAACAAGTTATATAGCTCGACGTACGATAGAAGAACACGTACAAGATGACCCCCGTCCTCAATCAACCAGTCATTCACAGCTTTTAAAAACTGATTGGTGACAATATTTGTACTCGGCAAGCAAAAAAAGAGACGATCTTGAGCGTAAAAAAACCGAGGCGGTTCGACACTTAAAACCGACGACTTGAAACCGCCAGAATAGCGATGCGCACCAGCACGACCAAACTATAAAAAAACCCACCATGCGAAAAAACGAAACAAAAAGCCGGAACACGAAATGAAAACTGGGCCCCCGATTTCGGTTTTCTAAGTAAAAAAAAACGTAAAAATTGTTTTGCGTATCATACGTATACTCCTTACGGTGCAAAAACAAAACACAAAAAAAAAAAATCGACATGCGCGTGAGAGGCGTGAAACCACGGGAACAAAAAAATACTGTACTGTACTGTACATACATACATGTATACATACAGTAGTATGTACCGGGTACGTGACAAAAAACAAAGCGAGCGAGCGAGTGGTGTTGTTTCTAAATCACCGTCACCTAGTATGTTAGACCTCGCTCGGCTGTCTGCACCCCTTGCCCCGGGCGCTCTCCCCTATCCCCTGTAATTTTCCCCGCAAGAAACGCCTAGAGGGGGGGGGGGGGGGGGGGAGAAAAGCCGCACGAACCCCTATATACCCACGTACCAGGTA